>OZ025210.1:8110488-8537791 GCA_964019055.1 Anthopleura xanthogrammica
CACATTTCCAATAACCAAAGACCATGGGAGTTAAAACCATCGGAATCAGCTTTTTCGTTTCCGGGTAGGTTTCCATCAGAGAACAGAAGTTTTTTCCCAGGCTGGTCTTCCATCTACTTGTTGGGTATCATACCCTGAAGGTCTGTAAGTATCGACTGGAGTCGCATTCACTTCAACTTCTGGTGGATAAGTTACTCTGTATTGACGTCTGACGTACTGACTCTCCCGGTACAGTGTTCTTGTTGTGTCTCCATTCAATGAGTCCGTGCTGGAATCGAACGGTCTGCTGTTATAAAATAGAATGAAACTTAATGAACAAGTGGAAAAGTCACACTCCAACCATAACCACTTCAATGGTTTTTTTGGCATTTTTCATAACTATCCAATCAGCACTCTCCATAGAAAAAGAGATGAAACCTTTTTTAGGCGCCATTCAATCACAACAAACGATATAATTTCTGTGATTTAGCAGTTCATATTTAGCTCACATGAGAAAGTTCCTTTGTTTCTACGGAGAGCGCTGAGTGATTAGATAGTTATAAAAAAATGTACTAGAAAACCTCGAAGTGTTCATGGTACGAGTGTCCGCACTGTAATTGATATCAAGTTTTCAAGTTGATTAAAATAAGCGCAAGAAAGCCGTATAGATATAGAGGTTATTTACCGTCCAGGAGGTCAGGATAGGGAAAACCTGTGTCCAAGGTCTTGAATGATAAGGACAGAGGCCGCGGTCCGTTTTCAAGGTCTTGAATGATAAGGACAGAGGCCGCGGTCCGTTTTCAAGGTCTTGAATGATAAGGACAGAGGCCGCGGTCCGTTTTCAAGGTCTTGAATGATAAGGATCGAGGCCGCGGTCCGTTTTCAAGGTCTTGAATGATAAGGATCGAGGCCGCGGTCCGTTTTCAAGGTCTTGAATGATAAGGACAGAGGCCGCGGTCCGTTTTCAAGGTCTTGAATGATAAGGATCGAGGCCGCGGTCCGTTTTCAAGGCCGGGGGCACAGTTTTCCCTTTCCAGACCGACTTTGAAACGGGAATAACTTATTTATTTTTTCCCATTTACTTTTCTATTTATTTGGTTGTTTGGTGATCCGTTACAGGGGCGTGCCTGAACGTCTTCGTAATGTACGCACATGCAGAGTTAAAAATTGAGCACCAAAGGTGTAGAACCACTAAAATTTTGAAAACAGAACGCTCGGAAATGCTATTTCAACTGCACGCGCGTGCGTATGTGCGTATATGGTAGGTACACCCATGAGTTATCCAAGGATGTGGACCGCGGTCAGAGATAGAAAATACCGCCTGCTTCAACAGCGAGTCAGAAAGCACGATCTTTAGGATACCGGACCAGAGTGCCTACCATCAAGAAAGCATTGAGCTGTAAAACCCATTTTTGAAATTGTGCGACTTTAACCTTTCGCCCCAACCCAAACCCCTGGACCAAGAGTCACAAATAATAAGGGCAGACCCAGGTCGAATCAATCTGATGGATTTGGTTTTCCTGTTAATCATCTTACCTTGATGCCAAAGACTCCCTACTAGTCCCCCCATAGGGTAGTCTTGTAGGACTAGTCAATGCTTCTCTGCTGCTAGATCTTGAGCTTGGTCTAGAGTCAGGACGTCGGCGAACTTCCAGACTTCCCTGAATCATATTCTTGGGAGTCCTTGGCGACTGCGCTTCTTTGATAGTTGTTTGAAGTTCTTGGATCTTGGATTCGTTTTTCTCATTTGTTTCTTGTGTGAGGTAGATTTCTTTCTTCAGTTTTTCAATCTCCTTTTCTAACGCTTCGTTTTTCAGACGAAGGTTCGTGATGTCTTGATCTTTCTCTCCCACAGCTTTGGTTTTGAGTTGTAGTTCTGTAGTTGCGGATCTCAGCTCCTTCTCAAGGCGGATAATCTTTTCCTGCTTCTTAAGAAGGTCTTTGTTGGACTTCTCGAGCTGATCTTGTAAGGTCTGTTTGTCTTTGAAAGCTTTCTGTAAATCGAACTCAAGTCTTGAGACCTTTTCACGAGCTGCTCGCATATTCTCCGTTGCTTGTTCAAGGGCTCCTGAGCTTTGTCGGTGAACATTCTCCTCGTCCATCAACTTTTCTTTAACTTTTCTTAATTCTCTTTGCAGTTCATTTCGTTGTTTTTCTAGCATATCTTTCTCTCGTTCGGCTGACTGCTTTTTCTGCTTCGAGGATTCAAGTTCTTCGCGAAGACCGTCCTCGTTCGTAGCCTTGTTTGTTTTTAGCTTGTAATTCTCAACCCTGTTCTTGTCATTCTCGGTGACCAAAGTTTTGATATCCTTTTCCTTCTCTTCGATATTTCGCTTAACTTTCGTAACTTCTGTTTCAAGGGTCGTGGTCTTCGTACGCAGATGTTCCACAATCGATGTCTTTTCAACAACTTCTCTTCTATAACTCTCACTTTTACTCTGTAGTTCCATGATACGACGATTGAACTCTTTCGCTTCATCATCCTTCTTGGTTCTGTCCATGGAAACTTTGTCTTGTAAAGCCTCTTTCTCGATCTTTGCCTCGTTGAACTGTCGTTCCATTTTCGAAAGGTTATCTTTCATTTCTTCGAGTTCTAGTCTCATATCATTTCTGTCGTGTTCATCTGTCTTGTTATCTGCTGAGCCGGCTATCTTTTCATGTAGAATAGATAGTTCTTCTTCCATTTGGCTTTGCATGGAACGACTGCTCTCATAACTAGCTTCAAGCTCTGATATACGCTTTTGATGAAACACTACCTCTTCTTTCAGTTTGGCAGCTTTGTATTCCGCTGAATGACAGGTTGACTGTAGCGTTTCAATCCTTTCGCGGTTCGACTTCTGTTCGTGTTCAAAATTGGATAACTTCTTATGAGCTTCCAGGACTTCATTCTGGAGCTCCTTTTCGCGGGCTTGACTTTTCTTGAGCGTTTGCTCCAAACTGGAAACCTTTTGCCCTGATATTCCACCAGATTTCCTTTTTTCTGACTTCAGAATCTCATAATCGGCTTCTATTTGCATCAACTTCTTTGCTGTTTCTTTACTATCTCGTGTAACTTTGTCTTTCTCTTTGACGGCGGATTCCAGCAAGGCCTGAAATTCTACATTTTTCTGCTCAGTCATATCCATGTCATTTTTCAGCGTATTACGTTCAGATGTCAGTTCCTTGTTTACTCGCTCCAAATCTGAGTTTGCTTTCCGTAGCCCGAGTAAACTCTCGCCAAGGCTCGACTTTTCTTGTTGAAATGTTTCATTGGCATCCTTTTGTGCGATAATTTTCCGATTAAGACTCGACATCTCATCTAAAAGACGGTCGCGTTCTTCCTTCAAGGCATCATACTCAAAGTCGTTACCTGGAGGTGCAGCATCCACTTCCACCATCTTGTGTGTAGTGATCATCTCCTGTGACATGGAGTTATTCAACGAACGTTGCTCTACAAGCTGTTCTTCGATGATATCTAATTCAGGTTTGAGTCGATCGATCTCATCTTGAAGGACGTTACAGTTTGTTTCCAGTTGGGTAACGTGCATCTGCAGTGACATCTGCTCGTTCTCTGCGTCACGCTTCTCGACCAACGCCTTCTCCAAATCTTCTTTAGTCTTCAGAAGATCCCTCTTCAAATTTTCATTCTCCGTTTGCAATGATCTGTTGTCTTTTTCTAATTTCTCGAGTGCGTATTTTTTATGAGAGACGTTTTTGTGGTCATCTTGTACAGCCTGCTGCTGTTCAAGAAGACGGCCCTGAAGTTTAGCGATTTCTTCTTTAAGGGCATCATTTCTTGCTTTCATTTCATCAATGACGCCTCTTCTC
This sequence comes from Anthopleura xanthogrammica, assembly GCA_964019055.1. Lineage (NCBI taxonomy): Eukaryota > Metazoa > Cnidaria > Anthozoa > Actiniaria > Actiniidae > Anthopleura > Anthopleura xanthogrammica. The sequence goes on from OZ025210.1 coordinate 8,114,275, forward strand.
TGTGCCTCTTGTTTTAACTGTGCTTGTAGTTCTTCTTCTAGTTGCTCAATCTTTGCTTTAGCTCCATTTAAGTCACGTTGTAGCTCATTTTTCCCTTGGAGGGCTACCTGATACGCAGAGTCCAGATCAGATATCTTTTTCTGTGCCTCCATTAACTCTCTCTCCTTGGCACTAGCATTCTCCTCTACGTCTGCCAAAGTCCCGACCAATTCTTCGACCTTCTGTTGATATTCATACAGCTCATCATTCAACCCTTTTACTTTCTTTTGGTAAGCTGTATTGAATGCTTCTGCACGACTGAATCTGTTCTCCGACGCTTCTACTTCTTGCTCCAATGTTGCGACTTTCTTGTGCCAGGACAACAGTTCTCCCTTTCCATATTTATCCTTTGCCTCTAAGCTTTTTATGATTTCTTCAAGTTCTGCTATTCTGTTATTCCTGCATTTACTTTCGTATTGCAGTGACTCTTTCGCCTTGTTGCTCTCTGCCAATTCTTGCTCCAGTTTGGATAATCTTGAACGAACAAGCCCCAATTCATTTTCTGCATCCTCCTTTGCTTGTTTGTATTTCTTCAAATTCGATTCCATCTCAAGAAGCCGTTTTTGATTGGAGGAATCATTCTTAACTTTTGTCTTTTCGCTTGAATGCTCTACATGAACTTCTATTTGTTTCTTTTGTACACTACTCAGTTCTGATTGTAGCTTTTTCTTTTCTCGTTCGATGGCGTCTAACCTTGCTTTCAGTTCCCCATTGTTCTTCTTGAGGTCTCCAATGTCACTTTTCAACTTGGTTTTCTCTTCTCTCAAAGCCACGTTCTTTGCTTCGAGATGTGCAGCTTTACGACTGGCACTGATGACATCCATTTGCATCTTATCCATTTTCTGTACGTGTTGTGAGCTTTTAACCCCAGAAGATGACGAGACATTTGAAGCTGAGATTTCCTGTTGTAACTTTTCAATTTCTCGTTTGGCAGCCATAAGATTGTATTCTAACTCATAAATCTTGGCATCTCGATCTTCTATTGCTTTCTCGAGGCTAGATATGGTCTGTTCGTCTCTTTCGTAGTCATCTTTGTAATTTTGGAGTTTTGTTTTTAGTACACGAATCTCATCTTCTAGTGCGCTCTCGCGTGACTTCAGCCATTCGATCTGATTTTCTTTCTCGATCTGGTCCTTTCTTAAAGAGTCCACGTTGCCTCTCAAGTCCATGTTTTGTTTCTGAATACTAACATTCTCTTCTTTGCTCCTAGCTAGAGCATTTTTCTTTTCTTCGAGTTCTGCTCGAATGTTAGACTGCTCTCTAAAAATCCGCTGTAACTCTTCCTCTGCATCAGCAATCTTCATTTGCTGTTCAATCAAATCCTTTTGCATTTCTTTATTTTCAAGTTTGCTTGATTCCAGTTTTGATTCGTAATCAGCAAGTTCCCGCTTCATTTCAAAACGGTCGTTGTCGCTCTCATCTCTTTTTCTGATGGCATCGTTGATTGACCCATGGATGCGGTTCAGCTCTTCTCGAAGGCCTTGTACCTCTCTTTCTAATGCTTTCTTTTCTTTTTGCATTCCCTCTATTAGGCTGTCTTTCCCGCCAACATCTTTCGTGTGCTGTTCCCAAAGGGTTTGATATTCTTGGAGCTTGCGCCTTACTTGAAGCAGCTCTTCCTCGCTCCTCGCGAGATTCTTCGAAGCGTCTTCAACTTGTTGTTCGCTTTGTTCTTTAGATTTCAACGTGCGTTCTAACTGCAGCTCAAACTTAGACTTCTTCTCGTCTGCTTCCTTCAAATCATTTGTCAAGCTATGAATTTCATTCATAGCGGAATCGTAGCTCTCTTTAAGCGGAGTCAGTTCTTTTTGCATAAATGCAAGCTCATTTTCAAGTTCTTTCTTTTTTTCCTGCAATGTTTCTTCGTTTGATTCGAGCCGCGATAAGTTCACGTGAATTTCCAGCAGTTTATCTTGCATCTCCTGCTCTCGTTCTTCGCTGATTTTGAATGCTGTTTCCATCTCGGCGATTTTACGCTTGGCTAAGGACAGCTCTTCCTCAAGGAAGTGACGATCATCACTAGTAATGCTACCCATGCTGCCCCAGCTACTCTCCAGCATTGATGCCTTTTCGGGAGAAACTCTGAAGCTTTCTTCCACTTGTTTCCTCTTGCCTGACTTGTTTTGGTCGGCTTCTTTTCTCCTCAAGTTACGCTTTGCGCCGTCTATTTCACTCTCCAGCGCTGCATTGGTTTGTCGAAAGTTTTCGACCTCCATTGTTCTATTTTCTACGTTCTTTTTAGCCTTAGCAAGCAATGCCTTCAGTTCGTTTATTTCTTGCTCAAGTTTGGAATTCTCGTTTTGTAGCCTGTTGACATTGTCCTTCCAATCTTCCAGTTTGTCATTCAAGACATTAATATGTCTTTCACTGTCAGCCAACTGTTGCTCCATGTTTGAGATCTTTGATAACAGAGCTCGTAGTTCCTCTTGCGCCCTGTCTCGTTCGTAGCTTGTCTTTTGTACACGAGCCTCAGATTCAGACAAAGCATCTTTGGCTTTCAAAATTTCATCTTGTAATTGAATCAAATCTTGTTTTCTCTTTTCACAGTCTTCCCGACTTTGGGCCAGGCTCGTTTTCAAGGAATTATTCTGCTCTTCTAAATAGACCTTCGTAGACTTCAGTTGGTCAATGATGTCATCCTTTTCTTTCAGTTCTTTCTGGATGGCCTGAAGTGATATTCGGTTTTCTATTGACTGTTGTTCTAATTTCAGGAACTCCTCTCTACTTGTGTTATAGCGGTTCTCGCTGTCGTCAAGTTGTGCCAACACTGCAACTCTTTCCTTACACTCATGCTCAAAGCGAACTTCCAGTTCTGATTCTCTTGACTGGGATTTCAAAAGTCCCTCTTTAAGCTCCTTTTTCTCGTTCTCAAATCTTTCCTTTGCGGCAACAAGGTCTTCTATTCTCTTCTTAAGCATTTTATTCTCGTGTTGAGATTCAATATTTTGTTGTTGAGTTTGTTTGTGATCGTCTTCGAGCTTGACAATTTTTTTCTTTGCCACTTGTAATTCTCGCTTCAGTTTATCTCCTCCACTCTCTTTATTTCCAAAGTACGATTCCCCAGTTTCAGTGAATTGTTCTGGGTTGTATTCACTTAACGGCGCCTCCATCGCTTCCAGTTTGTTATCTGTAAAGTTTGCCATGGTGCTCTCCATTTGACCCAACTGGTTGCAAACTTCGTCAATTTGAGATGAAAGCTCCTTATTCTTTTCTTCCAGAGTTTCATTATTCCATTTCAGATTTTCAAGCTCCTTCTTGGTGTTCAAGAAGTCATGTTCCAAGCCGAGTTTTGCATTCTTCAGCCATTCTATGGTGTTTTCCTTCTCGGTCAGTTCTCTTTGCTGTGTGTCACATCGCCTGTCTTTCTCACGTAAATCGCTTTGAAGATTCAGAAACTCTTCTTTCATTTTCCTGTTATCTCCTTGCAGGTTAGTGTACTCGTTCTTGAAGTGCTCCTTATCTTTAAGAGCATTTACTAACTGGGACTCGATAGAACTGGCTTTCAAGAGCAGTCCGCTGATTTCTTGTTCCATGGAGCCTTTACCATCCCGAATCCTACGAAGTTCCTTCTCGCCTTCTTCGACTTTTATTTGCATGGAAGCTATTCGCTTCATCAGGTCTTTCTTTTCGGCATCGAGACCTTCAGAACCAACTTTAAAGGTGATAAGATCCTGGTTATTGTTATTCAGATCTCTTCTAAGCATTTTCAGTTGTTCGTTAAGGTCTTCGATTAACATGTCCTTTTTACTTATTGTCTTTGTCATGGTCTCGCTCATCTTTCTCGCCTCCAGCACCTGGCTTTCGAGATTCATAATCTTTTCTTTAGCATCAATCAATTTTCTATTAACATCAACAAGTTGATCTTTGACTTGAAGCTTGTGTCTTTGGATTGTTTCGATCTGTGATTCAAGCTTAGCTATGCGCCCTCGTACACTGTACAGTTCATCTTCGGCTGTTTCTTTGTTCCTGACAGCGGTATCAACGTCTTCCTCAAAATCAGCCAATTTTGATTCAATTAACACGATCTTCTGTGTCTTTTCAGCATTTTCATTCGTTAGTCTTTCAATTTCAAGTTTCTGAGCGGATAGTCTTTGTTCAGACTCTTCGACTTCAGCCTCCAATTCTTCTTTGTCTTTCTTGGAAATATTATACAGCGATTCCAGCTCGGCTATCTTTTTACGATAACTGGAAGCATCACGTTGCAGTTCACCGAGTTTGCCTCGCATTATTTCAAGTTCTCGCCGTGAGCTGGTGTCCACATCCTTCTTGCTTAAATTCTCGACAGAATTCATCCTCTTGACAGTCAAACTGTGGTTCATCTCTAGCTGATCACGTTCTCTGTTTGTCGTTTCAAGCAAATGGTCCAGTCTTGTCAGTTCGTCGCTTTGTCTTGCCAGCTCTTCCTGGAGATGCCTCTTCTCGTCTTCATAACTTTCTACAAGGTTTCTCTCGCGAGAAATTTCATTCTTTGAGTTTTCCAGGTCCTTAGAAAGCATCATTACTTCGTCTTTTAACTGTTCAATAATGGCGTCCTTTTCGTTTGCTTCTCTTTTAAATTCCTCTAAAATCATTTGAGTTTCCACTAGCTGGGTTTTTATCACGTCTACGTTGTCTATGCTGGACCGAGACTCGCCCTCGTAGCTTGCTAAACGTTCTTCGAGCAGAGCTTTCTCAGTCATGATCTCTCTAAGCTCTTTCTCTAGTCTGTCGAGTTTTTGTTCCAAACCCATAACCTGTTGTTGGAACTCGTTTTTCGTTTTGTCACACATAGAATGAGCAGCTTGCAGTTCTGAAATCGTTTTGTGATATCCATGAATCTCAGCATTAGCCAAATCTCTTTCTTCATTGGCAACTTTGCAGTCAGACTCAACTTCCATTAAAGTTTGCTGAAGTCGGAGCATTTCTTCGTGCAAACTCTTCTTTTCATCTTCCAAGATTTCTATATGTGTTTGAAGCTTATTGTTTTCATCATAGAATGGATCGAATTTACCCTCCATAGCTCCAATATTCGCTCTCAAATCGGTAATTGTCCTTTCTTTGGATGCTGCGTCTTTCTTGTAACGTTCGAGTGCTCGTTTTGCCTCCACTGCCTCATTTTGGGCAACTAAAATCTCCTTCCTCATTTTTGCATTCTTCGCCTTCTCTTCGTCGAGCTCAGCTTTAATCATACTCTTCTGTCTGTTAGAAGTGTTTAGTTGGTTTTCAAGCTTAGAATTTTGTGCATTCAAAGCGGTTAATTTAGTCTCTAGTTCTTCTGCTTCCTTCTCAACTCTTTGCAAAGAATTTTTCACTTCGTTTAATCTTTTTTCGGCATGATCAAATCGACTCTTAAAGTCATCTCTCTCATTAACAAGATTGTTGCACTCATCTTCCAGTGTCATACACTCCCTCGTAGTTGCATCAAGTCTGTCTTGTAAATCATAAACTTCATCGCACATATGGTTGTACTGGTTTTCTACCTGGGAGTATTTGTTGCGTAGCGAAAAAATGTTATTTTCCAGTTCTCCTACTTTCTGTCGAAGCCGTGTTGCTTGCTGTTCAGCTTCATTAGCTCTTTCATTTGCCTTTTCGCAGCTCGTTTCAAGTGTGGACATCTTAATACGCGCAGTAACAAGTTCTTTTTCTTGGTCATCTTTGATGGCAGTTAAGTTTGCACACGCTTCTTCCATGTCTCTCAGCCTGGCTTCAACGTCTGTTAGGTTCCTCTCCAGTGCATCCTTTTGTTTGCTGCTTATTTCGGTCGAGACTTGTGTTTTGGAAAAGTTTTGCTTCAGTGAATCTATTCGAATTTCTAATTCTTTGTTGACTTTCTCAAATTTGTCAGCTCTTTGAGATTTGGCTGACAATTCACCGCGAAGAAGGTCTAAATTTTTCTGGTTTTCAAGCATTTCACGTTGTAGGAGACTGTAAGATTCCTTGCTTCGCTTTATCTCATCTCTCATGCTCTCAACTTGAACTTTTAAGGCGTTTCGTTGTTTGGTCGCATTATTGACCTGAGCTTCGTATTTTGCCACCTTCAAAGATGTTCCCTTTGTTTCTTTCTGTAATTCTCTCTGCAACTTATCATAATCAGCTTGCAAATCGTTAAACTTCGTGAGTTGTGCAAGCAGCTCTACATGGACGTCTTCTTTCTCTTTTTGTGCAACATGATAATTAGATTCCCATTCGACAATCTGTTCACGAATGCTGGTAAGTTCCACATCATTGCCTGGCATTTCCAAAGCAGTCGATACGAATCTCTTGCTTGACTCCAATTCTCTCTTCAAACTTTCGTTTTCCTTTACCAAACCATCTTTTTCGCTTCGGAACTTCTTGATGATATCGGCTTTGGACTGCAAATCTTTTTCTAAAGCCTCTAATTCCCATTCTTTTTCAGCAAGTTTCCTTTGTACACGACTGAATTCTTCTTGATACTTTTTAGAGTCGGTTCGAGAATCTTTCAGCTGGGAGTGAAGCTGAGCTTTCTGACGAAGAAGTGTTTCCACCTGAGCCTGGAGTCTTTCAACCTGTAAAAAATATTTACTTTAAAAAAACTGAGACAAATATACGTACAAAATCAAACTCGAATTATTTTCTTTTTGATACAGGTTATTGCAGGTACAAAACATAAACACAAGACTCAGGAACTTTCCGGACAAAATAATGACTCAGTACCACAAGAAAATTAGCAATTTTATTACCGAGAATATGCATCAATCTTGCTTTAAACGTGTTAATGAATACTTGGATGAAATTGAGAGCCGTAAATTGGTTTACACGAGATTATACGACTTTTTCCATTTCTGAGTTGAAAGCCTGTCATTTGTAATGGTATTCAGCCTATTTGGGCTTGATTTAATTATATTAAGTCGAATGTAAAACGAGACTTTAATTATCAAACTTGATATTTGCTACTGAAAAACATCGCAAGTATGTTCATTCAAATGTATTACTAAGTATTTTCAATTAACTAACAAATTCAAACACCTCTTATCGCCAATACTAACAGCGTCGTTATGTTAATGAGATTATCATAGTTGCGAAACTATCACAGTTCTAAAACTTTGAGAAATTCTTTTTCAAATCTAATTACCGGAAATATTTGAACCTTGACATACCTCAGATTTGTGCTCTCCTTTTACAGATTCCAGTTCATACTTGAATTTCCTGTAAGCTGTTTCCAGATCGTCGAACGTCTCCCTCGCTGTGGCGATTTGTAGCACGGAAACATCATCATCATTGCTCGAGTTTTGCACGTAACTATTCATGGTCGAGAATAGATGCTTCCTCGGCACAAACGAGGTTCACAAACCCCTACTGACAAATATTAAGCCTCCACAAACACTATGATTTCCCAGATGTTGTCCCGACAAATGAATAAACTCTACAAGAAGTGTGCCTTAGGTACCCCAAATCGAATGCTAAGCCAGAAGTCCCCAGAGGCTAGCCACAGAAGCCTTCAGGCTGCTTTTGTTGTGATAGCATTGGCCAATTACAGTGAGGTAATCGGTAAACTATGCACTAAAAACTATTAGTTCGTTATTTTTGTTTTTCGCTTTGAACCAATACGAATGAAAAAAATTATTATCAGACTGTACATCTTGGTGTGGCTGGCATCACGACTCCAAACCAATACTAAGACCTAGAGCGTTCTCGAAACTAGCTGACAAACTCACTAGCTGGCAGACCAAGAGTAATGTTGACAGTTTATTTAAAATTCACTAGACAACGAGTTGATGTTAAGGAAACAATACAGTTATTCAAATAAAATACAATTAGAATTCCATTCTTTTGTTGATTGAGAGGATGTATTATTTGATTTGTGAGAATAGTAGAATACCGACAGGTTTCTTTCATGTTGTAATGGTTTGTTTGAACTAGATTATAATAGACATTTATTACAGGTCACATCTTACAAAAAGATTGATAATAACCACCATGCACTGACTATGAAAATATTTTCAGTAAACACGATGATTATCAATGGATTTCTGGTCGAAATATTCCAATATTTAAATGTTTCAACTTCTCGTCATTTCGTTTATTTTAAAACATGATGGCTGCTTTTTCCTAAAAACTTCAGTTAATTTTTTTTGTCCCGCATATCATAGTTTTTATCTCGAGTAAGAGGCTTTTTTGGATCTCAGCTTTTTTCTTTAAAAATCTTTATGAATCGTATTATTTTTGACAATTTAGATACCCTGGGTAGAAGCTAGAATGATTTCTTTAAAGTATCTTAGACCATGACGATAGGGCTTGAAAATTTTGTAAAGCTTCACTATGTCATAGTTGTTTCCAGAAAACCACGACGCTACGTTATTGAACAGTACGAACATCACGTAACAAAACAGTACCATAAACGATTACCACTTTTTTTAAGCGAAAGAAAGTTATTTAAAAATTTAACAAAGACTTCTGTGTAATAATAGTTTTAGATCTATTTTTTTGCGAGTATATTAAGTAGCAGTAGCTTGAGAAAGAAAAACCTCATTATACGTGTGAACAAAAATATTTTTCTTTTTTTCTTTAATTATTTAAGAATTAAAGTGATGAAAGTAAACCAGACAGGTGCTGTGATGCTGTGATACAACTTTCTGGAGAAAAGTTTTTCCTTTCCTTCTATTTTCATTTTTGAAATATCTTCTTTCTTTCTCTCATTCTCCTTTTTCTTCTTCTATTTATTATATTTTCGTTCCTTCGTTCTTTCTTCAATTTATTCATTCAGACTATTATCCCTTTCTTTTACTCTCTTTATATCCATTCACAGCTTTCAAATTTTTAGTTCAGCATTCCATTTTTTTTGGGATTATTAAATAGCGTCCCGAAAAAGGACTGGTAACTATGGCGCGAAATTTCTAAAACCACGTGAGATGTAAAAGAATCCAAGATGGCGGAAGGCACAACATCTTCAGTATCAAAAGTAAAGCCCAAAAAACTCCAAAATTACACAATATATTTTGACCTGTATTATTGTTCTTCATTACATTGGATTTACTAGGTTCTCTTTGTTTCAGGGGTGTTTTTTATTTAAGAAAAATGTCACGGGGTCTCCTCGAAAAAGACGATACGCGAATGCCATCGGTGAGATGAAAGTTCGAAAACATTCCTATATTATTATGTTGTAGAATATTTCTTTGAGATGTAGCATTCAGAAAGTCGGAGAATTGTTCTGTTCGTATTTTTCACCTTGAGAAGTTTTGAAGTAAAATGCTAAATTGGAAAACTATCTTCTTGTAGATCTTATTGATCGTTATGATGGCGAGAGTCCAGAAAATGTTTCTCAAAGATACGATAACTTCAAGCAATGCTGGAAGCAAGTCAAGACCAACATTCAGGTAAATTTTTTCTTATTGTTTTTAAAGTAGATAAGTAGGTTTGGTCTCGAATTCTTACCCTTTTGAATATTTTTACCTGTACCTAGCTATAAACTTTAAAATAAGAATATGTTAGGAATAATAAGTTATTTGTCTTACCTTTTTTAGGCTCTTGAATCAAACAGCAAGATTTTCTCTCACATCGTCGAGTACGTTCAGTCTGCACATCAGAAGTCTAACAAGTCATACGAACATGGTCATATCAATGAAATTCCTACAGCTGTTCTCATAACAGGTCAGAGAACTGCAAAGCTAGTGCGAACTTATGCATGACATCTTTGCTTGTTCTGCAAACCAAATAAATTTGATTCTCTTCCCCACAGGCAGTTTTGCGAGAGAGCAGGGGAGGGGAAGGGAGGGTCATTTCATCTTTTTTTTATTCTTGATTTTTTCCAAACTATCAAAAAAATTCTGAATTTTAATTAGAACACTGTTTACAGTTTTTTCAAATAAGCCCTGCCCCTGAATAAGTGCCGCCCTCGAATAAGCACCACGGCCCCGATTCATTCATCCATTTATCAGTGATCATTCCCATTCATTAGTTCATTTGATTTGTTTTCTTTATCTCCAGGTGTTAATATGCCAGATCATGATATCATCTTCAGTCAGCTAGCTAAAAATTTATCCCAGATTACTCCATACATCGCTGTGTTACAATCAAAGGACTGTACAAGTAAGCACCTTTCACAATATTAATGTAAACATACTATGGCTATATATTATTATGTTGATAGTAGTCCATGCATACTAGTTATACAATGGTTTTTCTTGGCATACCGTGGAATATCCCACGAGTCACTTGTAGTTTCTAGTATACACACGAGCTTTTAGGCAAGTGTGTATACAGAGAAAATACAAGTAAAGAGTGGGATATCCAAGGTATGCCAAGAAAAACCATTGTATAACAATTTTATCCCACACCATAGAAAATACAAATGCGTAAATTCAACACACAGTGCATGATGGGAAGGAAGAGTGGAATACCGATGAATATACAACGGCTTTCCTGCTTTCTGATTGGCTGTATTTTCTATGGTGTGGGATAAATACTACTATACTACATTTACCATTCAAAGATTATTTCATGTTGCTGTAAAATATCACAGCTTATGGCAAAGTTACAGAAAGGAAATGACTACATCTATTAAAAAAAGGCACCATTGCAAAAGGTAGATCCAGGAGAAAGGTAAGGGACAACCAGACGCCACTAGTTTTCAATTCTCATTTGGTTCAGAAATAGCTATCATTTTTTTTTGCTTAGTGTACATTTGGACCCCCTCTCAAAAATTCCTGGATCTGCTCTTGTATTGCCATAATATTCTCCAAAGCCTCACAGTTATTGCACAAAAATGGCAGATTCATATTATACATTATTCCACAGCAATGAAGTTCACCATGAAAAATATGATCCTTCAGTTTATGAGCAGTAAAGAAGAGGTGAGTGATGGAGATGAATGCCAATATAAAAGACAGTAAAAGTGACAGTAGAATAGCGTCTCCATTAACCTGTCAGCTGATACAGTAGCTGGTCATTTTATGGCTGTTATCCAACCAGCAATCCACCACCACCTAAACAACAAATTGCTGACTGATTTAAACCACAAATCACGGTTAAACGGCCAACAAATTACCGTTAAACAGCTGAGAAATTACAGTAATGGTTATTAAAGACACTTGATATTATTGTTGCAAAAAAGACTTCCATTGTTCACACAATGAAGAGAAAAAAATCTGCATGTTAGAATGTTAAAACTAATCAGCTGTTTAGAAAATGTATAGATCTTACAGCAAGGTAATGGATCCAAGAGAAAAATAACTAGAGGAATTAAGGTTGAGAGTGTTTCATTGTCTAGGATGAAGAGGAAGAGGAATTGCATAGTTCTGTGCATCATAAATCAAGGTTGAGTTCTTACACCATGGTTATGCTGCGTCAGTGGTACAAAACAAGATCTAAGGTGAGCCAATTATCTTTTTTTTAATAGCCTTTATTGAGAACTATGTAAATGTACAATGAAAATGTACAATAAAAAACTCACAAAACCAGACCTATGCAAGACATGATAGCCTATTTATAGAGAAAAGAAAATATTTTTTCAATTTTATATGAAGAAAGTAAAATTTTTAGAAATTAAAAAACCTGTAATATGCAGGGTATAACAACTCACAGCTCAAATGACAAAGATGACCAGAGGGCTGAAATACAACATATTACTGCCATACATCATCAGTGCTTTCTGTTATAATTATTAAATGACCCAGTTTCTTTGTAATTCCATTTTGACTTGTTGCCTTATTTTTTTTGGTGGTTCCAGGAATCTCAGAAAGAAATATCAATGAAGAATAAAGGAACACCTACAAAATTTACAGCAACAGGTATTTCTTGGAAAAAAATTCTAAAAGTGAGCTTTCTTTTCACTGAGACATTACTGTTTGTTATGATAATATTTATCATTTTATTCATGAATTGTTCATATTGAAGCTCTTTTTTATGTGTTTAGAGAATCCACCACTTGTTGTGATACTTGAAGACTTTGAAGGTTTTCATCCTCCTGTAATACAAGATTTTGTGTCTGTCTGTAGGTAGGTACAGTATAATTGTAGTGATTTGAATTTTGCTGATAGAAATTACTCCATGATCATTATTTTGTCTACACCATCATCATTGTCATCAGCAACACCAACAATGCCAACATGATATCAGCAATGAGGTCATCATACACATACACCATCATCATTGTCACCAGCAACACCAACAATGCCAACATGATATCATCAATGAGGTCATCATACACATACACCATCATCATTGTCACCAGCAACACCAACAATGCCAACATGATATCAGCAATGAGGTCATCATACACATACACCATCATCATTGTCATCAGCAACACCAACAATGACAACATGATATCATCAATGATGTCATCATACACATACACCATCATCATTGTCATCAGCAACACCAACAATGCCAACATGATATCATCAATGATGTCATCATACACATACACCGTCATCATTGTCATCAGCAACACCAACAATGCCAACATGATATCATCAATGATGTCATCATACAAATACACCATCATCATTGTCATCAGCAACACCAACAATGCCAACATGATATCAGCAATGAGGTCATCATACACATACACCATCATCATTGTCATCAGCAACACCAACAATGCCAACATGATATCATCAATGATGTCATCATACACATACACCATCATCATTGTCATCAGCAACACCAACAATGCCATCATGATATCATCAATGATGTCATCATACACATACACCATCATTGTCATCAGCAACACCATCAATGCCAACATGATATCATCAATGAGGAATCGATATACTTGATTCTAAGTTTATTTTTGGTTTGCATTACAAGGTTCAAGGTTACATGGTTATTAATTTCTTTCAGTCAATACACTCATGATATTCCTTTGGTTATGGTATTTGGAGTAGCTACATCAGTATCTGCTGTACACCAAGTTCTTCCACACTCTGTTTCCACACTTCTCTCCATTGAGAGGTTTCAATCTCAACCATCACTCACCTGTCTACTTGAAATTATTTCAAAGGTTAGTCTGAAGAAAATAATGCTATAGACCCTTTTAGTAAATCCTACAATGTTTTATTTTCTGCGTTTGATGTCAAATTTATTCTTTTCAATTTCATTCCAAAGAATGAATTTCAAAAGAATAAATTTGAAGTCAAACGAGGAAAATAAAGCATTGTAAGATTTATTAAAAGGGTCTATAGTGGTAACTTCTAATCTTACTTAAAATTAAAGGTTAAGTATGGGTATCCCAGAAACCGACAGCATGCACTTTACCCCCTCTCTCCAGCAGTGCTCTGTTTTAGGAGACTATTCAAAGCTGAAGCTATACGGATTAGAGAGAAGTTGAAACAGACATATGTGGAGCTCCTTAGGATCAAACCATGGACCTCTAGTTCCGAAGCCTGTGCACTAACCAACTGAGATATGCCTGCTCCTTAAAATATGAAAAACAGTTTGGCTGTTGAATGCTAGATAAATATTAATGACAATGAAGAAAATAATTAATTATCTCATTCCTACAGACCTCAAACCTGTCTTTGCTTCATCATTCTGTAAGAATTATGTAATGGTCATTAAAATGGAGAAAGATTATATTAATTTTGTATTTTTGTCTGTACAATTTTTGCTACAGGTTTTGATGACTGCTGGAATGCCTTTCAAGCTTGGCCATAAAGTGTTCAGATTTCTTTATGAGAATTTCTTATTCCATGACTTCTCTTTGCAAAATTTCAGTACAGGATTACAGGTAACTTGCTTTCAAACAGTAAAGCCATACATTGCATATTATTTATATATGAAGATCAAAGGTACACATCCTATTTATCAAGCTAAAATATCTGTATGCAACAGTACCTGTACTGTGTGAAGTATTCATGAATACAGCTATTTCAAATAAAGTTGGTGAAGATTTTATTGCATGCAGCCTGCATGTTGCATCTTGCATACCAAGCCTGAAATGCAGTATGGGTGATGTGAATTTTCGAGCAGTGAAAGGCCACAACAATATTGGATTTTCACAAACTTTGTCTGCAGGATTTTCCAGCATATTTTCTGCAGACATTATTTACAGTACATATGTGATTGAATATAATACATTTCAAGCTTGGTAAGCAACATGCAGCATGCAACAAGCAGCATACAATATGCAACAAAACCTTCACAAACCTTTTTTGAAATAGCTGTATACCTAATTCATTTTGGTGTAATGTTTTCCATTTCAGACCATGTGTCATTCCCAAGAATATATTTTCTTTGTTTAAGGGCTGCACATGAGAAGACAAACAAAGAAAGAATCTTATTCTCTAGGGAATGACATGTGGTCTGAAATGGGTAGAAATTGCAGCATTAAGACAAATTAGGTACATTGCTTGCATACAATGTGTGCTTGTCAACACAGTTTTTGTGAGTTTTAGTTTATATAATTATATTCATTTGATAGAACTCAATAATAGTTAGTGTCAAAATCTTTTGTTCAATTGTTATTATTTAGTTCTGTATGATGGAACATTTCTATGATAACCCAGTCAGTGTTGTTTGCTGTGAGCCAGAAGAAAGAGAATCAGTCATCACTGACTTGACTCGTGATGAGCTAGAAATCATGCGCAGAAGACCATCTTTTAGAAAGTGAGACATTTTACTTTCATTTTAAACTATCCAATAACCAAAAGACATAACGAATAGTTAATTATTAATATTAATATCTTTATAGTTATGTCGAAAGTTGTGAAATGAAGGAGCAGGTTTTGTTGTTGTCTGATGATGACCACACCAAGGTATTACTGTAAATACTCACTCATTTCTTTTTACACTAATCCATGCTGCGATCAGTGTACACAATTACCTTTGTTTTATAAGGACAGCCATTAATAACCAGTGGCTAACAAACCTGTGGCCCTTGTTCCATGATTAGCCCCCCACCCCACCCTGCAACGTGAGAAAGATGGCATATGGTTTGTTCTATGACCATGAACTAATAACTCTTGAATGGCATGTGTCAATAAATAACCAGTCAAGAATTCACATCCTAGATTACAAAACCACTAACAGTTAATATGGGCTTCCTGTGTTTATTCATTCACCCAAGACCATTTTTTCCCATTCATTTATTCAACTATTTTTCCCTTCTCTCACTTTAAACCCTTTTTCTTATGAATTCCTCTAGGAGGTGATTATCAAGTTACTGTGTGACTTTGATCATTATCACAAGTACTTCTTTCCTGTTCTTGATTGCTTACATGCAATAACTGTAAACCTACCAAAACATCCACTGGGGAAAAGGGTAAGTAGAAAACTATGATATGACTGGACTTGCCTTGCTCTGATTGTGACATTGTCATGTCCATCAGTGTATGTATCTTGACCTAATGCCCTTTGGTTTGTTAAACATGTCATACTCTATTTATAGCCATTCCAAGGTTGGGGGAAAAACTGGGTCCAGTTGGCTTTGCAGTGCATTGTGGGACTGTTTTGGGAGACACATTTCCAAGATGGTGTCTACTTCATCCCCTAAAACAGTCCCACAATGCAGTGCAATGCAAACTTGACCCAGTTTTTTCTTCAACCTCAGAATGGCTAATATCATGAATACCATCTGCTGTGCCATTTCAGTTGTGTCCTCCCAGTGACCCTACCCACTCTCAAACAAACCTGTGTGTCATCCCTGTAGACTTATTTCCATTTGTAAATCATGCTTGAGAGTAAATAAATAGCTCTTATTAACCGAGTTCGAGGTCTGTACTGTAACTTATGGACTCAGTTTTTTCCACTGTCTTATGGCTGAAGCACGTAGCGAGTGGGCCATAAGAAAACTGGAAAAAAACAAGGATCCATAACTTATGGTACGGACCGAGCAACAGAGGCTAAGATAATTATTTTATGGCAAGACATATAATAAATTTTGATTTTCGGTCCGTACCGTAAATTTTGGACCGAAAATTGACCAATTATAGCATGTGAAATTACCTTGCCATATAATAATGTTAACTATTTATGACTAAATGCAGGTCAGAGATGTGTATGAATTGTGTCTAACCAGTAATATATATGATCAAGAACATTATGGAGAATCCCTTTCTATATTGAGGTAATGATTAGAACTGTTTGTCTTATAACATTGTTATACCTGACACAAAGGAGAGGTTGAAATGATTAGGTTTGTCTTGATGTAATCTTCATAATATTCATTGATTTCAGGATATATGCTAAAGATGAACTACTTCTACTGCTTCAGAAATGTGTAGAGATCTTAACATGTTCATTGAATGAGTAAGGATAACTTATAACTAATAATTTGACGTAGGTGTTTAGTATTTGATTACTTTATGGATTGAAACTTAATTGTATGGCTCTACTCATGTTATTATACATGATTTTCACTTTTCTGTCAGGTCTTGTAAAGAGTTAGAGAAGCATAGAGATCAACTTACTTCATTTTTAGAGCAGTTTGAGAAAATTGGAGGTATGTGTTCTCTACAGTAACTGGATGTTTGTTGTTGTTTAGTTCCTAAAATTAATCACACCTCCTCAGGACGCTTGTTGATGTACACTAAACCACTAGAAACGTAGTACTGTGTATACTCACTTTAATGCTTTCCACCCTATTTGGAAATGCAAAGCCATGAATTGGAAGCAATGAATATTTTTTGGAGGATGACACATTTTATTAGTAAATGTTTTAATATAAATTATGTTACCAGCTGAAGTGAAGCAAACAGAGGACACCACAACACCAGTACAGCCCAAAGTAACCACAACAAAAATACTCAGCAGATTTGAACTTCAAGAGGTAAGGATTTTGATATGCTGCTTTTGCACATGATTTACATACACAATATTATATTCTTTCAAAAGAAAAAAACAGAAATAATGAAAAAAAATGAATGGATGATGGAGGGAGGGAGGGATGGATGGATGGATGGATGAATGAATGAACAACTGACAGAATGAAAACGTTTCTGTTGCTCAGAACCTTATAGAATTATTGATATTTTTAAAATACATAGAAACTAAAGACTGCTGCCAAACAGAAACGCAAGGATTCACCATTTGATCAGCTTAGACAAGAAGTAGTTGAATATCTAGACCAGTTATTTAGGTAAGGATCAATAATTACAATCACATCTGTCATAACATTCCAGCCATCACACATAAGATTTTTTTGCTATTGATTCTTTTCAGGACAAATAGAAAGGGTAAATTTAAATTTATTCAACTTTACCACTTTCCGAGGTGGACAGAAAGCCTTACGGGTCTAGAAGCCAATTACAATGCAACTGATAGATCAAATTAGAATTTGGAAGTTGATTTTTGTGGAGGGAGGAAAACCGGAGAACCCAGAGAAAAATGCCTTGAAGCACAGGAGAGAACAAACAAACAACTTTACTCACATACACACTGAGCCAGGGGGGGGGGGGGGGGGGAAGGGTTCGATTCTGGGTTGCATTGATGAGAGGTGAGTGCTCTTATACTGGTACACCTTCCGTGCTTCGCATACTCTCATTTAATACCAAACTCAAGCTTCTCAGTGCCAAACCTTTCTCTTTTCCATCTTTTGGGAAGAGCACTACCTCTACTGTGTAGCAGCAGTAGTATATATAATGATGATATAATGAAATTATGTTTTAGGGAGTACCTTACTTGTCCACAAAATATGCCTTTACATGAAGTTATGTACTTTGATTCTCTGTCAACTGTAAAGCAGGTAGGGAACCCAACAATCTCTTTCATTTTTTTCTTTCTTTCCCTTTTCATCCCTCTAATATTCCCCATTTTTCTGCAGCATCTGATAGGAATGCCAAGAGTTGCCATCCAAACTGCTTTGACAAATCCTCATCATTACTTGAAGGTTGGACTTCATTTTGCTAACCACATTTGTATTCAGAAACAAATACTTTTTTGTTTAATACTTAGGTAAACTAGTTTGTTTTGTATGTTTGTTGTTTTAGTGTGAGTGTTGCGAGATTGATGCAGGTGCGATACAAGACTCTTTACCAGATGTCTCAATTGCCTACAAGCTTCATCTAGAGTGTGGAAGACTGATCAATTTATATGACTGGCTACAGGTTAGAGAAACTTGGTTCATTGGTCGGAGTTAATTGTCTGGTTGGCTAGTGGTCAGTGGGTGGATGGCTAGTGGTCAGTGGGTGGTTGGCTAGTGGTCAGTGGGTGGATGGCTAGTGGTCAGTGGGTGGATGGCTAGTGGTCAGTGGGTGGATGGCTAGTGGTCAGTGGGTGGTTGGCTAGTGGTCAGGGGGTGGATGGCTAGTGGTCAGTGAGTGGATGGCTAGTGGTCAGTAGGTGGATGGCTAGTGGTCAGTGAGTGGATGGCTAGTGGTCAGTGGGTGGATGGCTAGTGGTCAGTGGGTGGATGGCTAGTGGTCAGGGGGTGGATGGCTAGTGGTCAGTGAGTGGATGGCTAGTGGTCAGTGGGTGGATGGCTAGTGGTCAGTGAGTGGTTGGCTAGTGGTCAGGGGGTGGATGGCTAGTGGTCAGTGAGTGGATGGCTAGTGGTCAGTGGATGGATGGCTAGTGGTCAGTGAGTGGATGGCTAGTGGTCAGTGAGTGGATGGCTAGTGGTCAGTGGGTGGATGGCTAGTGGTCAGTGGGTGGGTGGCTAGTGGTCTGGGTGGATGGCTAGTGGTCAGGGGGTGGATGGCTAGTGGTCAGTGGGTGGATGGCTAGTGGTCAGTGGGTGGATGGCTAGTGGTCAGCGGGTGGATGGCTAGTGGTCATTGGGCTGTTGAGTGATCAATGTTTCAAGTGTATATCAGTCAGTAGGAAGTTTTAGTATAGAGGTAAGGTCTGATAGAAGCCTGTTGGTGGTTACTCAGTGGTTCAAAAGAAATCAGTCACCTATAACTATATCATATTTTTTACTTTTCTCTGTTCAACAGGCATTTAGTGTTGTTATAGATCCTGATTCAAGTATTTCCAAGAAAAAGACTCCATCAAAGAAAAAGAAAAAATCCAATGAAGAGCTACAGTATCCTTTGAGTTGTTAGTAAAACACACTAAAAGTTGATTCTTGAAAGTCCGTATAGTCCTCAAAAGAAATTTAGGGAGAGTCCTGTTGATAGAATACCATCATTTCTGTTAATCATTGTTTCCTTTAACCTATTACAAGGGCTCGATTCATCAGAGCTGTTTCAGAGTTACAATTTATTGGGTTTATTAAATCCACCAAGAGAAAGACAGATCATGTACAGCGCCTGACATGGGGAGGATGTTAGATTAAGGTTATCCACACCTTCTAGGCTGATAGCAATGATATAGATTAGGCAGTCTTGATCTGAGTAATTATTGACCAAGAGGTTACATCATGAATGGGGTGCAGTAGATATACACACACGAAAGAGCAATTGACTGTTTTCATTTAATATGTCGCTGAGTGAATAACATTTCAAGAAATATATTATGAGGACTGATGGGGAACTGGTTCTCAAAAATCAAAACATCCAACAATTTGTTATTTAATATCTGAAGAAACAAAAAAATTAATTATCAAAATATGCAATGTGCATCAAAGCCCACAAAGCACTCTGAGTCCTCTGAGAAACTGAGTCCTGCAAAAATGGAACATCAAAATCAAAGGAAACATCAGAAAAAAATTACTGTTATCTTTGCCTGTTGAAATAATTCCATGAATAGAAAATGGTAAAGGAAAAATTGTTAGATGGGCCAACAAAGTGTAAGGACTCAGTTTCCCAACATGCTTTGTGCTAGAAATTCAAGCTCATACACATTCACCACTTTCCATACATCGGTTCACTGGTCAAACACAAAGCATTCAGTTGAAGCTTCAAGGTTCAAATTTGAATAATCCTTTGAAAATACCTCAGAGCCTCACTTTAATGCTTTGTCTGTGACCAGTGAACCGATGTATGGAAATTATTGAATTGACTATGGTAAATGTAGTGTATATATGATGAAGATAGAAAATAGATAACCAATGAGAGCAAGGTAGGCAAGGTTACAAGAAAAAAACAATAAGAAATGATAAAAAGACAAAAGAATGGATTAATTAAAAGCGAAGCGTTCATTCATCCCATTGGGATTATGAGTACCCAATAGGTGAATGAGCCGCATCTCTTTGGTTTTGCGACAATCATTGTTGCCGCTAACCAAAGACAAACCGAAAACAATGAAGTCGGAAAGTGAATGATTAGGTAAGTTGAAATGGCGGGAAACTGGTTTGGTTTGATCGTTCTTACGAATATCATAAAGATGGTCGCGGATACGATCACCGAAACGACGGCCAGTTTCACCAACATATAAAAGATTACAGCGAGAACATTTAATGCAGTAGATGACATTGAAAGTGGTACATTCAAAATGATCAGTGATTTTGAGTGACGATTTGGGACCAACAATAGAAGTGTGAGAAACAATATGCGGACAAGTATAACAACGGTTACGAGAACAACGAAAAGTGCCAGGATCCTTATTAGAAGGAAGAATCCCTTTAACTAAGAAAGAGCGAAGGTTACGATCACGCTTGTACGAGAAAAGAGGGCGGTCTTTAAAGATGTTAGAAGTGTTAGTGTCAGACTCAAGTAAAGAAAAGTTACGGTTGACAATATTGTCAATAATAATTGTCAACCGTAACTTTTCTTTACTTGAGTCTGACACTAACACTTCTAACATCTTTAAAGACCGCCCTCTTTTCTCGTACAAGCGTGATCGTAACCTTCGCTCTTTCTTAGTTAAAGGGATTCTTCCTTCTAATAAGGATCCTGGCACTTTTCGTTGTTCTCGTAACCGTTGTTATACTTGTCCGCATATTGTTTCTCACACTTCTATTGTTGGTCCCAAATCGTCACTCAAAATCACTGATCATTTTGAATGTACCACTTTCAATGTCATCTACTGCATTAAATGTTCTCGCTGTAATCTTTTATATGTTGGTGAAACTGGCCGTCGTTTCGGTGATCGTATCCGCGACCATCTTTATGATATTCGTAAGAACGATCAAACCAAACCAGTTTCCCGCCATTTCAACTTACCTAATCATTCACTTTCCGACTTCATTGTTTTCGGTTTGTCTTTGGTTAGCGGCAACAATGATTGTCGCAAAACCAAAGAGATGCGGCTCATTCACCTATTGGGTACTCATAATCCCAATGGGATGAATGAACGCTTCGCTTTTAATTAATCCATTCTTTTGTCTTTTTATCATTTCTTATTGTTTTTTTCTTGTAACCTTGCCTACCTTGCTCTCATTGGTTATCTATTTTCTATCTTCATCATATATACACTACCTTCCAATCTTATTCTCTCTTTTACTCCGACGAAGGACTAGCGTCCGAAACGTCAGTAAGTGATCTCTCTTATTTTTTACGGTGTAAAATTTAACTTTTTATCCATACTGTTTCATTAGAAACACCGACGCAGCCCACACTAGCTTACCGCTAGTTATCATCTCTTTATGGTAAATGTGTTTGATGTTGTTTAAGAAAATTACCAAAACATCTTTCATAACAACTAATCTATACACTTGTATTTTTACAAGAAAAAACTAATAAACATTAGAATGCAACTTTGTTTGTCTCTTACTTTACTTATCTATAAATCGTATCACTTAATATAATTTCCATTAGTAAGAATCATAGTTCACATACAAAGAACTACAACATTTCAACTAAATAATATTTACACAAATGGTAAGTAGGAAGTACTGTAAATCTTTTCATCCTATTTTAAGTTTCTTTCTTGCAATCTTTACTTTTTCATTTTTTGGTCCCTTAAAATAAAGAAACAATAAAAGTTAATAAGGGACCTTAGGTTATCAGTGGGATGCTTGTGTATTTTTTTTTTTTTTGCATGTTGTTGCATGGCATTTGGGTTTCCTGTGGTAGGAGTGATGAATAATGATCTTTTGTGAAAAATTTGCTTCTTTTGAACCTTTTGATACTAAGCTTATCACTTGAGTGAGATAGGAGAGAATTTAGAGACATACCTTTTACTGTCAAAAGTACAATATTGTTAGGGGCAATGGCACAAGGTCATCAGAAATGCACATGGGTATTTTTTTATGTGTGGGAACAGAAGATTCTGATTGGTTGAGGCATGTTTCACTTGCCGCTCTTTTATTGCTACCATGTGCCGTTGCTCCTTACAACATTGTAGTTGTCACAACAAACCTTATGTCTCTAAACTTTCCTGTTACTCACTCAAGTGATAAGCATAGTATGTGCTTTTACTACATGTACAGGTATTAAAATTGTACATTGAAACCTAAACTCCAATGAACAAAGAGGCTGAATGCTGTCAATCAAAATTAAAAGCACTTAGTAGCAATATACCTGGACAGGAAGCACTCCACCCTCTAAGGCTGTGCTTAGTTGATCATGTAACTTGTTTGCTTGATCACAGGTGAATACTAAAGACTCTTTAAGTCCTACAAATAAAGTAGCAAATTATACAAATGAAACTACTGTCTACTTCTACATGCATCAAGAATTCCGCGCTGCTGCTCAATGCGCATGCTCAGGGAATTAAAAAGTGGGATAAAATTTGTAAAATATGCTATATTTTAGTTGTATCTTTCTTGTCAAGTACAATTTTCACTAAATATTCAGGATCGCGTACATTAAGCGAATTCTGAATCAAATATACCGAAAAATTGCATATTATACAAAATATTATCCCACTTTTTAATCCCCTGAGCATGCGCATTGAGCAGCAGCGCGGAACTCTTGATGCGTCTATTAGGTATCTTGCTAATCTGTGTGACAATATCTCATACTGGTCAGGAACTAATGTCCTTATAGGACCAGCAGTAATATGCATGGTGGCCAACAAAACCATGCAACGTTATTCAACATTGTCAGGTTGCAAGACTTTGTTGCCCATATTAGTGTACAAAAACTTAATCTGAAAAAGTGCTCAATTTATTTTGCACTAAATAGTACAAAACAGTGCAATGTCTATTGTTTTCTACTGTTTGATCAGTGCTGATTAGAACTAAATAGTCCTAGTTATGTAGATAATGTACACACCATGTATCTGTGAAACAATTACTAATATTAGAGCATGGGTAGCATAGGTATAATGATATCCACTATTTTGGACAAAATAGTTCAATTAGACAATTCATCTTTGGTTTTGTTTCACAGATATATGGTGTGTTCTATAGTGCTTGCACTGTATTGCTGCAAGTCAGTTTACCTAAGCCAGTTTGACATGTTTTCTCCAAAAGATCCAAGTATTTACCACATTCTGCGACCTGCAATATTAATGTAATATGCTGGTAATAACAAAGGACTTAGTAAATCTATGAGTGCAGTGATGCGATGGATCAGTATGCTTACATACAACCTGGTTGTCAGTAAATCACTGATATTTAGCTCATGTAGTGCTCAATATTTAGCAGCATTACCTGAGTTTCAGCTGCTTCCAGTTCTTTTTCTTCTTGTTTCAGTGCTTTATTTACATATTTTGCCTGCATCAAAAATGTTATTTATAACTCAATCCATTTGATGAGCAATACTAATGTAATATGAAAGATGGTCTAGTGCACTTAGTGTTCAGGTCTCAGTAATGGAACAGCATTGACAAGTGACAAATCTACTTGGCACATAATATGGAGAAATAGGGAAAGGGAAGTGAAACTACCAATTCCAAGACAGACACTTCTTCCTGTATAGGATATGGACTTACAGCTTTAATCTTTTTTAAAAGCTCTTGAATTTCATCATCCATTTTGACTTCTTCATCTTTGGTATAATTATGACCCTCATGTATCTTATAAGAAACAAAACAACATCCATCACTAATGAGAACACTATTAGAGTACCCTATACTGCCAGCTAACCTCAGGGTATGGCCTATATATTTCCACAAGCCGTTAAATGTACTCTATAATAATTATCCAATAAACACATTAGTACCTTATCTTCAGGAAGTAAGACATTTGGAGGTATCTTGAATATGTTCTGCATCAAATATATCTACAAATACAAAATCACCTTAGTGTTAGACCCCATGCTGCTTGCCCTGTGGAAATTCCTCAACCTTACGACTGAAGAAGTAGAGAGATATCCGTCCATGCAGTGGCAGATACAGGGAGAGACCACAGGGTGCCCATGCACCCCATTTCTAGCTTGGAATTAGTTCAATGGTTTAAACATAAAAAGGCTGACTGTAAATTTCCAAAAAAGGCACATCTTCTTAATGTTGTGAACTTCCTACCCAAAATCCTAGATAAATTTGCCCATGCCATGGGGTATGAGGAAGAGCCTGAGGTCTGATGGCCATGATAGAATTTCCCCTAAGTTGTGATTAACTACCAGTATTCACTAGACATACGCACCTCTAGACGATCAAATGACACATCCATACTTTCATAAAATTTTGACAGCATTTGGTCTGTTTTCTACAATGTCAATAAAAGGAATCATATGCAATCTCTCCCCCCTGGATTGGTTAAACTAGTGTGGTGCATTAATGAGTAATGGACATAAATTGGTGGGAGTGTGATTGAGCTAGGGGGGGTTGTTTCAAGGTTAGTGTGTGGTATTGGGTGTGTGTGTGAGGGGGGAGGTACAAGCATTGTTTCAAGGTTACTGTGGGGTAATGGGTGGGTGTTGGGGGAAGGGGTGGTGAAAGTCATATTAAATAGACCCCTTACAGCATGACAGAATGCAGCTCAATTTGGAGTACAAAACAATAGGTTCTAATTCTCGGGAGATTGAAATTCTTTTGTTTTGTGCTCCAAATTAAGCTACTTTGACGTCACTTGAAAGGGGTCTATATTAATTGCAAGTACATGACCAGGAGTGCTGGGTGTTGTAGGAGTACATCATCTTCAATCCGCACCTTACTCCTTCATGATAATTTACAAAACTGCTAAACCATTTCATCGTATCATGATAACTGTACCTGGTGTATTTGTTCAGCTGTACAATCTTTTGTCAATGATGGCTGTATAAAGATTAAAAAATTCATTCATTCAAATAGTCCCCTTCACGGTTTCCTGCGTCATCTTGAAAGGTAGCTGTGTCTTTGCATCGAAAAGAGACATGAGGTTATATTGCAATGATGGAGACCTAACACATTGGATAATTATTCACATCTCTCTAGCATTGCAAGTTCACCTCATGTCTCGCTTCGATGCAAAGACGGCACAGCTACCTTTCAAGGGACTATTGTTCAGACGAATATGAAGGATATGATTCATTTTTCAACACAGAAACATACCTCATTGCTTAACAACTTTTCAAGTTCTCCAAAACAATCACTGACATAGTCATTTATGGCATTATAAACTATGGCAAAGAAAGAAAAGTAAGCTTCAAGTCATTATTATGATTGAAGACACAACACAACTGCTTCTTTTGATTCAGCATTTTACCTCCATCGACGAAGGATTTGGGTGTAAAACCAAAAAATTGTGTTTCATATTCATAATTCTTGTCTTCTTCACAATTATAAGCCATGTTCTACCTCTAGATCGTCAGTTTAAGAGAGATTAGCGATCAACAGGCAGGTTGTCAAGTCTCAAGCTTCTGGTCTCCCGCCATAAATCCAAATGAAGCACGCTACAAAAGGGTATAATCACTTAGTGGGGGATGGTTAAAGCTTACAGTATTGTCTTATCAAGGTGTGTACAAATCAGAAAAATTTCAAGATAATTTTAGTTAAAAATAAGTAAAAGACCTTGTTGAAATATCTTTGGTGCAATAAGAATGCAATTTAAGAGAAAGATAAATTTGTAAAATTTAAAATAATTATTGTCAAATTAAACCTCCCCTCCCCTACAAATATTTTTGTCATTCGAGTATCATGTCAGCGGTTTGTCTTAGTAGCATAACAATTTTTCTTCAACGGTCAAGGAATCTTTGTTCAACTTGTTCAAGACTTTTTTTCTTCTCTTTTTGACCAAAAGAAGCGACCAAGTCAACCTGATGACAAGGTTAGTACAATGCTACTTCTAACACAAAAACATTTACTATGTTTTGAGCTTATTGTTGTAAAAATATTAGTGATAATCGCGTTTGTTTGCAAGCGATGACAGAGTCACATCACTTGACATAAAAAATTCTTATTTAGTTCTTTGAGTTCATTATTGAGGCCTCTATATTTGTTCCAAACTATTTTTGGAAATGTAGTTTATCCACACACTAAATGACTAGAATCTCTACAGCATGAGATCTATGTTTTTACGCCAAGCTAGCAATCGTTCAACTGACATACGATCCTGAAACTATCCATCCCACAGAAACTGTTCGATCAACTCAGTGTTTGGACGTATGAACATTCTAATATATACAGTATACTGCATTTTTATGATGATCTTTTATTGCGTGCCTTATTATTCTGCAATACTTTCTTCAATATGATAATTCTAGGTATTATTACTGCTAACGTCGTGGATTCATCCAGCTCCTACCTGTTGCTATGCATATGCTAATTATAACTAGTACTGTTCTATACCTTGTTCGTATTTACACGTTGATAACACTTGGCTGCTTATCCAACTCAAGAAAATCGATCAATAATTTCTTATTTCACAAGAAAATTAAAACAAATTAATCTAAAGTAATGGACTTGTTTAGTTGGGTGTATGTACATGTATCCCAAGTTCAACATTTCACATCTATCTTTAGGCTGGTCAGGTGATCTTGCTGTAGATGGATGATTAATGGATACTAGCCTGCAGTCTGCATTAGGTATATCCCATACCTTTGAGAACAACATGCCCATACCAGAAGAAATCAAATCACAACAGCACAAGTATAACCCAGTGACACCTGATGTATCACCTCCACCACCGCCAGGCAGAATGTCACAATTCAATACACCAAGAAAACAACAGGTAATCATCCTAATCATCTTTATACAGCATACTTTTCATGTCTGTGCAACCCAGAATTCTCCAGATACACCATTCATCAAATTTACAATGATCTTTAAATTAATAATTTATTTATAATATTTATCATATGACCGTATTTCACTGTACGCGTGATTCTAAAAAAAACCTTTGGGGAAAATGTCGTCAGCAAAAAAAGTACGCTTTTCCGAAAAGTGTAATAACTTCCCGTTCAGACTCGCCGTTCGGACTCGCTGCCGTCAATCATGTAAAAACTACGCATTTTGATTCGCATTTATTAAAAACGCTTTGAAATCGATTTTTTATATGTGGTCATATGATAAAATGCTTATTGACTGAGTTAAGGTCGGTCCGAACGGGAAAATATTTGGCTCTCGGTCCTTGGCACGGAACTCGCTGCGCTCGTTCCGTACTTCAGGACCTCGAGCCAAATATTTTCCCGTTCGGACCTCCCACTCAGTCAATAAGTACATAATATTTATTTAACGATTTGCCCTGGGGCAGTTAAATTACAAAAGGACACAAGTTCCCCCACTAGGTAAATTACCCAATTAAATCCAGATATCTTGAATATTGGAGGTTGCAAAATGATAAGAATTCCTAGAATACTCAATGTAACAGCTCAATGAAGTGTCTTTATTGTAATTTTTTGTGTATTTCTCCTAGTATTTTTCAGATTCATCAGCTTTAGGAGACATCAGCAATGTAACAAGCATGGATATCAATGAGATGGAAAGTGTTCGAAATCATTTACAGAATATGTTAAAAACCTCTAGAGATTTGAACATTGATGGAGATTATGGACCAAGTGTACATACAGGAACAGCCGAGGAAGATGTACCAGGAGATGGGGCTGCAAATAATTCCATGTCTAGTGTGGATACTGCTGCTTTCTTGCAGAAGTTGTTACCAAATTCATCACCTCTTGAAGAACTAAAAGTGAGTATCTTGGTTCTACAGGTTTTCTTTACAGAAAATGTCAGACCTTTCCTTATCCTGGTCCCAGACAAGCTAATGGCAAGCAGAGCAAGTATATATATATATATATGAGAAAGACTGCCTGTAATCTGGAATAGCAGGGATGTATTGGGCAAGGTGTATAAACCACAGCCAAAATTATTTTGAAAATGAGGCTAACAGAAAAATGCAACAGAAATCACACCTTTTCTTTAAGTCTGATTTTTTTCAAATGTTTAAATGAAAGTTATGGTTACCATCTGCTTCTGTTGTCCATTGGGTAAGCATTTTCAGGCACAGGAAAGCTACCATTACAGCTTACAAAATAGTGATAATTATTTTTCAGGTTCATTTTGGTTTTGGTGATCAATCAAGAGGAACACATGCAACAGATGAAACTTTATCCCAGACACCTCGCTCTGATGTTCGAAGACAAGTTGCTCATCAGCAACACCCAACATCAGGTGCTAACAAAAGCTTGATGTCAGAGAATACACTTTTGAGGGAACATCTTGACAGAGAGAGGTTTAGAAGGAAGGTAATGTTGATTAGAAATTTAGACTACCTGTATAGTATGTTGTGGGTTACCTGTGGTGGTTTTCTACACTTACACAACCACAAAAAATAGCCCTTTTTGAAGTTGAGCCTGTGGCCCATCAGTATCCAAAGTGAGCATTTATCCAAGTGAGGGGCTAATAATCTAGTGGAGCTTGCAATAGATTTCAAGAGAAACTACCGGTATGTAAGATATATGGAGTTTGATTCCAAGGATAATTTACTCTTGTTCGGAAGTGCATATATTTTACATAGTTTTCCTTGAAATTTATATTGATTTATGAAGAATGTTGGGCATCCCCAGTGGTCTCTAGCTTTTTGATATTATTTTTTTTTTTATATTCAGCATTGTGAGCAGCAGATTCAAGAGTTGCATACAAAGGTATGTTTTGTTTGACTGCTTTTGTTGAGATGTTAATACATAGCTCCAACTCATAGCTCCATTATGATATTTATCTTATTATTAATTTTACACCTTTGCTTTATTTGACACAATATTTCAGTTACTTGAGATTCAGCAGGAGTTGGCTGTTGCAGTATCATCAGAAAGAAAAAAGGATGTGATGATAGAACAACTTGACAAGGTACATTGTTACTCCACACATCATTGTAATAACCAGTATTGATCTCTGGTGCACAGAGACATAAGCAGCCACTTCAATTAATATTTTATATTGCTTGAGTCCATCCAAAAAGTATTATGGGAAGCATGGGTGCCATACAGTGTAACAAGAGCACTTGCCTCTCACCAATACAACCTGGGTTCAATTCCTTGATTCAGTGTGGTATGAGAGCAGAGTTGTTTGTTGTTTTTCTTCTGTGCTTTCAAGGGTTTTTCTTCAGTTTTCCTCCCTCCACCAAAATCAACTTCTAAATTCTGGCAAATTGGAATTCAGTGAAAGAACAGTGGCTGCCACTGTTAAATTCCTGTTCCCATTAAGTATAATTTTAGATTGTTAATTCATAGAACTACTGTCATTTTTTATGCCAGACACTAGCTAAAGTAGTTGAGGGATGGAAAAGACATGAGCAAGAAAAATTGATCATGATAGGCACATTGAAACAAGAGAGAGAAGTGCAGGAGCAGTCACACAAGAAGCAGCAAGAGGTATCAGTTGTACCTGAGAAAATATCGTAATCTCTAAACAATCCAATGAAAAAAGCACTTTGATTAAAATGCTGTTGCTAAAGAAACTACTGTCTTACTAGCAAGTACTATACTAGCCATTGTCTGTTGTCTTTGCAGTTCTATTAGGGACTCAAACCCTGTGCAAAAAAAAAAAAAAAATCACTAACTTTTACATTTCAATTACAAACTTTTTGAAACTTTGCCATGATATGCAGGCCCATGTTCTCCACAATTGCATTTTGTATTTGCTCTGAGTTTAAGAATTTTAATGGGAAAATTTTGTCACAAAGTTAAATTTTAAGTTCACATTCTGAGAAAATCTGACTGCGCCATTTGAAAGAGTCTAATGAGCTGGTTTAGAAATTGAAGAGAATTCATGAGATATGAATGGTTTAAAAAGGGATTTCCTCCATTTTGTTACTAAGAATAAATAAAATCATGGTAGAAATCCAAGTTTTTAAAAAAGTTATTCAAAATATTGATCAAAGTTGCTTTTAATAGATTCTGCTTCAGTTTGAGAAAGAGTTGGCACAAGCAGTGGAAGCCTTGACTAAAGAACAAGAAAGGGCAACTGAGGCAGAGAGAGAAAAACAAGTAGTGGTAGGTTTAGACCACTTGATATAAGTATTCATGGCCTGGAGCTTCTCTGGACCTACATCCATCCACCTACCCATTTTTTCATCCATCCACCCACCCATCTATCCATCGATCAATCCATCCATCCATCCACCCATCCATCCATTCAATTCATCCATCTACCCATCCATCCATCCATCCATCCATATACCCATCCACCCACCTATCCATTCATTCAGTCCATTTAACCATCCATTTATCCATCTATCCGATCCACCCATCCATCAATCTATCTATCCATCCATCCATCTATCTATCCACCCACCCATCCATTCATTCAGTCCACCCACCCACCCACCCACCCATCCATTCAATTTATCCATCCATCCACCCGCCCACCTATCCACCCACCCATCTATCCACCCATCTATCCATCCATCTATCCACCACTTACCTATTCATCCGTCCAGCATGATCCACTGATCTATCCATCTGACAGGATGTCATTGTTGTTATCATTGCTTTTTGTCATATAATTTCTTGGTAAAAGTTTTAATAATATTTTCATTATTTTTATGCTGCTTTGGTTTTGCTAAGATTGAAAAACAAAAAGAAGAAAGAGAGCAGCTGCTCCAGGTCTTGTCAAAGGAAAAAACCAAGGTTAAACAGATAGACGAAGAAAAGATGGGTATTATAAAGGAAAAAGAACAAGCACAACAGAAATACATGGAAGCACAGAAAACAATCAATGAGGTCAGAAAATACATCAAACATGTTTGAAAATGATTCTAGTTATAAGCAAGGTGTTGTAATAGTGGAGATGTTATCATAGATAATGAAAATGAAAGTATTATCGAGAATGAGAATGGGAAAAGGGATGGTGTTAGTGTTAATGATACAGTTGAATAATTCTTTGAAGACCCACTTTGTGATAAATGATAGCAGATGGTCTGATGATGTGTGCTCCCTCTGCCACATGAGGATTGTAAGTGTTCTCTAGAGGGTGTTGGACAGGTGTTAGTGATTGTAACATTGTGCCAACAAGTATTTAATGTCATGTAATTATTTTTTCAGCTTTCAGAAAAAAATAGCAAACTGCAGTCAGAGTGGACAAATCTTGAAGAAAAATTTTCAAACTCTTTAAGTGAGGAAAAGGTGAATCTCTAAATAAATAATTCAAATAGTATTTCATCTCGTGTACCTAATTAATGCCAAAATTATGCATGATTTAATAGCTAAGTTATATTTTTATTTTTGTTGAAGTGGATAAAAGCCCTACAGAATGCCTTTGTGATTTGACAGCCCTTATAAAATAAATTAAAATGGCATTTACTATTCTTTGAAATCTCCTTTCATTGCCGAGATATTCAATATAGAAATCACAAAATGATGATGTCATCACATAGAGAATAACTCTATGACCACAATTAGCCCAAACTGGCTAAAACTTTTGATGGTTAAAACAGGGTTAAATCAATCAGTTTGGTATGTTTGATGGTGTTGCCATGGAAACACCCTTACACCCAGTCCAACAAGTGTATAACTCTTATATTTCATTCTCACTGCCCACTATTTTCTGCCCTTCCTTAAATATTTCAGAAAAGACTTCAAGATGAAAGAAAAGTAGTAAAGGTAAAGTTAAACCAATATCCTTTTTTCAACAGCTGTGACAATGTGAAATATAAGTTAGACTAAGTGACTTAATACCTAATATTCTTATCTACCTTGCCTAGGACTCCAAAGATGCCATGTCAACACTGCAGAAGGACATTCAAAGACTTGAGATGGATCTTGATACAACAGTTAGAGAAAAGGTACTGCAAGCTAAGCCTCAGGGATGTTTCCCTCCTCTGGAGGAGCGTCTATAATTGTCAAATTTTGGACCCAAGTTTAATTTTTAAAACATTACTGTTTCAAAGTTTTGAAAACAAGAAACATCTCTATCAGTTCTATATATCAATAATATTGTGTTTGAATAGGAGAGTTTGAAAATGGAGATGAGTCTAATGCAAGCAAGATATGAAGCAAGCAAGGCTAAAGAAGAGACTGAACGACAAGCAGACTTAGAAAGACAGGTATATCATTGTCTGTCATCTTTGACCTATATATTTTGGTACTAGGTGTTCATCTTGTTTTTATGGTTGAGTCACAGGTGACACAGAAACTAGATGAACTTCAGAAACAAATGACAAAATCAGAAAAAGAATTGAGAGATAATTATAGACAACAGGTTAGTAGCTGGTTTAGTATAGAGGGAGCTTATTTAGCCCATGAAAGAAAGATAACTAGTAGTTAGTACTAGTTGATATTAAAAGAACAAAAGAAAACAATGGATTTACTATATACTAACTATTAGTTTGACAATTGTTTTACTGGCCAAATAAAATCACTCTAAACCAAAACACTTAGCTCTGCTGATATTTGCCAGACCTGTTGAAAAAAACCATGTTTTATTCCATGTTTTATTTGTCTTTTACTTGGTGACAGATTCAAGAGGTAAACAACAAACACAAGGAAGAGATGCGACAACAACTAGAAAAATTTCATGAGGTAATTTAACTGAATGTCGGAGGGAAAATGCACTTGACATTTGATACAATGTTGAGTTCTTGAGTTCTTGTCGAGGACTTGTTGTTCATCCTACCCCTCTATATTTTTTTAGGAAATAAAGAAGAAAGATATCAAACTAAAAACAGCTGCAACAGAATATGAAGAGAGGTAAATATCAGGTCGCTTGTAAGGTTGTCAGATAAGGATATTGGTTTCATCTATTCTTTTCATTCTTACTGGGATTTCTGATCAATCTTTTTTCCAGGCTGACAGATTCTCAAGATAAGATAGCATCACTATCCAACCAACGGCAGCAACTGGAAAACCAAAGGTACCTTGTGAGACCCCACTTTCTTGTTGATGTTGGTGGTGCCTACAGGGGATCACTCAACCCTTCCCACCACAACACAGCATCACTCCCCCTGCAACAGAGAGAGAGAGAGACACTGAACAATCACTGATTATAATTTTTTGGGAGAAACCCACATGTACAGTCATATGCTGTCAAACCTCCACAAAACAGCCACCATCTTGACAAAATTTTGTGGCCGTTGTAGAGAGCTGGCTGTGGTACAGAGCTGGCTGTTGTGGAGAGGTTTCACACTCATTGGTAACCAGGACAACATTTTCTGGCTGATGGGTAGGGGTGGCCATAGTTGGGAGGTGGCACATGGTTGTACATGGTGTCTCATTAAGACTACATCATGTCATTTCTAATCATCCCTTTTTCCTGTCTGTATTTTAGGCAAAATCTTACCATTCGTATGCATCAAATGATGCAAGCTCATTGTGATGAAGCTCTTCGTCTCTTGACAGCAAACAAGTCTCCAGGGAAGGAAGATACTAAGGTAGTGATGATAACTACTGTAGATAAATACCAAAACAGCCGGTTTTGTCTAGTTCCTGCCATTGATGCCTGTAAATTATCATTCCAGGTAGAGTCTCAGTTCAAGGCAAGTGTCCGAGAAGGAACTTCAAAATGGCTGCAGCAAACACCCTCTCCACCCTCTGTCTTCACTAACCCAATGAACAAGTACCCAGGAACAGATACCAGCAACTCTTACCAATACTATACCTCAATCCATAACACTCAACCCATAACAGACTATAGCTCTATGCATAAGGATCCCACGACGAGGCAATACTCAACTCAAAGTGGACCAGCTAGACACAGGGTGCCCAGTACCAACTACCACTCCACTCAAGAGACATCAACTATCTTAAATCAACAGCACTTCCTACACAGTGATCCAAAACACTATTCCACAACATCAGTAACAGCACCCTGTTCCCCTGGTTACCAGGTTAACAAAGGGTCATACCCAGGGAGTGTTAGTTACCTTATGGGTGGGGTTGGAGTTGATGGTGGGTCAGAGGTGACAAGGTCAGGACTTGATTTTGTACCCTTGAAGGCCGTTCAAGATGATCATGAAACAGATAGTGTTATAAGTGGTCTGAATGAGTCTCCTGATGGCAGGACTTTCCAAGATATGGGCTATCAGCAGAAGGTATGCAAACATTTATCACTTTTGAATCTTATCAATACAAGTGCTAAATCAGCTGCTGTGAATTGTTTAAGATGAATACTGAACCAGTTGTTGGCCTAGGGGGGTTATGACAGAAGTTTGCTTCTGTTTGGACAAGACTATTGCTGGGTCAAGTGATAGTTTACTGCTGATTGGCTGGCTATTATTAGATAAGTAGAGATTAGTAAGAGCATCTATCTGTGTACAGCCTCCTTATTGGCTAAGATATGCTAAAAACTAAATGCTGTACAGTTCAGAGAAATGTATTTTAATTTGATGATTGAAGTTACATTGTTAGCTTGATCATTATAGTGGACTACACTTCATTTCTGTTTATTGATTCATATCATTCAGGTAATATCAAGTGGTGGTAGTAATGGCACATTACTAGAGCAAGAACTGGATGAAAGTCGTATGACAGTTACCTCAGTATCACCCGAGAATTTACAGACAAATAGGTAAGACTTCAGCTAGACTGCCCTGACATGTTTTGCTCTGCTCTGTTGTTCTTTCTTCAAATAATCATGTTTGCATTCATTGATAGGCATGACATTTCAGTAAAACTCCAGGAACAAGAACAGCGCCAAGCAGAACTAAATCACTATGTTAACATGGTAAGTATATCAAATAATGCAGTGACATCATCTACTCAACACTAAGCATGGTAATGCCTCTATGATAACCGTCACAAAATTAAGATTTTTTGGAGTCACTTAATTTCATGGAAAGCCATGGAATATAGCGATGTAGCACTGCACCCAGTATAGCACAGTAGCAGAGTGCAACTGTAGCCAATAACACTGTAGCATTATTGTGTATAGCACTGTAGCAAGTGTATCACTGTAGCAAGTGTAGCACTGTAGCAAGTA
This sequence comes from Anthopleura xanthogrammica, assembly GCA_964019055.1. Classification (NCBI taxonomy): domain Eukaryota; kingdom Metazoa; phylum Cnidaria; class Anthozoa; order Actiniaria; family Actiniidae; genus Anthopleura; species Anthopleura xanthogrammica. Next base: position 8,149,234 of record OZ025210.1, read on the forward strand.
TATCACTGTAGCAAGTATATCACTGTAGCAAGTGTGGCACTGTAGCAAGTGTAGCACTGTAGCAAGTATATCACTGTAGCAAGTATATCACTGTAGCAAGTGTGGCACTGTAGCAAGTATAGCACTGTAGCAAGTATATCACTGTAGCAAGTATAGCACTGTAGCAAGTATATCACTGTAGCAAGTATAGCACTGTAGCAAGTATAGCACTGTAGCAAGTGTGGCACTGTAGCAAGTATAGCACTGTAGCAAGTATATCACTGTAGCAAGTATAGCACTGTAGCAAGTATAGCACTGTAGCAAGTGTGGCACTGTAGCAAGTATAGCACTGTAGCAAGTATATCACTGTAGCAAGTATAGCACTGTAGCAAGTATAGCACTGTAGCAAGTGTGGCACTGTAGCAAGTATAGCACTGTAGCAAGTATATCACTGTAGCAAGTATAGCACTGTAGCAAGTATAGCACTGTAGCAAGTGTGGCACTGTAGCAAGTATAGCACTGTAGCAAGTATAGCACTGTAGCAAGTGTAGCACTGTAGCAAGTGTGGCACTGTAGCAAGTATAGCACTGTAGCAAGTGTGGCACTGTAGCAAGTGTGGCACTGTAGCAAGTGTGGCACTGTAGCAAGTGTGGCACTGTAGCAAGTGTGGCACTGTAGCAAGTATAGCACTGTAGCAAGTATAGCACTGTAGCAAGTGTATCACTGTAGCAAGTGTAGCACTGTAGCAAGTATATCACTGTAGCAAGTATATCACTGTAGCAAGTGTGGCACTGTAGCAAGTATAGCACTGTAGCAAGTATATCACTGTAGCAAGTATAGCACTGTAGCAAGTATATCACTGTAGCAATTATAGCACTGTAGCAAGTATAGCACTGTAGCAAGTGTGGCACTGTAGCAAGTATAGCACTGTAGCAAGTATATCACTGTAGCAAGTATAGCACTGTAGCAAGTATAGCACTGTAGCAAGTGTGGCACTGTAGCAAGTATAGCACTGTAGCAAGTATATCACTGTAGCAAGTATAGCACTGTAGCAAGTATAGCACTGTAGCAAGTGTGGCACTGTAGCAAGTATAGCACTGTAGCAAGTATAGCACTGTAGCAAGTGTAGCACTGTAGCAAGTGTGGCACTGTAGCAAGTATAGCACTGTAGCAAGTGTGGCACTGTAGCAAGTGTGGCACTGTAGCAAGTGTGGCACTGTAGCAAGTGTGGCACTGTAGCAAGTATAGCACTGTAGCAAGTATAGCACTGTAGCAAGTATAGCACTGTAGCAAGTGTGGCACTGTAGCAAGTATAGCACTGTAGCAAGTATAGCACTGTAGCAAGTGTAGCACTGTAGCAAGTGTGGCACTGTAGCAAGTATAGCACTGTAGCAAGTGTGGCACTGTAGCAAGTGTGGCACTGTAGCAAGTGTGGCACTGTAGCAAGTATAGCACTGTAGCAAGTGTGGCACTGTAGCAAGTGTGGCACTGTAGCAAGTGTGGCACTGTAGCAAGTGTGGCACTGTAGCAAGTGTGGCACTGTAGCAAGTGTAGCACTGTAGCAAGTGTAGCACTGTAGCAAGTGTGGCACTGTAGCAAGTGTGGCACTGTAGCAAGTGTAGCACTGTAGCAAGTGTAGTACTGTAGCAAGTGTAGTACTGTAGCAAGTATAGCACTGTAGCAAGTGTAGTACTGTAGCAAGTGTAGTACTGTAGCAAGTATAGCACTGTAGCAAGTGTAGTACTGTAGCAAGTGTAGTACTGTAGCAAGTATATAGCAGTGTGGAACTGTAGTCTAAGTTGCTTTAATCAATTCTCCATCTTATTCCTTTTGCTTCTTCCAATCAGCTCTTGAAGAGATCACCAGGTCATCCAGGAGATGAGGTGGGTGTTCAGTTATCTTCAAAAAATTATGAGATCAAGATAAATTAAAATCTAAAATTCATTTCTTGTTCATTTCTTTCAATCAGGGTATAGAGAATCTATCATCTGGACTCATGGCTATCCCAAGTTCTGTCCAAGGTAAACTTGAATCAGTGATGGTATAGAATATTTTCACTTGCCTCATCACACTGTCTTTGTTATTTCAGGGCTTGATGATTTCTCCCCATTCAAGACCAATGATGCTGACTATGGTTATTCCACCCAACCCCACAGTAATATCATGGTTGGGTCTGATTCTGTTACCAAGGATCATAATTCACAGGTTTGTGTACTGGAGAAGTTCATTTTAAACTAGAGATTGTCATTCCAATGTTTTCTGTGTTACAGTACCTTTAATACTGAGTTTGTCATTCATTTTCTATTTCTCTCTTGCATACCAGCAATCTCAAAATGCTGCACCAGCTTTTACCAAGACAACAGTCCCTGTCGCATTTAGTGTAAAACAGACGCAATCACAACAACCTCACCAGGTAAACATCACAAGTCATGGTTTTGTGTGTGTTATTTGGTTAATGGGTGCGCGGGGGCTCTGCTTACATCTCTGATCCCTACTTGTATTGGGGTTCAACTGCGTGGACACTGGTAGCCAAGGGAAGAAAGCAATGCATTACCATTTCATTATTTTGGAACAAAAGATGAAAATGCTTCCCATTCCTTCCCATTACTGTTGAGATGGTACTGTTGATATAATAAGCAAGATGTACATGTAAATGGGCTGTATTATATTTACTCTCCCTTTTGTACCCCAGGTCCCTCAATACAGACAACCAATATCACATCCTCAGACTCCACCCAGACGAGACAGGGATCCCATCAACCAGGACAGCAGCCAACAACCACCTCTGTCTCCCAAACAAATGAAACAGTTGTCCAAACTCCTATCTTTAATGGCAGAGGGACAGCCAGGAGTACAAGTACCCAGTACCGAACAACTTTTTGGTGTCTTAAAGGAGATGCAACATAGGTAAGTCAGTGTGTAAAGAGTATAACGAAGAATATTGATTACGGTAACTATGCTTCTCAGTTGAGCTTGGAACGACCAAAGTTTTGTCACAAAGTTTTGGCATTGAAAAGTGCATGTTGTCAGGGGCAATGTCAAAAGTATTGAACCCTATGGTGTGGGAAAAATTCATGAGCTTAATTGTGGCTGTGGTGACGTCAGTATCATGCTTGATTCCTATTGAATACTTTTGATGTTGCCCCTGAAAATATGTACAAAAAAATAGTTGACCCATAATTCCCAGGGAAACCAATCAACACAGCTTGTAGTTCAGGTAGAATCATGTATTCCAAAAAGCTATACTCCAAGTTGTCCAGCTTTACAAGGGATAAAAGTATAGTTTTTATGGAATTTTTTTGGAATGTTTATATTAAATGGAAATATTCTTGTTTTCAGAAGCACGTCCACTGGAATGCAGCCCACAGCAGCTAGAGATACCTCAGGTATTAGTACAACTAATACCATTAAACAAGCAAATGTCAGCAAAGTAAAACGAAACCTAGACACAAGTTTTCCATCAGGAAAAACGGTTAGTGAAATTATTCAAGAACAGAGATTATAGAGGGCAAGGAGGGGAAAGGTGAACTGGAGTTATTTCTGTGAGTCACTCTAATTTTCAATTTATGTCTGTAACCAGAAAAAAAGGAATTGTTAAACCATGCATTTTAGAAATAACTCAGCCAAAGTTCCTTTTTCAGAGGCAATATATATGACCAAATTCCCCTTCCCACCATACCTTTTAAGGAGTTGGTTGATGGGTTGATGTATATAAATTCATTTATTATTTCTTTCAGAAATTAACTCAAGGAGTACCACAAAGCAGTCATCCAAGCCATCCTCACGTTTATACAAACCCACCAAAAACAAATGACCATCAAAAAAAGAGGCCCTCTTCTACAGATAGTGAGCCAACCCAAAGATCAGGAGCCGATCCAGGTGTTCCTAGACACCAGGCTCCCACCAAAGCAAGCAGCAGGCAGGCTGTCCCACCTAAGGTGGACAAAAAAACTGCACCACCACCACCTGGGGTAAAAAAGCCTAAACCTTCGACATCATGGAGATAGTATTAAGGCTACAAATGCTTTACAAACTTTTTATTTGTGAATAAAGATTTTGTATTTATGAAAAACCATGTATCAGGCACATCACCTTTTGGAGCCATTTTGTTGTCTTCTGTCTTACCAATTTTTGATCTGACTAATAAGTTTGCATTAATTGGAGCCAAGAAAACTAGACAAATTCAAAGTGGACTACAGAAATAACAAAAGCTCTGATCTACAAGAAGTTTGTTAGGGACGGACCCTTTGATATTTGATGGGGGTGGGTTAAATCCCAAAAACAATATCGAGCAAGGTCTCAATCCTTAAAAAAATATTGTGCAACGTCAGATATGGCAAAAAAATATCGAGCGAACTTATAAATTCGATTTCAAGATTTCACTTCTTTTTAACCAAATGGAATATTCGACTTTTGAAGGAAGTCTTATGCCTCTCACACGGCTTGAAATCGCATTTCCGAGAGTCTGAATTTCAAAAATTTTTGGGGGAAGTTGCTCCAGTCCAGCATACGAAAACTCAGCACCTGTCTGGATTTTTGGTGTTTGGTTGACCAACTTGCAATTGAAACTTCAGGGATGGACAGTGGAGATATGTAACTATGCACTCGATCGTTGGTAGTAATGTCTGATAACTATGTTTTGTGCATATAGACCGTCAATGAAAAATTGGACATTCTTTCTGTATGAATATATACTATCAAAAAAATGAATGAAAAAAAATATCATGCAAGCACTTGGCACAGTAAAAAAATATTGAGAACAGAAACTTAGAATTGGCCCATCAAATATCAAATGGTCCGTTCCTTATATGATCTGATTTAATATCCATACACATACAACATTCAAGACCTTACATGGAAGACCCACCTATATCTCAGACACTCCTAAAGACCCCTTGCACATGACGTCAGAGCAGCTCAATTTGGAGGACAAAACAATAGAATTTTGATCTGAGAATTGGAACCTATTGTTTTGTCCTTCAAATTGAGCTGCATCCTGACATGCTGTAAGGGGTCTATATTCATTTTCTATGAATAATGTAAAGATCAATAGGCAAAGTTTCTATGTCAACCATTTGGTTAGAACTCTGTTGGACCTGTCTCTAACAACGTACATAAAAATTTAGAGAAAAAATTGAACTAAAACTCTATATAATATATATGACTATATTCACTACCGTATATTGTCTTGAGAAACAACAAAAGGAATAAAGTATCCAGTACTAAAAATTGACTTCTTGTTTGACTTGACTAGTTATTGTGCACCAAATCTACATACTAATATTTATTAAGCTACCTTCATAGAAATTAGAATCCTACAACCCCTAGAAATTTTAACTGACAAAATGATATCCTACTCAGACCCTATCTTACCCTATCTTACCCTATAACCTTTCCTCCAAGTTGAGAATTCCAAGATAGTTTCTATAATTACACAGAATTTTAATCAATTTTTTACTAGAACTTTGTCAAACATAATTTTGTAAGTGCCAGTCTTCCACATGACTTGTATTTTAGCTTTCATCAATCAAATATATAACGATAACTTAATAACTTTTAATCAACAAAAGCTAAAAAGCAATTCATTTGGATTAGGTTATCTCCAGCTGATCTGAAAGAGTGACATAAAAATGACATCACTGCAAAACTGAGGTGTCATAAAGCCTGCAAAAATTGATTTTCAGGAGAAGTTTTTGATATTTTGTATACATTAACCCGATATTCATTATTGGGTGGGGAAATAAAATAATGAAATAACCATTTCTGATCCTGAATTGCAGGGCTACTCATGATGACACCAGGTTGACAAATTTTCTTGATTCTGAATTGGCTAATTTCTTTTCTCAGGTCAGCTGGCTAGGTTAGATAGTTGTAAAATTTAATCAAGAGCAACATAGTTAATATTAATGATGTATACCAGTGTAAGTATAATTCTGATATCGATAGAGTAATAATATTTGGTGTTCAGTTATATGCAGGTAATCCCTTGATGAAGCCATCCAGTTTTGATTTAAATAGTTCACTTTCTATTGGCTCATCCAGTTTGCACAAGGGGTTCTTCACCACATATTCAACATAAATCTGGAAAATAGATAAAAACCTTTCTTTAGCATGTAGTATTAGAGGAACTAAAAATACTTTTTTGCCAAATTTGCCACATCCTCAACTCCAAAAGCAAAGATGATGGGGCTCAAGGGTGGGGGCTTTTTTCCTTTTGCATACTAGTTTTTTACATTTTCTAAAACCTTAGCCCCCTCAATTTTTCCCTTTAATTTGCATTTGAAATGTGCTCTGCCGTCACTGCAACATTAGTATTTAATCATGGCATTTGATGGTATTCACAATGTACGTACCTTGCTATAGATTTCATAAAGTGTTTCTCTAGCATTGTGGGTGTTCACATCTGTATTCATGATCAACTTCAATCCTGTTGGTGTCTCGTAAAAATGAAGTTTATATTTACTTGTGGTGTAACTAAGAAAGCTGTCTTTTCTGATGGAAATGGTCAAGGATAAAATTCCTTTTATATTTTAGTAGCTTCCATTATTATAGTTTTCATAACAAATTTTGTTTAATAATACAATACAACATACAATAACTTTTATTTAAGGTGACTGCCTACTACCGGTATATATGCTATTGAACAATCAAGTTAATTTTTCTAATGCATGAAAAATTAGATTTTTCTTCAATTTTATGAGACTTTTTGAGAGCACTGAAAAGATGAAATATAACAGTTCAAGGTATTTCTTTGTCTTTGTCAAAAAATATCCATGTGGTATTGTAGAATGATTCACTAGCCAGGTGTAATATTCTAATTAGCTAGAAATGAACATGCAACTGAGTGACCCTTTGTGTGCAGGTTTTGTGATCACTTTGTAGCGATTACAAAACTTTCATCTGTTCCCAATAGTTGATACGAAAATCGAATCTGTAGGTGTAGAGTAAGTCTATCAGTAAGTCGAATGAAAATGGTAGGTATAGTCAGGAAAAAAAACTACTGAGCCACCTTAAACATGAACTCGAACTTTATGCATTTCCACTTGTGGGGTCATGTTAGCCTACTCTGCATGCAACTTTCTTAAACAGAAATTAGGGGAGAGGGGATTGGAGATGAAGGAAAAGAAAAGGAGGGACTTTTGCCTCCTCCCCTCCCTTCTTTCTTCTCTCCAGACCTCCTCTCAATTTGAAATCTCCACAGAAACCCCATCAATTCACCTGCACCCTAGGCAAGAGTTGCCTGAGAAGGAGGCTAGGGTTGTGTAGCTACAACTGAACTAAACAAAATGACTAATTCTAATTCTAATATCTTACAATTTAAAATCATATTAAAATCATATTAAAAAAGGAGTGGTGGACTGGGGAGAGTATCAGCGCACAAAAATGTCTAGGATCCTCATGATGGGTGCTTTCTATTTGCTTTATGTACGATTATTAGCATGACTTCAACCAAACTTGCCATAAGTTTAACAGTATTATAAGGGATACCTTTTTCTTTCACCATATTTAAACAAATCAAACAGGAAATTAAAGTGTCCCATGTAACAACCCAACACCTTTGCCGATGAAACTCTCACTAGTCTACCAATTGTTTCTAAAATGGGCAATACTTTAATATAAACCATTTATATTAATAATAATAATCTGAAATTACTTTACTGCTATTTTCATAAACATGGGAACTCGGTAGCTGCGAGCTGCATGCTGAAATTTGGTTTATTGCTTCCATCAATCCAAAATAATCAGTCGGTACCTTTTATATTTATGATTGGCGGCAGTGAAAAACCAAATTCCAGCGAGCAACTCGCAATTACAGAGTTCGCATATTTATGAAAATTGCAGTAATAATACCTAAGGACTTATATAAAATTTAAAATATATAAAATTTCATTAATTAATTAATAAAAGGATACGAATCAAAGGGAGAAATACGAGCCACAAAAGACTTGATAGAATACAGCATACCATACATCAATTTGAACTCCTGAAAGGACAAAATACCATGGAATAAATAAGCTCAAGTTTAAATGTCAAACAAAAATACTAAAAGGAAGTTGATAGTTAACTTACCTGTTCTCTCGACATTTCTGCGTTTTTGGTTCGATTCCATTCTTCGTAATATAAACAGATACCATTTCGATCAAAAATGTACAAATTGTAGATAGTCATGATTCCAATAAGATGAAAATCCTGGTTCAATCTTCAAATTCGTTCATCCACAGCCGCCATCTTGAATGTGCGGGCTCGTCAACGCCCAGCGGAGTATAACATTAGTGCTGTGTAACCTCGTGATACAAGAACTGCCTGGTTGGGTTAGTACTTCATGTAATGCTTTCGTTACTGCCTTGTAGTATTGAACATCAGAAAAGACTGCATTTTTTTCTTCCATGAAGTACTAGTACAGTATTGTCGATTTGGTGACTACTAGGTCGTATTTTTTTATCAAAACTCTGGGGTTTTTTTAAATTCTGACTTAAAGACAGCGGAGAATGAAGCCAGGTGCATCTGCAGTGTCGGCAGTGGTTGCTCAAGATGAGATGTTTCCTGATGGCGAGTCAGGATGGATGGAGATGGATGAGGTACGTGGGGTGTTGTCCGTAAGTCTTATCTGCTAAGTTTTATTTTTTTCAACTCCAATTCTTCTTCATCCCGTTATTTAGTCTGGAGGTGGTGGTGTTATGCTTATTGAGCTGGCAGCGAACGAGAGAGCTGTACATGGAGATTTTTTCAACGGTAAGTGGTAAAACTACTCTCCGAGAGTATCTTATTTCCAGGTAAGATTACTTGTGAACTGTTGTTGATAAAAATCGTATTACATTTGCAGCATTTGATGACTTGTTTGACGACGATGATCTTCAGTAAAGAACACAATTGAAATTAAATAAGATATTATTAAATATGGCTTGGCAATCAGCAGCCAGGAATAATGTACAATACTAGTAATATTTATCTATACTTAGTAAGAACATAACATGTGTACATAAATGGATGAAAATAAGAGTACAATAATAGTAATAGTTAACTAACTTACTACTCTTGTAAAATTTTGCAAAGAAATTGGGTTCCAGGATCATAAGTTTTTTGAGTTTTTAATCTCGAAATAAATATTGGAAATGCTTTGCATGACTTCAATGGTGTTTAGTTTTCATACTCTTATAATGACAGGGTACACAACATGAACGTACAGGTCTTAAAATAACAGCTGGTCATCAGACAATGTCCACTCAGAATTGGAACTTGTCCAGTCAAATCTTTGCCTTGCTGGTCATTTTGACCAGTAATGCTGAGCCAGAAATGAGGTATGACCAAGCTAAAATCATGATCGACCAGCAACTGACTGGCCGTTATTTTAAGCCCAATGATATCCAATGGTATCCTTGTATGTAATACAAGGCATCACATGATAGATACACAGGAAAGGGAATGGGGTATGGATCTGTATAATATAGTTATATCATCATTGAGGATCATTGAGTCAGTTTCTTTTGTTCACTGGTGGTTATTATCCTTCATATTTACCCAACGGCAGCTTATCCAGGTTGATATCTAGTTATCAACCCCGTGCTTAAGAAACTTCCCCAATGATGATATAAGGTGGTTATATACCTTATACCTCGGTGGATATGATATTTCTCATATCCACCTCGGTAACGGTATAAAACCTTTACATAACAGGGAAGCAAGGGTGGTCCCTGGTTTGATCCCCAGATTGGCATCTAAGTGAGTTGATTCTCTCCCTTGCCAAATGGGTTTTTCTCCAGTTTTCCTCCCTCAGAAAAAACCATCCCTAATTCAATCTGAGCTATGCTCCATGGTTAGACATGAGTCGCATGGTGGCTGCCTGTAATATGCCTTTGACTTGGCCACATCAAGCTGTGTCCTTTGCAATTCAGCTATTAGAGCTGAAAGAAAGGACGGTAGCCAATCCAATTTATTTATTCGTTTATAACAAATGTATCTTCTAATTTTGCCAAAAGCCATATTGAATGTGTGGTTGCTTGATTGCAGAAGCATTTTGTTCAGCCTCACATAAAGGTGTGGTAATACAGGAAACAAACATGCAACTGACACACAACATTGTTGCATTGCATGTTGCAGAAAAATGTTGACAACATTACCACATCTTATGTAAATAATGAAATATTCTTCACTAAATCATCACTAAATTATTGCCTCTAACCATACACCATAGTCTATTCTGATTAGAGCAAGTGATGCAATATAGGTAGATGCAAAACCATCAAGTTACAATCATTTAAAATTAACAGTTTATTTTCTCTCTCTTTTGGTCAACAACTTGAACGATCTTAGACTCATAATAATAGTTATATCAGTCTATTGTTTTGTGATTCTACTTAATCTGTGAAACAAAAATTAGTTTTCAATGTCTACTGGTATTGCAGTCAAATAGACACAGAAGAAAACAGTGGAAAGAAGTGTCTAATATTTAACGATTATTCACCAAACTTTAAGGTAAAGTGAAAATTGGTGAATATTTCCCGAGCCACAAGTCTTTGAGTGATGAGGTAAATATTCAACATATTTACTGAGCCTGAGGTAAATAATTGTTTTAGTATCATTTTAGACTTGAACATCAGATAAAAGCCAAAATTCAGGATAAAAATATGTTTTAGCATTGGTAAACTTTGGCAAACCTCATTATCACTGGTTGCTCGACCAATATGTATTATGCTTTTTTACTGGCCAATCAAAACCACTCTAATCTACTATTTCACAGCTTTAAAGTAAAACCACTGTACTTAAATACTTAAATAACCAAATGTAAAGACTGGTCAAAATAATATACATTTTAAATAAATAAAATATTCTACTAACTCATAGCATACAGTGACTTCAGTAAACCCATGAAACAAAATGACAATGTCTGAATAAAATAAAACATGGATATCTATAGAGCTTTTAGTATAGAGTCTGACATTAACTATCAGACTGGAAAATGACTTGTGGGTCCAATAGTTCTAATTGTTTCAGGTGAAGAAAATTAAAAAAACGTTGTGGGTGGGAGATCTGAAATCTGAAACCTTGCTGAGATTTCCCCCCCGTTATTATTCTCATTTCTTAATTAGTTTTTCTTGTTAATTTTCAATTGTTTTGTCATTTTTATTTACTCAGAGGAAGATTTAATAAATAAATAAATAAATAAATAAATAAATAAACTTGCTGCAAAATGTAATATATTCACAGCCAAACAATGTAGCCGGCTTTTAGATTGGGATATGAAGCATGAGTTAGGAATGTAATTTTTCATATTTTAGCCAGAAAACATAAGTTCTGTTTAGTCTCAGATCGCCCATTTCAGATCTCCGACTGACGTTTTTTTAAATAGGCGTATACACATATACCTCAGTCTTTTAAATATCTATTAATAATGGGTTTTTAATTTTTGATGTCACTGAATTGGAGGAGGTGCATGACTCCAAGGGGATGATTAAATTTGCTCCATAGACTATAAACACACTAACAGTTACTGTAGAAACTTGATTTTTCTACATAATTTGATCAAGTTCAACTTGATGTATTTTGGAATTCCCATTGCCAACATTTTAAAAAGAAAAATGAATCCTTTGAATTATTTGAATATGATATTAATCTTACTGGAAGTTTTATAGTTTCTATGAACATAAACTCTGATTTCTTAAGTCCTATGAAAATATGTTTCTGTTGTTGGATCTTATCTAGAAATTAAGTTGTATTACAGAAATCTTATTGGCATCCTAAGGTGTTTAGTTAGACAGATGAGAAGTTCTCTAGTGTTGTGATCTAGATGCTGGAAGTAAACCACAGTTATAGTAATCATATCCAAGACTGACCATTGTAGTGTTATTGATGTCTTTCAGCATAACTCAATGCTTTTGGAACTGTGAGAAATTAAATGATAATTGTTATTAATTATATAACTACTATTAACAAATAGCAGAAATTATGGATGTATGCAAATTAGATTCAAATCAGACGACAAGCGGTGTATTGACCCGATAGCCTCACTTGTATGATTCTGAAAATTTCTCATCGGGGGCTTATGATCTAATGATTTATGATTTATATAGCGCCCTTTTCTATGTGAATATAATCGAAGGCGCTTTACCATCATGAGAGGTGGTTAGTATGAGGTGTAGGCACTGAGGGTGGTCGCTGCCAGGATTTCTTTATGTCCTCAGTGGTTCTTTTACGTCCCTTCGATATTGGTTAGTGATAAAGTGCTTAACTGTAATAACAGCTATTCAACAATGATTTTGCTAACATATTGCAGGGTGATAGTAAACAATACAACCCCAAATCGGTGTTGGTAGGGTATCGGTAGGTTGTTGGCAGGATGTTGGCAGGATGTAAGTAGGTTGTCAGTAGGGTTTTGGTAGGTTGTCGGTTGCATATCGGTAGGTTATCGGTAGGATGTCGGTAGGTTGATGTTATGTTAACGGTAGGTTGTCGGTAAGAAAAGTAACGGGACCTCAGTTGTCGGTAGGGTTGTCAGTGGTTTATAAAAAAATGTTTAAAAAGTGATGGTAGGTTATCCAGGCAGATATCGGTAGGATGTCAGTAGGCTAACGGTAGCCTAACGACCGATACACTACTGACACCGATTTGGGGGTAGTATTGTTTACTATAATACCATATTTCAGTATGCAGGTTTATTCTACCCAACCTACCTGATGAGGGTTTTCTGATGTCATTCATCTTAAGCATGTCTTCATTTTTCTTCATATATTCTGATTCACTGACTTTTTTCTCTGGAAATTGAAATTAAATTATTTAATATCTTGATATGATGGATAATCTTACTCTAAAAATGCTAATTGTATGAGTAAACAGAGAGAAAATGCTCTATACTATCAAAACAGGTAGAGTTTCAATTACACCGTTAAAATTTCAAGCCGGCAGGGATGGTTTTTTGATCACCTAACAGTCTAAAAAATATTGTAAACATCAACGTTTTAGTCTACATTCCTTTCTCCATGGGTCGGCATCCTTTATATGATAATTGTGGGGAGGTAAATTATCCAAAGGATGCCGACCCATGGAGAAAGGTATGTAGACTAAAACGTTGGTGTTTACATAATATTTTTTAGACCATCACGCGATCAAAAATTAAAACTCTACCTGTTTTGATAGTAAATCATAAATGCAATGTGCATCAAAGCCAACTAAGCACTCTGGGAAACTGAGTCCTACAAAACTGGAACAGCAAAATCAAAGGAAATATCAGAAAAAATACTCTATTATTTTTGTCTGTTGAAATACTTACATTCTTTTTTTCAAAATTTTGAAGGAAAAAATTGAGATGAACTTATAGAGGAGCCAAAAAAGCATAAGGACTCAGTTTTGCATCATGCTTTGTGCTAGAAATTTGAGCTCATGCACATTGGCTATTCAAGCAAAAACATAAATTTCTAATCCCTTGTCCAGTCACGTATAGATTGCACATTAAGCATTTTTGAGTCCATGCTGCCACCTACCTTCTGGTGTACTTGGAGATGTTTCAACTCTTCTATCTTCCTGACTAACATTCAGTGTGTTTGTCTGGTGTTCCCTAGCACAAGACATGTCTATCTGTGGTGTTGCGCCATTCATTTGCATTTCTAGTATGGAATGGTAGTTAGATTCTAGAGCTATAAATGGATTGGATTGGATTATATTTGGCCCATTAACTGTGTGCCCATTTGCACTTCCTTTTGGAGGATTCAATGATGGAGAAGACTGGTAATTCACATTGTAGTCACTGACAGGTCCTGATGCAAGTTTGTTCAATTTCTGTAGATTATTATTATTATTTTCCTTTCCAACTGTACTCGACATGTTCAACAAATTGTTTGATAACAGTGGTCGTTGTGATACTGCAGGCAGAAAACCAGGAATAACTGGAAATGGTACTGCCATCAATGGACCTTGCTGTATATTTGGAACACTATTCATGTTGGACGGAACTCCAGCACAAACATTTGGAGTGTTTCCTTGGAAACCAAAACACATGTTTGGCAAAACAGGGAAATTTGGTGTATTGAGGTCTGGAACTTGTTTTGTTGAGGAAATACTTGAATTATGAGTTGGTTTTAGAGTTCCAGATTCAGATGTTGCAGAGACCGAGGTAGACTCCATTTGATTGGACCCTCCAGGATGATAACCAGGAGCAGGCATAGGTAGCAAACTTGCTTGGGGATTAACTCCTGACCCACCTGACTGCACATATGGATAATTCAGTTGGGGCATATACAACGATGGCATATGGGGAATATTATATAGCCCTGGTTGATGCATGACAGTGCCACCCATTAACATACCAGGCATACCAGCACTTGGGAAAGGTAGACAATACTGTGGTCCTGGAGTCAGTTTTGTACAAGGATTTGTTTGAAATTGCTTTTGTGAACACTGAACAGAATCAGTAATTACTGGATACATCACAGGCACAGTGCTTTGATGACAAGGTATAGGGTTTATTCTTGCATCATCAACAACAGCCTGTTGAAGAATGTTTCTTGATTGTTTTTCAAAATCATCATTCCACTGTATTTCATTATTCATCCTCACAGCATCCTTCGCTAGGCTTTCCTCCCATTCATCCTGCCATTCTCTGCAAGTTTCTTGGCTGTGAACATTGTTCATTGATCCAATACTAGTAGCATGGCTTTGTTCCTCCCAGTTTCTATCAGTTTCTTCATGACATGTACTTGACATACCTTCTATGTTTGCTCCATTTAATAAAGTTGTTTTGTCCTCACCATGACAACTTAAGGTTTCTCCAGACAGTATAGGCACAGAGGGCTGGATAGTATAACTAGTGTTACTAGCCATAGGTGTAGTATGATTTGATGTTATGTCTTCAAACCCTTGGAGTTCTTCATATGGCCTTTTTGTCATTAATGTGGGGTATTGAGTGTGTGAGAATGAGTTCCTAGTTATTGATGGATCTAAACCATTATCTTCAATTTCATGTTCCCAGTCTTCTGCAGCCCAGATCTCATTGGTAACATCAAACTCCGAACAAATGACTGGTTCTTTCTCATATTCTTTTTCTTCCCAACTGTTAGAATCCTTTCCACAATCCTTAGGTACAGCGGAATATGAATTATGACCTATTTGCCATGGTTCACTTTCTGTTATTGAAGAAGAGCTTGATGAGCCTTGCAGCAAATTTGAAGCACTAGATAGTACTTGATTGTTTTCAATCTCATCATCCCAATCCTCGGTTACCAATAAGTTGTTTTCCATAATTCCACATCCAGATGCATATCTTTGGTCATGTTCTATTTCATCAATGATCTCGGCATCCACTATGTCATGTGATTTATGTTGTTTAGCCTCACTACATAAACTCTGATTATAATTCAATCCACCTTCATCTTTAGCTACAAAATGAGAATACTTGCACTTCTTTCCCAAGCAACAATTTCTTCCATAAGGACATGGCTTCTTTTCTTTAGCATTATTCTTTTCCCTTGAGGCACATGCTTGGGTTTGACCTTTTGAACATTTCCTGGGTCTAAAGAACTGATTTTGTGGTTCATGAAATACAGGTGCATATTTGTTACAAAGAGTACTACCGGCATCCATGCCATGAGTACAGGTACAATCACATTCATTTTCACTGCTATCATCCACTGCACCTGCATAAGGACTGCCATTCAACTGTTTCTTGCCCTGTTCATCTGTCTTCACTGCTTGGAAGTCAGTTGATACTTCATTTAAATTGAAATCATTACTATTACCAAGTCTTTCATTACAATTTTCAACATCAGTTAGCATGTCCGATTCTATTTCACAGTCAGGAAGGAAGGCAACTGCTTCTGAGGTATCTTCAGAGGTATCTTGCACTCCATGTTTTTCTTGTTCTAGTGACATCAAGCGTATCTCTTCCTGCAGGGCAGCTATTTGTCTGAAAACAAGAAGAAAAAACTAAATATTCTGGGCAACATTTGAGGAAGATAAACCAAAAGAAGGATTTATAATAAGCAAAACCCGATTGATTTAGTGCAAAGAAACTTACTTTTGTTGCTGTTCAATCTCCACTTGTTTCTTACTCATCTCTAAGGCAATTTCTAACTGTCTTAACTCTTCTTCTTCATTAGTTGGTTGTATTTCTTGGATTTCATTCTGTGTTTCTAGTCTCTTCATCCAGATATTTGGTGGCTGTGGCAGTGTTATGGGTGTTGGACATTTGTCTGGCTATAGGAAGAAAAATAAACAAATCAATCAAAACATTTTGTGCAATAAGCTAGAAGCATTCATTTTTAGATGAGGGAAGTTGGAAAGTTTTCAATTAGACAGTTCTACAAACCTGTTGAACCAGTTTTGAAGGTCTGAATACAGGAGCTACTGGTGGTTTACTTGGTTTAGCATTTCTTTTTATTACACTGCTGTTTGTTGCTGGCTTTGTAGCTACTGGGGTTGTAGATTTACAGGTTTCGTGTTCTTGTTGGCCAAATTTCTGGGTATTATTATCTTCAGCCTTTGCTCTTACCTGAAGCACATCAAATATCATTTTAAACTCTAATGTGAGATAACATGCTACATTGCAAAAACTATATTGCACTGTGTGACAATGTGTTTATAAAGTGAGGTTCACTACTCGCAACATTGCAAAAATAGAACTTGTTTCTCCTTTTGTTAAGTCACTGCAATGTTACATGGGTGGTCACACAATGTGACATCAAATTTGTGATGTGCGATGTCACATAAAAAAATTGCATTATTCACAGGCTACAGTTCATTGAAAAAGCTGAGGGTTATCCCACCCACCCATCCTACCCCTCCACCTGCTTCTCCTTGATTATCTCCATTGGAAATGCAATAAACTAAAATGTAGTCTTTATACTTAATAGAGTTTCTCCATGCAGCAAAGAGGTACCTTTTTATGTTTTTTCTTAGGTTTTTGTTTGGTTGGCATGGTATTTCCTGACTTATTATTTTCCTTGCTCAGTTGTTCCTTGTGCCTTGTTCCACACTGCTGTTTGTTTCCATTCACTTGTTCTTTAATGTCCATTCCATTTTTGGTACTACAAAAAAAATATTCTTCACTATGTGCTTTAATCTTATCTTAAATATCTTATCAGAAGTTCTTGGACTGACATCCTTACCTTTCTAATTTTTCTTTCTCTTTCTCCATTTCTTCACATTCCTTGATATACTTTGATTAACCAAATGAAAAATTAATTAAATATAATTATTTTCAATTCTTATTCAAAATTATTGGGATATCTTATTAAAATGAAAAATTAATTTTTGTAAATTACTTATTTAAAGTTATTGGTATGTCTTTAAAAATAAAATAATAAAAATAATAATTAATTGACAAGTATTTTGAGAATTTTTTTTATGAAGATTTATCTACAAGAGAAACCGTATAATATATGAAGCTTTTTATATATTTTGAGGATAATGACTCAATTAAGATTATGAAAACCAGATTGGCAGAAATTTTGGCCTGGGAGTCAAGCCACTTGCAGTTGAGAAATTTTGGTTTATAAGCTAAAAGAACATTAGGGGTGAGTAAATGATGTCATTTACTCACAATTTAGATGCTGAAAAATATTGATATTTTTTACCTGCCACTTGCATTGTTGCTTGGCTACTATTGGGGCCATATACATAAGTATACCCAAGAGTTTCAAGTCATTTCCAATTTTCATTGATTTTCATGCAAGTGCCCCTTAAACTTGATGTACTTATAATTAAAAACAAAATATTTATTCCCTTTAAAGATCCATCCAAAACATTTGTATCCATACACAAACCTTTTTCTGCTCTTCCTGTTTGTTCTTGATTTCAATTTCTTCTGCAATCTTAGACATCTCCTGATAATAATTTGAAAGAATCCCCCTTCATTAAACCAGCCACATGTATTCATATCTCAGTTGATAAAATATCAGCACAGTATCCAAGATGTAATGTCAACCAATTGTCAGACATTTGTTGGTCAACTACTCTATGTATCCCCATCCCAACATAACTCAATTGACAGTTGTAAAACAGCTGTAAAACGATTAACAAATCGTTAAAAACATTAAACAATCAAAAAATGGTCATGAAATGGTCAACAGACTGCTGCCCAATGGTGCGCAGGTGAACATGTCTAAAATTAAGAGTGTTGGGCTTTTGAGATCAACTTATAGGAAAATTACATGTTAAAAATTAGAGTTACAGAGACCATATAAAATAATGTACTACAAATAATAATTTTTCGAAAGCATTCTTTGTAATAGGTAATAATTTACCTTTTCTCTTTTCCACTGCTCTGCTTTTAGCTGCTTGTTACTCTTCATTTTTACCTGAAAAAATATACTTACTAGATTTAATGATATTTTGTTTCTGGTTATTAAGTAATTATCATGCACTTGATGTGGCTTGAGCGGTTTCTACTCAGTTCTTATAGCATGATCCAAGTTGAACATGTCTGTTTATTACACATTTAGGGTTGATATCCGTGAAATAAAGCCGTGAATAAAAACCATAACAGTGAAGTGATACGATATCACTTCACGGCAAATTGTCCAATAAAATCTCGCGATATACAATAATATATAATCGACCCTTAATGTGTAATAAACAAATTATTACATGTAGTTACCTTCTGTACTTTAGGCTCATTCTTTGGTTTTGATGATTTCTTAGCCTTAAAAAGAAAAAAAAATTTAAATACTTGATCATTATTCAAATATGACCACATTCATAACACAACAATGGTAACTTACATCACAAATGGTAACTTACATCACAAAATGTTTTCTTGTTGAATTCACGCTGCTCCTTTAAAGAGTTGAACTTAACAAAGTGCTTCATCTGTAATAATAACAATCAAAGCAATAATAAATCTACTCAGCCACTGATTAGTACAGCTATTTAAAAAAATATTCTTAACCCTTTGACTCCTACAGCGACTAAAAGCACCTCATTATTTTGAAAAATTCAAACTTCAACAATTTTTTAAGCGAGTTGGCCTGAATACCAATCTGAAACTGGTTCACTATTATTAAAGAAAAACTTTTGAAATCAAAAACCTAGAGAAATGTCGAAAATTCTAAAAAGTATTGCTTAATTGAACAAACTTTTCTGCATTGTTCACACACCACTGCTAAATGTAGGTTATCCCTCATTTGAATAAAACACTGACAGTATCAATCTAAACTCCAAATACAGTCTAGGGTTTGCAGAACCTTTAGGTCCAGAAAAAAAAACACTGAAAAACCTCAAAAATACCCAGGAGTCAAAGGGTTAATATGTGAATTTTTTTAACTTGAAAACCCAATTTGGTGTATTCACGTGCCTTGTACTTACAAATACTATAGTGTAGTCAAGCCCCCTAGAGAATAGCACAACACAGCGCATCAAATAATCTATCCCACTGTCTCCATCCAGTTATTGGATTATATGCATGTATCCAGTATGCAATTTTTGTGTACTTTGACCAGAGTAGCCATGAATCCAGTTTTAAATCTCATGTAAACTACCTGTATAAATGTTTAAGTTGGGGCTGTCCGAGTCTGAGTTTGAGCTTTTTGTATATTTTGCCAAAAGAGAAATACTACGAATGTCACTGAAGTGGGTTATCATGCCAGGAAAACATGTTATGGTCACACCCTAAAATGTCTACTATTCCGTCGACAAACATACATGCTGTAGAGAAGAAAATTATCAAAAGGATGCCGACCCGTGGAGAAAGGAATGCAAACTAAAACATTCATTTTGATGTTTGTGGACGGAGTTGTACACGTTTTAGGGCATGACTGTGACATGTTTTCTGGTGTGAAAATGCAATTCAGTGACATCCATAGTAAATCAAAGGAAAACCTTTGGGAGGCTATTAATAAAAGCAGAAATATCATTCTTGATGCTACCACTAAACAAAAATGGCTAAGAAACATGGAAAACTGAGAAATAATACTTAGATATTTTAGAAGTTTCATAATTTAGAAATGATGTTATGATCATGTGGCAGTACACAAGCAAGCTTTACCTCCTCATCAGTGAAAGTCATTTCTTTTTGTTTCCTCTTGTGTTTCTAGAAAGAAAGCAATTTCCATCAGGTGACACCAAGTTCCAAATGCCCAACTAATAACTAACTTCCATCAATCAAGCTTACAAGGGGTTGAGTTCATTCCAATCAAGCAATAAGGAAATTCTAGTGACTATATAGACAATGCAAATTTCTTTATCTCTTGTGATCAGAATGAACTAAGCCCTGGATTGTAAATTTGATTGACAGAAGCCAAAACGCTAGATGTCTGGAGCCTGTAGGTCACAGAATAATGACCACTGTAAACTTGCAGCTTTTTTTACCTTGTAAAGATCTTCAAAAAATTCTTCATCTTCATCAGTATACTGTGCACAATTAGGGCTGAAATACATCAACAAAATCAGACTTTTACTCTGACACCAATGAGGTCAATGGCGTGGCTCCATGGTTATATACAGCTGGCAGCAGTGGTAAATTAATACACATTTGGCATTCTTATATTTGTGCTAATGTCACTGTGGTGCGGGGGGTGAAATGAGCTTTTCAATGCAGCTCAATTTGGAGGATAAAACAATAGCTTTCCAATTCTTAGGAGATTAATGTCCTCCAAATTGAGCTGCTTTTACTTCACATGCAAGGGTTCTTTATTAATAGCTTTTGCACTAGCACAACAATTGTCTTTTTGGGAAATGGAATTCTTGAATTCAGATTCTATATTTCCTGTCTCCTGTTATGGCTGTCATCACATGATGGTGCAAATTAGCCTCTAATATGTTATGATTATTGTCCTGGTACATACCAGCAGTTTCCTCTGTTTCTATGAACTATAAAATAGCAAAACAGCTGTTAGCATGTACTTTATCATCAACAAAAATCAAGTGTTGTATTCAAGTGTTGTATTATTGGTAAATAAGAGATATATTTAAACCACTCCACTGTCACTTCTGCAGCTCAGTATAATTGGATTTTAGCTGACACTTACCTTGGAAATGTTCTTTTAACAAACAATAGAAAAACACCTTCAAAATGAGACAGATATTGTGATAAGTATAACATCTCTTAGCTAGTCTTATTATTGTAAAATTTGAATATTTATAAGCAATTTCAAAAAAAATTTGCTATGTATACAATTTCTCTAATCAGATCTACAAAGCCATGCCAACATCCTATCACCTTTCATTTGCTACATTACAACATGTAGTACTATTTGGTAAGGTCATATATGCCGGGCTAAACTTTTCTTTAACACACTTATATTTAGTTAACTGATGAATTAGAATTCACAGGCCATACAGTTTCACAGATTCAAGTGGTTTTATGAAAAAATTAATATTAAGACAGAAAAATTGTTCAAAGAGTTAATTATTCGATATGATATTTAGGGGAATCTCACTAGCTAGTAAACACAAAACGTTCTCTAGGAGTACTGTATTTGTCTTGTTGACTAACATCAAGTTAAGAAACAGCTCATATGAAAACCCAAAGCCTGGCTTACTGTGTTAAAAGAGTAATATCAAAAGTTTATTTATCAACCATAAATTTTAAATTCATTTTTTAAGGAATTCATTACCTCAGTCCAATAATCAAATTCTGAACAATCTTCATCTATTTCTTCAAGATCCTCATCTGTAAGAAACAAATGCACATGCACAATATTAAATGATACAGTTCCTTAGCGCATACAGTACATCACTAGCCTGGATGTAATGAAATTAATTAGTGGGCATATTATCCAAATGAATCATGATACTGTTCAAAACTCAGGTCAAATGTCTTGGTCTGAGCTGTCTCTAAAATACTGCTTATTATCATATGAACCGTACAGCATAATCATGTGCTCTTACAAAACCTTTGGAAAAAGTCACTTGATAGGGGCCAGACAGGTTGACATGAGCAGACCAGAAAAAGCTGTCCAGCCCTGCTCAAAAGCTGTCCTGCCCTGATTGAAAGTTGAATGCTCTATTTATCAATTTTAGAAGAATTTTTCCAGTTGTTTCTATAGCAAAAAGTGGTTCATATGATAAAATGCTTATTGACTGAGTTAGGTTGGGCCAGAAGGGGAAATATTTGTCTCTTGGTCATTTGTATGGACCTTGCTGTGCATATGGCATGACCTTGAGCCAAATATTTTTCCATCAGGCCCTTCTACCCAGTCAATAAGTACAGTGTATTGGCAGTGTATTGGCCGATTTCCCTGTCACGACTGTTGTCTTAATCAGTGTATAGCAATGAAAACAGTGGTAATGCAGTTGATATTTTACATGACCCTACAGAACTTTACTGAGTCTTGGTATGAAGTTCAATGAGCTCCAGATACAGCTAGTTCATGCAAGAGTGTTGATGACTCATTGCAACCAAAATTAAAGTAAGGGGTGATTTGGTAAGCTGAAGTGAGGTGAGAGAAGCTCATGATACATACCTCCACTAGTAACATACATATATCATAACTCAATTATTTATTATATGAAATAGAGTGTGATATTGAGTGACATCAAAATGATAAAATTGATATCCCCACTCCCACCAGTGGCCAGTGGGGATACGATTTATATCAACACTGGTGGTGTCAAATTTCGACTTTTTGCTCAGCAAGTCTCAAATTCTCCATTATTTTTCATTGAAGATTTCATATAATAAACAGAACATTACATGGCCGCTTGGAGATACGAATTTTATCTTCTCGTGCTGATATTATCTCTCACTCGTTCGCTGCGCTCACTCGTGAGAGATAACATCAACACTCGAAGATAAAATTCGTATCTCCGCGCGACCATGTAATATCCTCTATGTATGAGCACCACAATTAAAATGATACCAAGAAGTTAGCTAGCATTATTTACCTTCTGTAATTCTTTTGTATGCATAGCCAAGTTCTTGGAATTTTCTGTTAGCTTCTGGTGAATTTTGGTTCTGTCAAGAAAGTGAAAAACTAGATTGATTCACAAATTTTCACAAACTTTTTAACATGAACTTTTCACAAACGAAAAGGATTCACTGACAGGCTTATCACAAACCAACCTTGTCTGGGTGGCATTTTAGTGCTAGTTTCTTGTATGCCTTTCTGACTTCCTCTGCAAATCAAACAATGATAACTAAAGCTGGTAATCAAACAACCAGTTGAATTGAATTTAACAACAAAAAAGTCCTTCAGACAGGGCTTCCATATTTCCATTGGGAAACAGTCTCTTGTGATGCAACAGTGACTGATGGCATGATTTAATCTACATTTATAGACTTACAAAATCTAGTGATGTATAGATTAAGTTAATCAAAATAAATAACTGTCAGTGACTGTCCTGAAACTGGTAGAGGTGAATTAATTGGCTCTTCTATGATTTTTAGGAAGTTTATAACAGCTTGATGATGAAGAGTCTCGTATAATAATGTGAGTGTTGCGATTCATCTCCTGTGTTGGGTTGCCAATTTAGATGATACAATGCTCTTGTTACACCTCTCTTGATTAGGTTTTAGTTACCAAGTGAGCTGTCCCTCTTTGAACTTCCTCTAACCAGGAGTCCCAAGCACAGCTTGAATTGTATACTCAAGAACTGGCTGCTCTAATTAAAAGATATATGCTTGGTCCTTGACTTGCTCCAGGCATTGATGAAGATTTCTTTTAATAAAGCCTTAAGAAAATTCAAACCATTTACTCTAATAAAGCCT
Source organism: Anthopleura xanthogrammica (assembly GCA_964019055.1). NCBI lineage: Eukaryota > Metazoa > Cnidaria > Anthozoa > Actiniaria > Actiniidae > Anthopleura > Anthopleura xanthogrammica. The sequence continues at coordinate 8,172,845 of OZ025210.1, forward strand.
TTGTTTGCCTTGTTTTTGAAATTTAGGGTTTCTGATAAGGTAACACCCTAGTATGGCTGATGGTTAGCTGTTTAATAATGACTGACCAAGTATGGTGTAATCGTGAATTACAGGACTCTTCTTTCAACATACTCAAAGTACATAACATTTTGATATATAAAAGTCCTTTGCAAATCCTTGCCTGAAGCAACTACAGAATACTCTGCAAATCATACTGATGTAGTTCTTTGAAATCTTTGTAGAATGAGCCATACAACAGAAGTCATTTTTATTTAATATGTGCCTATGATTTGCGGGGTATTCTGTAGCATGTACCCTGCAAACAGTTTGATGTTTCCAGGGATATACTTTTGGTTTTGGTTGAAAACAGCGCAAACTAAAAACGGCAATGAACTTGCAGTAAACGAGCGCATGCAGTAAACAAACTTTTAACGAAACAGTTTTACAATAAACTATATATCAAAGCACATTAGAACACATGATACTTAACGATGCTTTGCAGACTTGACAAAATCGTGTGTAGTTTTGACAAAAAATCGTCGTACAAAAACTCAAAATAAAAGACGAATTCTTGGTGTATATGTCACCTTCAACGCCAGAGTTGAACAACGGACGATTTTTTAAAACACAAACAAGAAAACGGCAAAATCATATATAATTACCTTTGGTAGCATCGATACTCAACCCAAGGGTTTCATAACACTGCTCTAGTGTTTTATCCATGGTTTAGTTAGCATAAAATAGAGTATTTTGCAGAACATTTCACTTTTCACACTTCTTCGCGCCAAATCACACGTGAAGTCTGACTCAGTGAGCCTCAATATGGTGCTTACCACAGGTATCCCAATTATGCCATAACTAAGTTGTTTGACAATGCTATCTCTGGTTCTTAGTTTTTGACTCTTTCCATCACCCATGTACACTACCACAAACTCATTTTCCATCTCTTATCTTAAGAATGAGACCAAAATGACAGACTCTCGAGACATCGACCAGCGAGACATACCGGTAGTAGCATATGAATTTTTAAAGCCAAGATGTTAGCAAAAATCGAACATACGCCGGCAACAGCCGAAAGTTCGATTTCTCTCATATTTTTGTATTAGGTAGGCCTATATATGCGAGATATATCATGGTATCTTTCATTTGTCGAAATATCGCTTCATTTCCGAGAAAAACGAATTTGTCAATAATTGATCTTTTGATAGACTTTCGCAAAGTCCGCCGCCCACTGAGTATCGAGTCGTCGCTCGCAAAATTCTTGCTTCACTCGAATCGAAAAAATCCCCAGGAGACATAAGAGGTCGACTTGGGGCAAGTCTAACCCTTTAAGAGAGGCAAAATATACTCCAACTTCGGGGGGCTCGCGTGCATTTGCAAAAATTTGTACATGCTTATTTCTTCAAAAACTGTTTTATATTGTGTTTTAACTTTGAAAAACCGAAATTTGATTTTCTTGCAATAAATTTATGATGGTGGAAAAAAAAATTTACCAGGGTACTTTGACGCCTTGTAGAAAAGTAAAAAAAATCAAAAAATGCTTTCACCATGTGCTAATTAAGATAAAAGGCCGATATTAAGAAAATGAATATTAATAGTTGAAATAATATTCTAACCGTAACCAAAAGCGGGCTTCTCCATCCAAATGCCCCTTAAACGATTTTTTAAAGTGAAATTTAATACTGATTCCGAATATGAAAAGAAAAATGGGGTGTTCCGAGCTCGTTTTCGAGATAATCAGCATTTAATGGATGCCTACGCGCGAGTTTTTGAAGCAAAAATTGCGTCACCGGAAGTGATCAGGGAAAAAATTACAACTCATAAGATAATAGTTCTTTGCAGACTATATAATTCTATATAATACACGAATGACGGCTACTGAATCATCTTACAATACCACATGGATATTTTTGAATAAATGACAAAGAAATACATCGATTTGCCATATTTCGCTCTTTCAGCGCCCTCAAAAAAATATTAAAAATGTCGAACAGAAATTCTTACAAAAATCTATATTTTACTAGCCTGTGACAGCCGCTACCCACCCCTCCCCCCTGTGGGGAAAAATCGACGATTTTTTTACATGCGTTAGAAAAATTAACTTTTCTTTAAAATTTGATATAACGCAGATTTTTAGAAGTTCTTTCAATCCAGCTTATGAAAAGTACAGAGTCCCGTGAAAAATTTGAGAGTTTTACCCTGTTGAAGTTCAAAACGTGTATGGTTCCTCTATAAAATTTCATATTTTGAGCAGTTTTTTTGTGAGCGTGCACAGCGTGGGCTCAAATCGAGCGTTCAAAAGTAGCAGTCACCTCAAAGGAGGACATTTCTATTGGGGCTGCCGTGAAAAACCTCTATAGTCTCCTTTGCAGCTAGAGACGTTCGTTGTGTTTTCAGATCAATTTTATTGGGTATCAGTGAAAAGAAAAATTACAGAATTAGGAAATTATACATAGTACTACCCAAATGAGGAAAGTGCGAACGGGACTCAAATCAGCGTTACCTTACATATAGGGCTGCCAGAGAAGGGGAAGGCAGCGGAATTTCGACAAGATAAACGTGACGATGTATGGGTAGAATCGTGCCAGCAATCCATTTCCGTGATCAAAATTCGCAAATTCCAAAAACGTTAAGTGTCTGAAGAATATCTTAATAAAAGGGGTTTGAAGGGTGAAATGGGCGTGGTCTTTTTATGGTCGAAAAAATTGGCAAGCTGATAATTCAAACACGGCTCAAGAAATGGCTTGAATGCTAAATCGTGACATCAAATGGGTCTTAGTCAATAAGACCCATTTTGAGTAAATATTCTTCAATTGATCAAAATGGCAAAAACGGGAGTCGGGGAAAAAAATGCAAAACAATGGGTGATATTTTGTTAGGTATTTTTGCGATTTATTCTAAATATAATGTCTTGTTCTGGTCGATTCTAGGTGTGCGCTAGGGGGCTTAGGTATTTTTGAGGTCTATTCCAAATAAAATGCATCTCGTTTTTCTCTCTTTCAGTTGTGCAGATGCCAATGCCGTCAAGGGAGTTTTGCTGGATTCTCCCGGGCTTTGGTAGGTAGGCGAAGAACTCAATGTTGTTAAAGGCGAGAGAAGCTTAGAGAGTATCTGTGCGATATTTGGTAAGTTTCGAAATAAAGAAGGCGCGCTGGTTTTGCATGGAGTTGGTGCTCGCGGTTTACACACTTCGGAACAAGTGATATCAACAATAAATTGGCTTCGTGACGAAGAAAGCTTTATCTCTGAGCAATCATAAAGAATATCTTAATAAAAAGGGTCTTAAGCGTGAAATGGGCGTGGTCTTTTTATGGTCGAAAAATTCTAACACGGCTCAAGAAATGGCTTGAATGCTAAATCATGACATCAAAAAGGTCTTATAAAACTCATAAATAATTTATGAGGAAAACACAATACAAATCATTGTCCGTGGAGGTTGTATATCTGATACAAAAACGTCATGATTTGCATAAACTTTAACTCCAATTTTCTCAGCCAAATTCAATTTTATCTTTTAAAATTTTAGTAGAACATGAATGTATACACCTAAACGTTTCATAAGTAATATACAATATTCGTGTTCGTGTTGTATCAGATATACAATCACTCGCCTTCGGCTCATGGTTGTATATCTGATACAACACGGCCACTCATATTGTATATATTACTTAGTCGATAAGACCCATTTTGTGTAAATATTCTTCATATATATCTACTCCACCCTTGACCCCATGCTACAGTGCAATATAGTCTTTAGCATAATAACTATATTACATGGTATTTCCATCTACTTCACCCTTGACCCCATGCTAAAGTGAATTATAGTCATTAGCATAATAACTGTATTACATGGTATTTCAATCTACTCCACCCTTGACCCCATGCAATGGCGTAATATAATGAATACCATAGTAACAGTAATGTATGATATACACATGTACTCCACCCTTGACCCCATGCTATAGTGCAATATAGTCATTAGCATAATAACTGTATTACATGGTATTTCCATTTACTTCACCCTTGACCCCATGCAATGGCGTAATATAATGAATACAATAGTAACAGTAATATATGATATATACATCAACTCCACCCTTGACCCCATGCTATAGTGCAATAAACTCACTAGTATAGAAACAGTAATACACAGTACATACATCTACTCCACCCTTGGCTCATGCTATAGTGAAATAAACCCATTAGTACAGTAAAAAATCACATGTAGTATATACATATTCTCGTCCATTGGCCCCATGCTATAGTGTAATATACTTATTAGTATAGTAACAGTAATATACAGTACATATATCAACTCCACCCTTTACCCAATGCTATGGCATAATATAATGAATAGCATAGTAACAGTAATATATGATATACACATCTACTCCACACAATATACCCACCCTTGACCCCATGTTATAGTGCAATATACCCACAACTGTAGTAACAGTAATACATGTCTATCTACTCCACCTTTGACCCCATGCTAAAGTTCAATATACCCACAACTGTAGTAACAGTAATACATAGTTTGCCCCTCTACTCCACCTTTGACCCCATGCTATAGTGAAATATAATCATTAGCATTATAACAGTATTACATACTATACCCATCTACTCAACCCTTGACCCCTTGTTATAGTGCAATATACTCATGACCATAGAGACAGTAATACACATGTCTATCTACTTCACCCTTGAACCCCATGCTAAAGTTCAAGATACCCACAACTGTAGTAACGTAAAACATAGTATACCCATCTACTCCACCCTTGACCCCATGCTATGGCGTAATATAATGAATAGCATAGTAACAGTAATATATGATATACACATCTATTCCACCCTTAATACATGCTAAAGTTCAATATACCCACAACTTTGGTAACAGTATTACATACTATGCCCATCTGCTTCACCCTTGACCCCATGCTATAATGCAATATACCCACAACTGTAGTAACAGTAATACATAGTATGCCCATCTACTCCACCCTTGACCCCATGTTATAGAGCAATATATAGTCATTAGCATTATAACAGTAATACATAGTATGCCCATCTACTCCACCCTTGACCCCATGTTATAGTACAATATAGTCATTAGCATTATAACAGTAATACATAGTATGCCCATCTACTCCACCCTTGACCCCATGTTATAGTGCAATATACTCATTAGCATAGAGAAAGTAATACATGTCTATCTATTCCACCCTTGACCCCATGCTAAAGTTCAATATACCCACAACTTTAACCGTAATACATAGTATGCCTATACACTTCACCCTTGACCCCATTCTATAATGCAATATACCCACAACTGTAGTAACATTAATACATAGTATGCCCATCTACTCCACCCTTGACCCCATGCTATAGTGCAATATAATCAATAACACAGAAACAGTAATATAAAATATATACAGCCACTCCACACTTTACCCCATGCTATGGCATAATATAATGAATATCATAGTAACAGTAATATATGATATACACATCTACTCCACCCTTGACCCAATGCTATGGCGTATCATAATGAATATTATAGTAACAGTAATTTGTGATATACGCATCTACTCCACCCTTAGCCCATGCTAAAGTTCAATATAACCACAACTGTAGTAACAGTATTACATAGTATACCCATCTACTCCACCCTTTACCCCATTTTATAGTGCAATATACTCATTAGCATAGAGACAGTAATACGTGTGTCTATCTACTCCACCCTTGACCCCATGCTAAAGTTCAATATACCCACAACTGTAGTAACAGTAATACATGGTGTAATATACTTATTAGTATAGTAACAGTAATATACAGTACATATATCAACTCCACCCTTTACCCAATACTATGGCATAATATAATGAATAGCATAGTAACAGTAATATATGATATACACATCAACTCCATCCTTGACCCCATGCTAAAGTTCAATATACCCACAACTGTAGTAACAGTAATACATAGTTTGCCCATCTACTCCACCCTTAACCCCATGCTATAGTGCAATATAATCAGTAGCACAGTAAAAGTAATATAAAATATAAACATCTACTTCATCCTTCAACCCATGCTATAGTGCAATATAATCAATAGCACAGAAACAGTAATATCAAATATATACATCCACTCAACCCTTTACCCAATGCTATGGCATAATATAATGAATAGCATAGTAACAGTAATATATGATATACACATCTACTCCACCCTTGATCCCATGCTAAAGTTAAATATATACACAACTGTAGTAACAGTAATACATAGTATGCCCATCTACTCAACCCTTGACCCCATACTATAGTGTAATATAGTCATTAGCATTATAACAGTAATACATATTATGCCCATCTACTCCACCCTTGACCCCATGTTATAGTGTAATATACTCATTAGCATTATAACAGTAATAAATAGTATGCCCATCTACTCCACCCTTGACCCCATGCTATAGTACAATATAGTCATTAGCATTATAACAGTAATACATAGTATTCTATTACACAAGGCTCTCCACTCATACCTATTGTTATTAAGAGATTGGGAGCAGTTGAGCGGAGCGCCCTGAAGGGAGAGCTAGGACAGTTTGACTGGTAATCACGAATTTTTCCAGCGATAGGGTGGGAGGGTGGGCCGTCCACTTGCTCTCCGTCAAAGATGGCTGATCTTGCGAGACTGGCAACGTAGAAGGGATTCTTGTTCCATTTATACTTATCCCATATTCCCAAGGGGACGCACGCTTTCATTCCGACAAGCATGGTGGAATTTATTATTGTTCATCTCTTTATTTCATTATCGGTCTTTCATTTGAGAGCATTATGAATAGTATTGTATTACACAAGGTCTCCACTCATACCTATTGTTATTAAGAGATTGGGAGCAGTTGAGACTCCGCGCTACCCCCTTCGGTTCATTATCCCAATGACACCTTTCATGCGAGTCTGAGTAGCTAACTACCCACCCTAAAGACCCCAAATACATCCAATTCTTAAACCCCAATCCCTTAACCTAATTCCGCACTATAATATATTTGCACCCATTGTCAACCTTATTCCGAATGTTGTCTCTTTGAGGTTTCGTTTCCTGGGAAGCTAGATGGGCTCTTCCCACGACTGCCGACCCCCAACCGGTCCTGACAGCTTCACCTTCCCAGTTCACCCACTTAATGGGATTCAGATTAATATCTGGCAAACATCTGATGGCAGAGTCGAACTCCTCGCCCATTTCCCAATGCCAGCTTGTAGAACTGGGGTCCTAAGGAGAGTAAACACATGCTGTTTACCACCACGAACAGCCAGGACCGGTTTTGGGGTGACAGTCGTGACCTAGTTAACTAGGAGAGTTTATTTAGGAGCTCCTTTTTCACAACTGACACGCCCAACCTTCCTGGTATCCACCATCGCGGCGGATGAAGAAATCATAGTGATAATAACTTGTTGTAGGTTTGAGGTTAAATATTCATGAACGTTTTGTGGCGCTCTTCTAGCCTTTAGGTGTCTTTGATTTCAATTGAAATTATAATATATCTAAGAGAAAACCAACATACATTAATTTGTACCACGTGTTCGCCTTGTGTTTAGTGCATGTAGCCCTTTGACCTGACTAAACCACTCTGATGTAATTCTCGACACTCATAGCCTTCGAATGAGGTATATTCTTAGGTCGATCGGATAAAGATGCCCCCGAAAGAAACGCCCGCTCGCTATCTAATGTTATATATACATATGAGTTCGGGTTTCCTGTGCCAGGTAAAAAGAGTAAGAATACCCGGGTACTAGAGCAGATTTGCGACATTAAGATAGTTCGCGGTGCATGCGTAGTAACTACAGTGCATATAGCATTGTTCCAACAAAGTCGAGAGTATAGTATAACATTAATTCAGTAATTCCTATTCAATAAATAAAACACCTCCATAAGTTTTGCACACCAGATTCCCATTCCCATGGGAGGAACCATTTGAACAAATCTACACGTCTGATTACAAACACATTTATCACCACAGGCTCTATAAACTTTGCCATACTTGTTGTCAACCTCGCTTTATTCCCCCGGGAGGAATCATTGGCACTAATATGCATGCCTGATTGTAAACACATTTCATTACCAAAAGCTTCATAATGCCTGTTAATTATCATCCTCGCTTTAAACGCGGGAACAATCATTCGAACAGATCCACATGTCTGATTTTCATCACATTTATATCACGGCAGTCTTTATAACCTTTGCAATATTTGTTGTCATCCTCGCTCTATTCCCGCGGGAGGAATCATTCAAACAAATAAATATACATGCCTGGTTTTAAAGACATTTCACTACCGCAGGCTTCATAAACTTTGCAATATTTGTTGTCATCCTCGCTTTATTCCCGCGGGAGGAATCATTCAAACAAATAAATATACATGCCTGATTTTAAACACATTTCACTACCGCAGGCTTCATAAACTTTGCAATATTCGTCGTCATCCTCGCTTCATTCCCGCGGGAGGAATCATTCAAACAAATAAATATACATGCCTGGTTTTAAACACATTTCACTACCGCAGGCTTCATAAACTTTGCAATATTGGTTGTCATCCTCGCTTTATTCCCGCGGGAGGAATCATTCCACCAAAAAATATACATGCCTGGTTTTAAACACATTTCATTACCGCAGGCTTCATAAACTCTGCTAATTATTATCTTCGTTTTATTCACGCAGGAGGAGTCGTTCGATAAGTATACATTCGTCATTCTAAGCATATTTAAAGTCAAACCCAATCGTCCATATAGAGTACATACACGTACATTACTACGCTTCACGTGGTTTTAGCATCATTAAACACTCCCGAAATACAAATATGTAATCCGATAGAACACGATATGATATAGAACCTTACCACGAGTTTCTCTTCGGCCGTTAGTACTGGTCGCACTGCTGGTTGTACTGCTGGTGGTACTGCTGGTTGTACTGCTGGTTGTACTGCTGGTTGTACTGCTGGTTGTACTGCTGGTTGTACTGCTGGTTGTACTGCTAGTCGCACTGCTGGTTGTACTGCTAGTCGCACTGCTGGTTGTACAGCTGGTTGTACTGCTGGTGGTACTGCTGGTTGTACTGCTGGTTGTACTGCTGGTTGTACTGCTGGTTGTACTGCTGGTTGTACTGCTGGTTGTACTGCTAGTCGCACTGCTGGTTGTACTGCTAGTCGCACTGCTGGTCGCACTGCTGGTTGTACTGCTGGTGGTACTGCTGGTTGTACTGCTGGTTGTACTGCTGGTCGCACTGCTGGTTGTACTGCTGGTGATACTGCTGGTTGTACTGCTGGTTGTACTGCTGGTTGTACTGCTGGTTGTACTGCTGGTTGTACTGCTGGTTGTACTGCTGGTTTTACTGCTGGTTGTACTGCTGGTGGTACTGCTGGTGGTACTGCTGGTTGTACAGCTGGTTGTACTGCTGGTGGTACTGCTGGTGGTACTGCTGGTTGTACTGCTGGTTGTACTGCTGGTCGCACTGCTGGTTGTACTGCTGGTGGTACTGCTGGTTGTACTGCTGGTTGTACTGCTGGTCGCACTGCTGGTTGTACTGCTGGTGATACTGCTGGTTGTACTGCTGGTTGTACTGCTGGTTGTACTGCTGGTTGTACTGCTGGTTGTACTGCTGGTTGTACTGCTGGTTGTACTGCTGGTTGTACTGCTGGTTGTACTGCTGGTTGTACTGCTGGTGGTACTGCTGGTCGCACTGCTGGTTGTACTGCTGGTTGTACTGCTGGTGGTACTGCTGGTCGCACTGCTGGTTGTACTGCTGGTCGCACTGCTGGTTGTACTGCTGGTCGCACTGCTGGTTGTACTGCTGGTTGTACTGCTGGTTGTACTGCTGGTTGTACTGCTGGTTGTACTGCTGGTTGTACTGCTGGTTGTACTGCTGGTTGTACTGCTGGTTGTACTGCTGGTTGTACTGCTGGTCGCACTGCTGGTTGTACTGCTGGTTGTACTGCTGGTGGTACTGCTGGTTGTACTGCTGGTTGTACTGCTGGTTGTACTGCTGGTGGTACTGCTGGTTGCACTGCTGGTTGTACTGCTGGTTGTACTGCTGGTTGTACTGCTGGTTGTACTGCTGGTTGTACTGCTGGTTGTACTGCTGGTGGTACTGCTAGTCGCACTGCTGGTAGTACAGCTGGTTGTACTGCTGGAGCTGGAGCAGGGGCCAACGGTAGGGCCGGGTTTACAACCTGAGGCGGGCCACGAGGTACCTGGTTTCTCAACATCGCTGGAGAAAATTCGTAGAGTAGTCCACTTGCTCTCCGTCAAAGATGGCTGATCTTGCGAGACTGGCAACGTAGAAGGGATTCTTGTTCCATTTATACTTATCCCATATTCCCACGGGGACGCACGCTTTCATTCCGACAAGCATGGTGGAATTTATTATTGTTCATCTCTTTATTTCATTATCGGTCTTTCATTTGAGAGCATTATGAATAGTATGCCCATCTACTTCACCCTTGACCCCATGTTATAGTGCAATATACTCATTAGCATAGAGACAGTAATACATGTCTATCTACTCCACCCTTGACCCCATGCTAAAGTTCAATATACCCACAACTGTAGTAACAGTAATACATAGTATGCCCATCTACTCCACCCTTGACCCCATGCTATAGTGTAATATAATCAATAACACAGAAACAGTAATATAAAATATATACAGCCACTCCACCCTTTACCCAATGCTATGGCATAATATAATGAATACCATAGTAACAGTAATATAGGATATACACATCTACTCCACCCTTGACCCAATGCTATGGCGTATCATAATAAATATTATAGTAACAATAATTTATGATATACACATCTACTCCACCCTTAGCCCATGCTAAAGTTCAATATACCCACAACTGTAGTAACAGTATTACATAGTATACCCATCTACTCCACCCTTGACCGCATGTTATAGTGCAATATACTCATTAGCATAGAGACAGTAATACATGTCTATCTACTCCACCCTTGACCCCATGCTAAAGTTCAATATACCCACAACTGTAGTAACAGTAATACATAATATGCCTATCTACTCCACCCTTGACCCCATGCTTTGGAATAATATAATGAATAGCATAGTAACAGTAATATATGATATACACATCTACTCCATCCTTGACCCTTAGCCCATGCTAAAGTTCAATATATCCACAAATGTAGTAACAGTATTACATAGTATATTCATCTACTCCACCCTTGACCCCATGTTATAGAGCAATATAGTCATTAGCATTATAACAGCAATACATAGTATATTCATCTACTCCACCCTTGACCCCATGTTATAGAGCAATATAGTCATTAGCATTATAACAGTAATACATAGTATGCCCATCTACTCCACCCTTGACCCCATGTTATAGTGCAATATACTCATTAGCATAGACAGTAATACATATGTCTATCTACTCCACCCTTGACCCCATAATAAAGTTCAATATACCCACAAATGTAGTAACAGTAATACTTAGTATGGCCATCTACTTCACCCTTGACCCCATGCTATAATGCAATATACCCACAACTGTAGTAACAGTAATACATAGTATGCCCATCTACTCCACCCTTGACCCCATGCTATGGCATAATATAATGAATAGCATAGGAACAGTAATATAAGATATACACATCTACTCCACCCTTGACCCAATGCTATGGCGTATCGTAATGAATATTATAGTAACAGCAATTTATGATATACACATCCACTCCACCCTTAGCCCATGCTCAAGTTCAATATACCCACAACTGTAGTAACAGTATTAAATAGTATACCCATCTACTCCACCCTTGACCCCATTTTATAGTGCAATATACTCATTAGCATAGAGACAGTAATACATATGTCTATCTACTCCACCCTTGACCCCATTTTATAGTGCAATATACTCATTAGCATAGAGACAGTAATACATGTCTATATACTCCACCCTTAACACATGCTAAAGTTCAATATACCAACAACTGTAGTAACAGTATTACATACTATGCCCATCAACTCCACCCTTGACCCCATGCTATAATGCAATATACCCACAACTGTAGTAACAGTAAAACATAGTATGCCCATCTACTCCACCCTTGACCCAATGCTATAGCGTATCATAATAAATATTATAGTAACAGTAATTTATGATATACGCATCTACTCCACCCTTAGCACATGCTAAAGTTCAATATACCCACAACTGTAGTAACAGTAATACATGGTGTAATATACTAATTAGTATAGTAACAGTAATATACAGTACATATATGAACTCCACCCTTTACCCAATGCTATGGCATAATCTAATGAATAGCAAAGTATTAGCAATATATGATAAACACATCAACTCCACCCTTGACCCCATTCTAAAGTTCAATATACCCACAACTGTAGTAACAGTAATACATAGTTTGCCCATCTACTCCACCCTTGACCCCATGCTATAGTGCAATATAATCAATAGCACAGTAAAAGTAATATAAAATATAAACATCTACTCCATCCTTGAACCCATGCTATAGTGCAATATAATCAATAGCACAGAAACAGTAATATAAAATATATACATCCACTCCATCCTTTACCCAATGCTATGGCGTATCATAATAAATATTATAGTAACAATAATTTATGATATACACATCTACTCCACCCTTAGCCCATGCTAAAATTCAATATACCCACAACTGTAGTAACAGTATTACATAGTATACCCATCTACTCCACCCTTGACCCCATGTTATAGTGCAATATACTCATTAGCATACAGAGCGTAATACATGTCTATCTACTCCACCCTTGACCCCATGCTCAAGTTCAATATACCCACAACTGTAATAACAGTAATACATAGTATGCCCATCTACTCCACCCTTGACCCCATGCTTTTGAATAATATAATGAATAGCATAGTAACAGTAATATATGATATACACATCTACTCCATCTTTGACCCTTAGCCAATGCTAAAGTTCAATATACTTACAAATGTAGTAACAGTATTACATAGTATTTCTATCTATTCCACCCTTGACTTCATGCTATAGTGCAATATAATCAATAACACAGAAACAGTAATATAAAATATATACAGCCACTCAACCCTTTACCCAATGCTATGGCATAATATAATGAATACCATAGTAACAGTAATATACGATATACACATCTACTCCACCCTTGACCCAATGCTATGGCGTATCATAATAAATATTATAGTAACAATAATTTATGATATACACATCTACTCCACCCTTAGCCCATGCTAAAGTTCAATATACCCAATACTGTAGTAACAGTATTACATAGTATACCCATCTACTCCACCCTTGACCTCATGTTATAGTGCAATATACTCATTAGCATAGAGACAGTAATACATGTCTATCTACTCCACCCTTGACCCTATGCTAAAGTTCAATATACCCACAACTGTAGTAACAGTAATACATAGTATGCCCATCTACTCCACCCTTGACCCCATGCTTTGGAATAATATAATGAATAGCATAGTAACAGTAATATATGATATACACATCTACTCCATCTTTGACCCTTAGCCAATGCTAAAGTTCAATATACTTACAAATGTAGTAACAGTATTACATAGTATTTCTATCTATTCCACCCTTGACTTCATGTTATAGTGCAATATAATCAATAACACAGAAACAGTAATATAAAATATATACAGCCACTCAACCCTTTACCCAATGCTATGGCATAATATAATGAATACCATAGTAACAGTAATATACGATATACACATCTACTCCACCCTTGACCCAATGCTATGGCGTATCATAATAAATATTATAGTAACAATAATTTATGATATACACATCTACTCCACCCTTAGCCCATGCTAAAGTTCAATATACCCAATACTGTAGTAACAGTATTACATAGTATACCCATCTACTCCACCCTTGACCTCATGTTATAGTGCAATATACTCATTAGCATAGAGACAGTAATACATGTCTATCTACTCCACCCTTGACCCTATGCTAAAGTTCAATATACCCACAACTGTAGTAACCGTAATACATGGTGTAATATACTTATTAGTATAGTAACAATAATTTATGATATACACATCTACTCCACCCTTAGCCCATGCTAAAGTTCAATATACCCACAACTGTAGTAACAGTATTACATAGTATACCCATCTACTCCACCCTTGACCGCATGTTATAGTGCAATATACTCATTAGCATAGAGACAGTAATACATGTCTATCTACTCCACCCTTGACCCCATGCTAAAGTTCAATATACCCACAACTGTAGTAACAGTAATACATAATATGCCTATCTACTCCACCCTTGACCCCATGCTTTGGAATAATATAATGAATAGCATAGTAACAGTAATATATGATATACACATCTACTCCATCCTTGACCCTTAGCCCATGCTAAAGTTCAATATATCCACAAATGTAGTAACAGTATTACATAGTATATTCATCTACTCCACCCTTGACCCCATGTTATAGAGCAATATAGTCATTAGCATTATAACAGCAATACATAGTATATTCATCTACTCCACCCTTGACCCCATGTTATAGAGCAATATAGTCATTAGCATTATAACAGTAATACATAGTATGCCCATCTACTCCACCCTTGACCCCATGTTATAGTGCAATATACTCATTAGCATAGACAGTAATACATATGTCTATCTACTCCACCCTTGACCCCATAATAAAGTTCAATATACCCACAAATGTAGTAACAGTAATACTTAGTATGGCCATCTACTTCACCCTTGACCCCATGCTATAATGCAATATACCCACAACTGTAGTAACAGTAATACATAGTATGCCCATCTACTCCACCCTTGACCCCATGCTATGGCATAATATAATGAATAGCATAGGAACAGTAATATAAGATATACACATCTACTCCACCCTTGACCCAATGCTATGGCGTATCGTAATGAATATTATAGTAACAGCAATTTATGATATACACATCCACTCCACCCTTAGCCCATGCTCAAGTTCAATATACCCACAACTGTAGTAACAGTATTAAATAGTATACCCATCTACTCCACCCTTGACCCCATTTTATAGTGCAATATACTCATTAGCATAGAGACAGTAATACATATGTCTATCTACTCCACCCTTGACCCCATTTTATAGTGCAATATACTCATTAGCATAGAGACAGTAATACATGTCTATATACTCCACCCTTAACACATGCTAAAGTTCAATA
Organism: Anthopleura xanthogrammica; assembly: GCA_964019055.1. NCBI lineage: Eukaryota > Metazoa > Cnidaria > Anthozoa > Actiniaria > Actiniidae > Anthopleura > Anthopleura xanthogrammica. The sequence continues at coordinate 8,188,121 of OZ025210.1, forward strand.
TACCAACAACTGTAGTAACAGTATTACATACTATGCCCATCAACTCCACCCTTGACCCCATGCTATAATGCAATATACCCACAACTGTAGTAACAGTAAAACATAGTATGCCCATCTACTCCACCCTTGACCCAATGCTATAGCGTATCATAATAAATATTATAGTAACAGTAATTTATGATATACGCATCTACTCCACCCTTAGCACATGCTAAAGTTCAATATACCCACAACTGTAGTAACAGTAATACATGGTGTAATATACTAATTAGTATAGTAACAGTAATATACAGTACATATATGAACTCCACCCTTTACCCAATGCTATGGCATAATCTAATGAATAGCAAAGTATTAGCAATATATGATAAACACATCAACTCCACCTTTGACCCCATTCTAAAGTTCAATATACCCACAACTGTAGTAACAGTAATACATAGTTTGCCCATCTACTCCACCCTTGACCCCATGCTATAGTGCAATATAATCAATAGCACAGTAAAAGTAATATAAAATATAAACATCTACTCCATCCTTGAACCCATGCTATAGTGCAATATAATCAATAGCACAGAAACAGTAATATAAAATATATACATCCACTCCATCCTTTACCCAATGCTATGGCGTATCATAATAAATATTATAGTAACAATAATTTATGATATACACATCTACTCCACCCTTAGCCCATGCTAAAATTCAATATACCCACAACTGTAGTAACAGTATTACATAGTATACCCATCTACTCCACCCTTGACCCCATGTTATAGTGCAATATACTCATTAGCATACAGAGCGTAATACATGTCTATCTACTCCACCCTTGACCCCATGCTCAAGTTCAATATACCCACAACTGTAATAACAGTAATACATAGTATGCCCATCTACTCCACCCTTGACCCCATGCTTTTGAATAATATAATGAATAGCATAGTAACAGTAATATATGATATACACATCTACTCCATCTTTGACCCTTAGCCAATGCTAAAGTTCAATATACTTACAAATGTAGTAACAGTATTACATAGTATTTCTATCTATTCCACCCTTGACTTCATGCTATAGTGCAATATAATCAATAACACAGAAACAGTAATATAAAATATATACAGCCACTCAACCCTTTACCCAATGCTATGGCATAATATAATGAATACCATAGTAACAGTAATATACGATATACACATCTACTCCACCCTTGACCCAATGCTATGGCGTATCATAATAAATATTATAGTAACAATAATTTATGATATACACATCTACTCCACCCTTAGCCCATGCTAAAGTTCAATATACCCAATACTGTAGTAACAGTATTACATAGTATACCCATCTACTCCACCCTTGACCTCATGTTATAGTGCAATATACTCATTAGCATAGAGACAGTAATACATGTCTATCTACTCCACCCTTGACCCTATGCTAAAGTTCAATATACCCACAACTGTAGTAACAGTAATACATAGTATGCCCATCTACTCCACCCTTGACCCCATGCTTTGGAATAATATAATGAATAGCATAGTAACAGTAATATATGATATACACATCTACTCCATCTTTGACCCTTAGCCAATGCTAAAGTTCAATATACTTACAAATGTAGTAACAGTATTACATAGTATTTCTATCTATTCCACCCTTGACTTCATGTTATAGTGCAATATAATCAATAACACAGAAACAGTAATATAAAATATATACAGCCACTCAACCCTTTACCCAATGCTATGGCATAATATAATGAATACCATAGTAACAGTAATATACGATATACACATCTACTCCACCCTTGACCCAATGCTATGGCGTATCATAATAAATATTATAGTAACAATAATTTATGATATACACATCTACTCCACCCTTAGCCCATGCTAAAGTTCAATATACCCAATACTGTAGTAACAGTATTACATAGTATACCCATCTACTCCACCCTTGACCTCATGTTATAGTGCAATATACTCATTAGCATAGAGACAGTAATACATGTCTATCTACTCCACCCTTGACCCTATGCTAAAGTTCAATATACCCACAACTGTAGTAACCGTAATACATGGTGTAATATACTTATTAGTATAGTAACAGTAATATACAGTACATATATCAACTCCACCCTTTACCCAATGCTATGGCATAATATAATGAATAGCATAGTAACAGTAATATATGATATACACATCAACTCCATCCTTGACCCCATGCTAAAGTTCAATATACCCACAACTGTAGTAACAGTAATACATAGTTTGCCCATCTACTCCTCCCTTGACCCCATGCTATAGTGCAATATAATAGGTAGCACAGTAAAAGTAATATAAAATACAAAACATCTACTTCATCCTTCAACCCATGCTATAGTGCAATATAATCAATAGCACAGAAACAGTAATAAAAAATATATACATCCACTCAACCCTTTACCCAATGCTATGGCGTAATATAATGAATAGCATAGTTACAGTAATATATGATATACACATCTACTCCACCCTTGATCCCATGCTAAAGTTTAATATATACACAACTGTAGTAACAGTAATACATAGTATGCCCATCTGCTCAACCCTTGACCCCATGCTATAGTGTAATATAGTCATTAGCATTATAACAATAATACATAGTATGCCCATCTACTCCACCCTTGACCCCATGTTATAGAGAAATATACCCACAACTGTAGTAACAGTAATACATAGTTTGCCCATCTACTCCACCCTTGACCCCATGCTATAGTGCAATATAATCAATAGCACAGTAACAGTAATAAAAAATATAAACATCTACTCCATCCTTCAACCCATGCTATAGTGCAATATAATCAATAGCACAGAAACAGTAATATAAAATATATACATCCACTCAACCCTTTACCCAATGCTATGGCGTAAGATAATAAATAGCGTAGTCACAGTAATATATGACATACACATCTACTCCACCCTTGACCCCATGCTAAAGTTTATTATATACACAACTGTAGTAACAGTAATACATAGCATGCCCATCTACTCCACCCTTGACCTCATGCTATAGTGCAATAAAATCAATAACACAGAAACAGTAATATAAAATATATAAAGCCACTCCACCCTTTACCCCATGCTATGGCGTATCATAATAAATATTATAGTAACCATAATTTATGATATACACATGTACTCCACCCTTAGCCCATGCTAAAGTCCAATATACCCACAACTGTAGTAACAGTATTACATAGTATACCCATCTACTCCACCCTTGACCCCATGTTATAGTGCAATATACTCATTAGCATAGAGACAGTAATACGTATGTCTATCTACTCCACCCTTGACCCCATGCTAAAGTTCGATATACCCACAACTGTAGTAACAGTAGTACATGGTGTAATATACTTACTAGTATAGTAACAGTAATATACAGTACATATATCAACTCCACCCTTTACCCAATGCTATGGCATAATATAATGAATAGCATAGTAACAGTATTACATAGTATACCCATCTACTCCACCCTTGACCCCATGTTATAGTGCAATATAATCAATAACACAGAAACAGTAATACATAGTATGCCCATCTACTCCACCCTTGATCCCATGCTATAGAGCAATATAGTCATTAGCATTATAATAGTAATACATAGTATGCCCATCTACTCCATACTTGACCCCATGTTATAGAGCAATATAGTCATTAGCATCATAACAGTAATACATAGTATGCCCATCTACTCAACCCTTGACCCCATGTTATAGACCAAGTCATTAGCATTATAAAAGTAATACATAGTATGCCCATCTACTCCAACCTTGACCCAATGCTTTTGAATAATATAATGAATAGCATAGTAACAGTAATATATGATATACACATCTACTCCATCTTTGACCCTTAGCCAATGCTAAAGTTCAATATACTTACAAATGTAGTAACAGTATTACATAGTATTTCTATCTATTCCACCCTTGACTTCATGCTATAGTGCAATATAATCAATAACACAGAAACAGTAATATAAAATATATACAGCCACTCAACCCTTTACCCAATGCTATGGCATAATATAATGAATACCATAGTAACAGTAATATACGATATACACATCTACTCCACCCTTGACCCAATGCTATGGCGTATCATAATAAATATTATAGTAACAATAATTTATGATATACACATCTACTCCACCCTTAGCCCATGCTAAAGTTCAATATACCCAATACTGTAGTAACAGTATTACATAGTATACCCATCTACTCCACCCTTGACCTCATGTTATAGTGCAATATACTCATTAGCATAGAGACAGTAATACATGTCTATCTACTCCACCCTTGACCCTATGCTAAAGTTCAATATACCCACAACTGTAGTAACAGTAATACATAGTATGCCCATCTACTCCACCCTTGACCCCATGCTTTGGAATAATATAATGAATAGCATAGTAACAGTAATATATGATATACACATCTACTCCATCTTTGACCCTTAGCCAATGCTAAAGTTCAATATACTTACAAATGTAGTAACAGTATTACATAGTATTTCTATCTATTCCACCCTTGACTTCATGTTATAGTGCAATATAATCAATAACACAGAAACAGTAATATAAAATATATACAGCCACTCAACCCTTTACCCAATGCTATGGCATAATATAATGAATACCATAGTAACAGTAATATACGATATACACATCTACTCCACCCTTGACCCAATGCTATGGCGTATCATAATAAATATTATAGTAACAATAATTTATGATATACACATCTACTCCACCCTTAGCCCATGCTAAAGTTCAATATACCCACAACTGTAGTAACAGTATTACATAGTATACCCATCTACTCCACCCTTGACCTCATGTTATAGTGCAATATACTCATTAGCATAGAGACAGTAATACATGTCTATCTACTCCACCCTTGACCCTATGCTAAAGTTCAATATACCCACAACTGTAGTAACCGTAATACATGGTGTAATATACTTATTAGTATAGTAACAGTAATATACAGTACATATATCAACTCCACCCTTTACCCAATGCTATGGCATAATATAATGAATAGCATAGTAACAGTAATATATGATATACACATCAACTCCATCCTTGACCCCATGCTAAAGTTCAATATACCCACAACTGTAGTAACAGTAATACATAGTTTGCCCATCTACTCCTCCCTTGACCCCATGCTATAGTGCAATATAATAGGTAGCACAGTAAAAGTAATATAAAATACAAAACATCTACTTCATCCTTCAACCCATGCTATAGTGCAATATAATCAATAGCACAGAAACAGTAATAAAAAATATATACATCCACTCAACCCTTTACCCAATGCTATGGCGTAATATAATGAATAGCATAGTTACAGTAATATATGATATACACATCTACTCCACCCTTGATCCCATGCTAAAGTTTAATATATACACAACTGTAGTAACAGTAATACATAGTATGCCCATCTGCTCAACCCTTGACCCCATGCTATAGTGTAATATAGTCATTAGCATTATAACAATAATACATAGTATGCCCATCTACTCCACCCTTGACCCCATGTTATAGAGAAATATACCCACAACTGTAGTAACAGTAATACATAGTTTGCCCATCTACTCCACCCTTGACCCCATGCTATAGTGCAATATAATCAATAGCACAGTAACAGTAATAAAAAATATAAACATCTACTCCATCCTTCAACCCATGCTATAGTGCAATATAATCAATAGCACAGAAACAGTAATATAAAATATATACATCCACTCAACCCTTTACCCAATGCTATGGCGTAAGATAATAAATAGCGTAGTCACAGTAATATATGACATACACATCTACTCCACCCTTGACCCCATGCTAAAGTTTATTATATACACAACTGTAGTAACAGTAATACATAGCATGCCCATCTACTCCACCCTTGACCTCATGCTATAGTGCAATAAAATCAATAACACAGAAACAGTAATATAAAATATATAAAGCCACTCCACCCTTTACCCCATGCTATGGCGTATCATAATAAATATTATAGTAACCATAATTTATGATATACACATCTACTCCACCCTTAGCCCATGCTAAAGTCCAATATACCCACAACTGTAGTAACAGTATTACATAGTAAACCCATCTACTCCACCCTTGACCTCATGTTATAGTGCAATATACTCATTAGCATAGAGACAGTAATACATGTCTATCTACTCCACCCTTGACCCTATGCTAAAGTTCAATATACCCACAACTGTAGTAACCGTAATACATGGTGTAATATACTTATTAGTATAGTAACAGTAATATACAGTACATATATCAACTCCACCCTTTACCCAATGCTATGGCATAATATAATGAATAGCATAGTAACAGTAATATATGATATACACATCAACTCCATCCTTGACCCCATGCTAAAGTTCAATATACCCACAACTGTAGTAACAGTAATACATAGTTTGCCCATCTACTCCTCCCTTGACCCCATGCTATAGTGCAATATAATAGGTAGCACAGTAAAAGTAATATAAAATACAAAACATCTACTTCATCCTTAAACCCATGCTATAGTGCAATATAATCAATAGCACAGAAACAGTAATAAAAAATATATACATCCACTCAACCCTTTACCCAATGCTATGGCGTAATATAATGAATAGCATAGTTACAGTAATATATGATATACACATCTACTCCACCCTTGATCCCATGCTAAAGTTTAATATATACACAACTGTAGTAACAGTAATACATAGTATGCCCATCTGCTCAACCCTTGACCCCATGCTATAGTGTAATATAGTCATTAGCATTATAACAATAATACATAGTATGCCCATCTACTCCACCCTTGACCCCATGTTATAGAGAAATATACCCACAACTGTAGTAACAGTAATACATAGTTTGCCCATCTACTCCACCCTTGACCCCATGCTATAGTGCAATATAATCAATAGCACAGTAACAGTAATAAAAAATATAAACATCTACTCCATCCTTCAACCCATGCTATAGTGCAATATAATCAATAGCACAGAAACAGTAATATAAAATATATACATCCACTCAACCCTTTACCCAATGCTATGGCGTAAGATAATAAATAGCGTAGTCACAGTAATATATGACATACACATCTACTCCACCCTTGACCCCATGCTAAAGTTTATTATATACACAACTGTAGTAACAGTAATACATAGCATGCCCATCTACTCCACCCTTGACCTCATGCTATAGTGCAATAAAATCAATAACACAGAAACAGTAATATAAAATATATAAAGCCACTCCACCCTTTACCCCATGCTATGGCGTATCATAATAAATATTATAGTAACCATAATTTATGATATACACATGTACTCCACCCTTAGCCCATGCTAAAGTCCAATATACCCACAACTGTAGTAACAGTATTACATAGTATACCCATCTACTCCACCCTTGACCCCATGTTATAGTGCAATATACTCATTAGCATAGAGACAGTAATACGTATGTCTATCTACTCCACCCTTGACCCCATGCTAAAGTTCGATATACCCACAACTGTAGTAACAGTAGTACATGGTGTAATATACTTACTAGTATAGTAACAGTAATATACAGTACATATATCAACTCCACCCTTTACCCAATGCTATGGCATAATATAATGAATAGCATAGTAACAGTATTACATAGTATACCCATCTACTCCACCCTTGACCCCATGTTATAGTGCAATATAATCAATAACACAGAAACAGTAATACATAGTATGCCCATCTACTCCACCCTTGATCCCATGCTATAGAGCAATATAGTCATTAGCATTATAATAGTAATACATAGTATGCCCATCTACTCCATACTTGACCCCATGTTATAGAGCAATATAGTCATTAGCATCATAACAGTAATACATAGTATGCCCATCTACTCAACCCTTGACCCCATGTTATAGACCAAGTCATTAGCATTATAAAAGTAATACATAGTATGCCCATCTACTCCAACCTTGACCCAATGCTATGGCGTATCATAATGAATATTATAGTAACAGTAATTTATGATATACACATCCACTCCACCCTTAGCCCATGCTAAAGTTCAATATACCCACAACTGTAGTAACAGTAATACATAGTATGCCCATCTACTCCACCCTTGACCCCATGCTTTGGAATAATATAATGAATAGCATAGTAACAGTAATATATGATATACACATCTACTCCATCTTTGACCCTTAGCCAATGCTAAAGTTCAATATACTTACAAATGTAGTAACAGTATTACATAGTATTTTTATCTATTCCACCCTTGACTTTATGTTATAGTGCAATACACTCATTAGCATAGAGACAGTAATACATATGTCTATCTAGTCCACCCTTGACCCCCTGCTAAACTTCAATATACCCACAACTGTATTAAAAGTTATACATAGTATTGCTATCTACTTCACCCTTGACCCCATGCTATAATGCAATATACCCACAACTGTAGTAACAGTAATACATAGTATACCCATCTAGTCCACTCTTGACCCCATGCTATAGTGCAATATAATCAAGAACACAGAAACAGTAATCTAAAATATATACAGCCACTCAACCCTTTACCCCATGCTATGGCGTAATATAATGAATAGCATAGTAACAGTAATATATGAGATACACATCTACTCCACCCTTGACCCAATGCTATGGCTTATCATAATGAATATTATAGTAACAGTAATTTATGATATACACATCTACTCCACCCTTAGCCCATGCTAAAGTTCAATATACCCACAACTGTATTAACAGTATTAACATAGTATACCCATTTACTCCTCCCTTGACCCCATGTTATAGAGCAATATAGTCGTTAGCATTATAACAAGAATACATAGTATGCCCATCTACTCCACCCTTGACCCCATGCTTTGGAATAATATAATGAATAGCATAGTAACAGTAATATATGATATACACATCTACTCCATCTTTGACCCTTAGCCAATGCTAAAGTTCAATATACTTAGAAATGTAGTAACAGTATTACATAGTATTTTTATCTATTCCACCCTTGACTTCATGTTATAGTGCAATACACTCATTAGCATAGAGACAGTAATACATATGTCTATCTAGTCCACCCTTGACCTCCTGCTAAACTTCAATATACCCACAACTGTATTAAAAGTCATACATAGTATTGCTATCTACTTCACCCTTGACCCCATGCTATAATGCAATATACCCACAACTGTAGTAACAGTAATACATAGTATACCCATCTAGTCCACTCTTGACCCCATGCTATAGTGCAATATAATCAATAACACAGAAACAGTAATATAAAATATATACAGCCACTCAACCCTTTACCCCATGCTATGGCGTAATATAATGAATAGCATAGTAACAGTAATATATGAGATACACATCTACTCCACCCTTGACCCAATGCTATGGCTTATCATAATGAATATTATAGTAACAGTAATTTATGATATACACATCTACTCCACCCTTAGCCCATGCTAAAGTTCAATATACCCACAACTGTATTAACAGTATTAACATAGTATACCCATCTACTCCTCCCTTGACCCCATGTTATAGAGCAATATAGTCGTTAGCATTATAACAAGAATACATAGTATGCCCATCTACTCCACCCTTGACCCCATGTTATAGAGCAATATACCCACAACTATAGTAACAGTAATACATAGTTTGCCCATCTACTCCACCCTTGACCCCATGCTATAGTGCAATATAATCAATAGCAAAGTATCAGTAATAAAAAATATAAACATCAACTCCATCCTTCAACCCATGCTATAGTGCAATATAATCAATAGCACAGAAACAGTAATAAAAAATATATACATCCACTCAAACCTTTACCCAATGCTATGGCGTAAGATAATAAATAGCGTAGTCACAGTAATATATGACATACACATCTACTCCACCCTTGACCCCATGCTAAAGTTTAATATATACACAACTGTAGTAACAGTAATACATAGCATGCCCATCTACTCCACCCTTGACCCCATGCTATAGTGCAATAAAATCAATAACACAGAAACAGTAGTATAAAATATATACAGCCACTCCACTCTTTACCCCATGCTATGGCATAATATAATTAATATATTAGTAACAGTAATATATGATATATACATCTACTCCACCCTTGACCCAATGCTATGGCGTATCATAATGAATATTATAGTAACAGTAATTTATGATATACACATCTACTCCACCCTTGACCCCATGTTATAGAGCAATATAGTCATTAGCATTATAACAATAATACATAGTATGCCAATCTACTCCACCCTTGCCCCATGTTAAAGAGCAATATAGTCATTAGCATTATAACAGTAATACATAGTATGCCCATCTACTCCACCCTTGACCCCATGTTATAGTGCAATATACTCATTAGCATAGAGACAGTAATACATGTCTATCTACTCCACCCTTGACCCCATAATAAAGTTCAATATACCCACAAATGTAGTAACAGTAATACATAGTATGGCCATCTACTTCACCCTTGACCCCATGCTATAATGCAATATACCCACAACTGTAGTAACAATAATACATAGTATGCCCATCTACTCCACCCTTGACCCCATGTTATAGTGCAATATACTCATTAGCATAGAGACAGTAATACATGTCTATCTACTCCACCCTTGACCCCATAATAAAGTTCAATATACCCACAAATGTAGTAACAGTAATACATAGTATGGCCATCTACTCCACCCTTGACCCCATGCTATAGTGCAATATAATCAATAACACAGAAACAGTAATATAAAATATATACAGCCACTCCACCCTTTACCCCATGCTATGGCGTAATATAATGAATATCATAGTAACAGTAATATATGATATACACATCTACTCCACCCTTAGCCCAATGCTATGGCGTATCATAATGAATATTATACTAACAGTAATTTATGATATACACATCTACTCCACCCTTAGCCCATGCTATAGTTCAATATACCCACAACTGTAGTAACAGTCATACATAGTATTGCTATCTACTTCACCCTTGACCCCATGCTATAATGCAATATACCCACAACTGTAGTAACAGTAATACATAGTATACCCATCTAGTCCACTCTTGACCCCATGCTATAGTGCAATATAATCAATAACACAGAAACAGTAATATAAAATATATACAGCCACTCCACCCTTTACCCCATGCTATGGCGTAATATAATGAATATCATAGTAACAGTAATATATGATATACACATCTACTCCACCCTTAGCCCAATGCTATGGCGTATCATAATGAATATTATAGTAACAGTAATTTATGATATACACATCCACTCCACCCTTAGCCCATGCTAAAGTTCAATATACCCACAACTTTAGTAACAGTATTACATAGTATACCCATCTACTCCACCCTTGACCCCATGTTATAGTTCAATATACTCATTAGCATAGAGACAGTAATACATGTCTATATACTCCACCCTTGACCCCATGCTAAAGTTCAATATAACCACAACTGTAGTAACAGTATTACATAGTATACCCATCTACTCCACCCTTTACCCCATTTTATAGTGCAATATACTCATTAGCATAGAGACAGTAATACGTATGTCTATCTACTCCACCCTTGACCCCATGCTAAAGTTCAATATACCCACAACTGTAGTAACAGTAATACATGGTGTAATATACTTATTAGTATAGTAACAGTAATATACAGTACATATATCAACTCCACCCTTTACCCAATGCTATGGCATAATTTAATGAATAGCATAGTAACAGTAATATATGATATACACATCAACTCCATCCTTGACCCCATGCTAAAGTTCAATATACCCACAACTGTTGTAACAGTAATACATAGTTTGCCCATCTACTCCTCCCTTGACCCCATGCTATAGTGCAATATAATCAGTAGCACAGTAAAAGTAATATAAAATATAAACATCTACTTCATCCTTCAACCCATGCTATAGTGCAATATAATCAATAGCACAGAAACAGTAATATAAAATATATACATCCACTCAACTCTTTACCCAATGCTATGGCGTAATATAATGAATAGCATAGTAACAGTAATATATGATATACACATCTACTCCACCCTTGACCCCATGCTAAAGTTCAATATACCCACAACTGTAGTAACAGTAATACATAGTTTGCCCATCTACTCCACCCTTGACCCCATGCTATAGTGCAATATAATCATTAGCACAGTAAAAGTAATATAAAATATAAACATCTACTCTATCCTTCAACCCATACTATAGTGCAATATAATCAATAGCACAGAAACCGTAATATAAAATATATACATCCACTCAACCCTTTACCCAATGCTATGGGGTAATATAATGAATAGCATAGTAACAGTAATATATGATATACACATCTACTCTACCCTTGACCCCATGCTAAAGTTTAATATATACACAACTGTAGTAACAGTAATACATAGTATGCCCATCTACTCCACCCTTGATCCCATGCATTGGAATAATATAATGAATAGCATAGTAACAGTAATTTATGATATACACATCTACTCCACCCTTAGCCCATGCTATAGTTCAATATACCCACAACTGTAGTAACAGTATTACATAGTATACCCATCTACTCCACCCTTGACCCCATGTTATAGTGCAATATACTCATTAGCATAGAGACAGTAATACATAGGATGCCCATCTACTCCACCCTTGACCCCATGCTAAAGTTTAATATACCCACAACTGTAGTAACAGTCATACATAGTATTGCTATCTACTTCACCCTTGACCCCATGCTATAATGCAATATACCCACAACTGTAGTAACAGTAATACATAGTATACCCATCTAGTCCACTCTTGACCCCATGCTATAGTGCAATATAATCAATAACACAGAAACAGTAATATAAAATATATACAGCCACTCAACCCTTTACCCCATGCTATGGCGTAATATAATGAATAGCATATTAACAGTAATATATGAGATACACATCTACTCCACCCTTGACCCAATGCTATGGCTTATCATAATGAATATTATAGTAACAGTAATTTATGATATACAAATCTACTCCACCCTAAGCCCATGCTAAAGTTCAATATACCCAAAACTTTATTAACAGTATTAACATAGTATACCCATCTACTCCTCCCTTGACCCCATGTTATAGAGCAATATAGTCGTTAGCATTATAACAAGAATACATAGTATGCCCATCTACTCCACCCTTGACCCCATGTTATAGAGCAATATACCCACAACTGTAGTAACAGTAATACATAGTGTCACGGGTTCTTAAAACCTGATATCCCCAAAGAAAACCAAGACGACCTCGACTAGCACAAACTTGAGTTCTCTGCCTCGTTTAATTACAACATACGTTCTTCTAATATGCAAATACACGTGTTGTCCTCAAGGGACTCACGAACTCACGGACTCACACCCTAATACACTCTCACACTCACACTCAACATAACATAACTTCGTGACATTACCCCCCTTTTTAAGACTTTCAAGGAAAGTAAATAAACAGTTCAATCTTAAGTGTTCATGTGTTCAATCAATGAATCAAATAATGTTCATCATTCTTAAATTCTGCTCAAGTAATCAGCTCCAACGTTATCTGCTCCTCTAATGACTTAAATCTTGAACTTGTAGCTTTGGAGAAACATCGCCCAACGCATTATTCTGTTGTTGGTGAACTTGGACTTGTTTAAGTACATCAGTGGTTGATGATCTGTCTGAAGAATAAATTCTTTCCCATACAGGTAAACCATGAACTTCTTAACTGCCCAGATCACAGCCAGACATTCTTTCTCAACGGTAGCATATGATCGCTCTCTTTCAGACAACTTCTTGCTTGCGTAACTGACTGGAAATAACTGACCATCTTGCTCTTGCATTAGAACTGCTCCAACTCCATAATCTGAAGCGTCTGTACGTAAGATGAATGGCTTTCGCAGATCTGGTAACTTCAGGATTGGTTTCCTGACAAGCATTTGCTTTAACGTGTTGTAGGCTTTCTCTTGTGGTTCTCCCCAGCTAATGTGGTTTGGCTGTCCCTTCTTTGTTAAATCTGTTAGAGGAACGGCAATGGCTGCATAGTTAGGAATGTAGTTGCGATAATAACCAGTCAGCCCTAGGAATGATCTGAGCTGTTTCTTTGTCTTTGGTCGCGAAGCTTGTTTGACTTTATTTATCTTCTCTGCATGAACGCTGACTTCTCCAACTGAGATATTTTGACCCAAGAACTCAATAGTAGAACTTCCGAGCAGGGTCTTTGTAGGTCTTGCTGTACTGGTTACACTTGCCATCCTCTGAAAAAGCTCTTCAAGAACATTAGTGTGCTCACTCCAAGAAATAGTATGTACAAGAATATCATCAATATAATTGTCAACATTGTTCATACCTGCCAGCAACTTACGCATAGCTCTCATCAGTGTTGCCGCAGCATTAACCATACCAAATGGCATCTTCAGGAATTCATAGGTTCCATCAGGTGTAACGAACGCTGTCTTGGGAATATCTTGTATGGCCACAGGGATTTGCCAATATCCCTTACTGAGATCAATCTTTGAGAAACACTTGTCTTGACTGAGTTTACTTAACAGGTCTTCCACTGTAACCATAGGTACTGGATCAAATATGGTTATCTTGTTAAGCTTTCTGTAATCAATGCATATACGATTGGTTCCATCTTTCTTTTGTACGATGACAACGGGGGAAGCATAGGCTGAGTCTGATTCTCTTATAACGCCCAGTTCCAACATCTCTTCTATGTCTTTCTTTAGTGACTCTCGCACGTGATAAGGAATTGGATACGGTTTGGATCTCACCGGAACATCACTCATCAAGTTAATGTGGTGCTCTACAAGGTCACAAGTTCCTGGTTTGTCAGTGAACACTACTGAGTATTTGTAAACGAGGTCTCTGAGCTGCTGTTCCACAGCTATGGGTAAATCTTTACCAAACTGTACATCCTTAGGTGTTTCCTTAGGTCTATACGCACGAAGCTCCAACAGCTCGTCGTCATGCTCATCTGTTTCAGCCACTTCATCATTCTGGATAACACTTGCTCCTACTATTTCAAACGCACCTGCTTGTAGATTTGTGTCAGGTGATGAGGACTGTCGTTTCATATAGAGCTTCAGGAGATTGGCATGCATGGTCTTTGACTTTCCCTTCATACGAACTTTGTAGTCGTTCAGACCAATGACACTCTCAACTGCGTAGGGACCTTTCCATTGCATCAACAGCTTGTTGTTGTTCGATGGTAATAACACCAAAACGTTGTCACCCACTTGAAAGGATCTGTGTTTGGCTTGACGATCATAGTAGTGTTTGTATCTCTTCTGGGATTTCTGAAGTTCCTCTTGTGCAATCTTTAAGGTCTGATCCAACTTGTTCCTGAGCTCAAAAACATACTCATAACAATTCTTAGTATCAGATTCACTAACATCTTTGGTCCACAGTTCTCTCAGGATATGCATAGGCCCTCTAACTGTTCTCCCATACAGAAGCTCAAAGGGGGAAAATCCAGTGGATTCTTGGGGAACTTCACGGTAAGCAAACAACAAAGCATCAACGTACCTGTGCCACTGTTTAGGTTGTTCGCTGGTCAATCTTCTTAACATGCTCTTTAGTGTGCCATTGAATTTCTCTACTAGACCGTTACACATCGGGTGATAAGGAGTCGTCGTCAGTTGACGGATGCCTAGAAGTCTGGACACTTCCTTCATGCACTCTGACATAAACTGGGTTCCTCTATCACTCAGGACTTCTTCAGGCAAACCGAAACGACTATACATGTTGACCAAGGCCTCTGCAACACTCTCTGCGGTTATCCTCTTCAAAGGTACTGCTTCCGGGTATCTAGTAGCGTAATCTACCAAGGTAAGTATATAGCGGTGACCTCCCTCAGATACTGGGTCAATGGGGCCAATTATGTCAACTGCCACTCTTTTAAAGGGTACATCAATCATAGGCATCTTTTCTAAGGGTACTTTGTGTACAGTTCCTTTGTGCACAGTCTTTTGACAAATGTCACAGGTCTTACAGAAGTTATTCACATCACGATTTAGTCCGGGCCAATAAAAGTTAGTGAGAATTCTCTCCCTTGTCTTCTTTATGCCCAAATGACCTCCAAGTAATGAGTCATGTGCAACTTGCATAACATTCTGACGTAATGCTTGGGGAACAACAACTTGACGAATTTTGGACCCCTTGTTAAACCTTGGGTGCTTATAAACTCTATATAGAATACCTTCCTTCTCTTCAAACGAGACTTCTTGTAAACCTTTAATCTTAATGTCGTTCATCTCTCTGAACTTATCCAAGGACTTGTCCTGTTGCTGTAGAGTTTCAAGTTGTTCCTTGTTTATTGGATCTGTGTTGTTCGTCTTGTTCTGCGGGACACGAAGAGGCTTTAGGACATCACTCTTCTTAGCTTGTGCTCGTGTAGTAACAGCTACGGTTTCACACCATTTAGGGTCAGGATCCTCTGGATTTCTTGCACCTGGAATATTTCCAATAATTAAATCATAAATTGCATCAGGGAGACATTGAGCCTCGACCTCTCCTCTGAAATAGGGAGTGTCCACAGTAATTAATGCTACCGGTACTTCTCTTACTGTGTTATCTATTAACATCATATACCCAAACTTTCCGGTTAACTGGTCGTCTTCAACTAATTCTCTCTTGACTACTACACCGCTGCATCCAGTGTCACGTAATGTATCAACAATTACTTCGCCAATTTTTCCTTTCACAACTGGCATATTCTTTACTGTCTCTTGCGAAGACTTAACACACACACTGTTCAAAAAAGGAATGTTCTTTCCAGAACTTAACATGACTTTACTTCCTGCGACACCAGGTTTTACTTCATCTTCACTGGTAAATTCTTCTTCTTTAACACTTGGACTCTTATTAACTAAACATCCACCACTCGTCTCTGACTTTCTAACTTCATTACCTCTTGGAAACGTATTCCTACTAGTACTTACGCCACCTGCTTGCGGCCTTTGTGACGGACAAACTCTAGCTTCATGTCCAAAACCACTGCATTTATAGCACTGACGAACTTGACTGGGTAAAGGCTTCACTGGACCTTTTGCACACGATGATGCCTTATGGCCATACTCTTGACACTTGTAGCACTGTACATTCTTTTCTGTTATCTGAGATGAGTTAGTAAGATCATCTCTTTTAGCAAGGCGATTCGAAGGTGCCACCAATTCTCGGTTGTGGGCCAAAAGGAACTTATTAGCAATTTCAGAGAGCTCTGTAAGATCTTTCGGCGCTCTTTCCTGTATATGAACTCTCAAATCACGTGGACAAGCATTAATAAACTGTTCCTTTACAAATAAATCACTAAGGCAGATATACGTGCGTGAAACTCCTGATAACTCGACCCAACGATCTAAGTTATTCTTTAAACGAACAATAAATTGTTCAGGGCTTTCTCCCACCTCAGGCTTTCCTTCTCTGAACTTAGCTCTAAACCCTTCCTCAGTAAAATTATAACGCTTGAGTAACGCCTCTTTCAACTGGTCATAATTAACTGCATCAGTATCAGATAATCTTGAATAAACATCTAATGCCTTACCAGTAAGTAATGCGCTCAGGTTAGAAGCCCAGGATGTTTTGTTCCATTTATTCGTACTGGCAAACCTTTCGAACCGTCTCAGATAGCTGTCAATATCGTCCTTTCCATCGATGAACGTAGGCAATTTTAGAATTTTCGCTGACCCTTTCGACTCTTCTGTAACTGCTTCCACCTTAGCTATAGCCTGTAGTTCTATCTTCTTCATTTCCAACTCGTGCTCAAGTTCCAGCTTTCGTAGTTCTCTATCTTTAGCTCTCTCGTCTCGCTCTTCTTTCTCTCTTCTGGTTTTTTCATCTTTCTGCTCCGACAATTTCTGTTCTACAAAGTCCTTTAAGTCCTTTCCTTCGAGTCCAAGTACACCTCCAAGCTTGACTATTTCTTCCATGCTTACTCGCTATTATCGCCGCTTTCTTTCTCAAGTTTACTCGTAGTTTCTTTTCTCTTGAAGTCTTTCGCCGTTTCCTGTCTACTTCTATCGTCGTCTTCTTCCGTGGTTTTCGTAGCTTTTCCCGTCTGAGCCCCCAATGTCACGGGTTCTTAAAACCTGATATCCCCAAAGAAAACCAAGACGACCTCGACTAGCACAAACTTGAGTTCTCTGCCTCGTTTAATTACAACATACGTTCTTCTAATATGCAAATACACGTGTTGTCCTCAAGGGACTCACGAACTCACGGACTCACACCCTAATACACTCTCACACTCACACTCAACATAACATAACTTCGTGACACATAGTTTGCCCATCTACTCCACCCTTGACCCCATGCTATAGTGCAATATAATCAATAGCACAGTAACAGTAATAAAAAATATAAACATCTACTCCATCCTTCAACCCATGCTATAGTGCAATATAATCAATAGCACAGAAACAGTAATATAAAATATATACATCCACTCAACCCTTTACCCAATGCTATGGCGTATCATTATGAATATTATAGTAACAGTAATTTATGATATACACATCTACTCCACCCTTAGCCCATGCTAAAGTTCAATATACCCACAACTGTATTAACAGTATTAACATAGTATACCCATCTACTCCTCCCTTGACCCCATGTTATAGAGCAATATAGTCGTTAGCATTATAACAAGAATACATAGTATGCCCATCTACTCCACCCTTGACCCCATGTTATAGAGCAATATACCCACAACTGTAGTAACAGTAATACATAGTTTGCCCATCTACTCCACCCTTGACCCCATGCTATAGTGCAATATAATCAATAGCACAGTAACAGTAATAAAAAATATAAACATCTACTCCATCCTTCAACCCATGCTATAGTGCAATATAATCAATAGCACAGAAACAGTAATATAAAATATATACATCCACTCAACCCTTTACCCAATGCTATGGCGTAAGATAATAAATAGCGTAGTCACAGTAATATATGACATACACATCTACTCCACCCTTGACCCCATGCTAAAGTTTAATATATACACAACTGTAGTAACAGTAATACATAGCATGCCCATCTACTCCACCCTTGACCCCATGCTATAGTGCAATAAAATCAATAACACAGAAACAGTAATATAAAATATATACAGCCACTCCACTCTTTACCCCATGCTATGGCATAATATAATGAATATCATAGTAACAGTAATATATGATATATACATCTACTCCACCCTTGACCCAATGCTATGGCGTATCATTATGAATATTATAGTAACAGTAATTTATGATATACACATCTACTCCACCCTTAGCCCATGCAAAAGTTCAATATACCCACAACTGTAGTAACAGTATTACATAGTATATTAGTCTACTCCACCCTTGACCCCATGTTATAGAGCAATATAGTCATTAGCATTATAACAATAATACATAGTATGCCAATCTACTCCACCCTTGACCCCATGTTAAAGAGCAATATAGTCATTAGCATCATAAAAGTAATACATAGTATGCCCATCTACTCCACCCTTGACCCCATGCTATAGTGCAATAAAATCAATAACACAGAAACAGTAATATAAAATATATACAGCCACTCCACTCTTTACCCCATGCTATGGCATAATATAATGAATATCATAGTAACAGTAATATATGATATATACATCTACTCCACCCTTGACCCAATGCTATGGCGTATCATTATGAATATTATAGTAACAGTAATTTATGATATACACATCTACTCCACCCTTAGCCCATGCAAAAGTTCAATATACCCACAACTGTAGTAACAGTATTACATAGTATATTAGTCTACTCCACCCTTGACCCCATGTTATAGAGCAATATAGTCATTAGCATTATAACAATAATACATAGTATGCCAATCTACTCCACCCTTGACCCCATGTTAAAGAGCAATATAGTCATTAGCATCATAAAAGTAATACATAGTATGCCCATCTACTCCACCCTTGACCCCATGTTATAGTGCAATATACTCATTAGCATAGAGACAGTAATACATGTCTATCTACTCCACCCTTGACCCCATAATAAATTTCAATATACCCACAAATGTAGTAACAGTAATACATAGTATGGCCATCTACTTCACCCTTGACCCCATGCTATAATGCAATATACCCACAACTGTAGTAACAGTAATACATAGTATGCCCATCTACTCCACCCTTGACCCCATGCTATGGCATAATATAATGAATAGCATAGGAACAGTAATATAAGATATACACATCTACTCCACCCTTGACCCAATGCTATGGCGTATCGTAATGAATATTATAGTAACAGTAATTTATGATATACACATCCACTCCACCCTTAGCCCATGCTAAAGTTCAATATACCCACAACTGTAGTAACAGTATTACATAGTATACCCATCTACTCCACCCTTGACCCCATGTTATAGTTCAATATACTCATTAGCATAGAGACAGTAATACATGTCTATATACTCCACCCTTGACCCCATGCTAAAGTTCAATATAACCACAACTGTAGTAACAGTATTACATAGTATACCCATCTACTCCACCCTTTACCCCATTTTATGGTGCAAGATACTCATTAGCATAGAGACAGTAATACGTATGTCTATCTACTCCACCCTTGACCCCATGCTAAAGTTCAATATACCCACAACTGTAGTAACAGTAATACATGGTGTAATATACTTATTAGTATAGTAACAGTAATATACAGTACATATATCAACTCCACCCTTTACCCAATGCTATGGCATAATATAATGAATAGCATAGTAACAATAATATATGATATACACATCAACTCCATCCTTGACCCCATGCTAAAGTTCAATATACCCACAACTGGTGTAACAGTAATACATAGTTTGCCCATCTACTCATCCCTTGACCCCATGCTATAGTGCAATATAATCAGTAGCACAGTAAAAGTAATATAAAATATAAACATCTACTTCATCCTTCAACCCATGCTATAGTGCAATATAATCAATAGCACAGAAACAGTAATATAAAATATATACATCCACTCAACCCTTTACCCAATGCTATGGCGTAATATAATGAATAGCATAGTAAAAGTAATATATGATATACACATCTACTCCACCCTTGATCCCATGCTAAAGTTAAATATATACACAACTGTAGTAACAGTAATACATAGTATGCCCATCTACTCCACCCTTCACCCCATGCTATAGTACAATATAGTCATTAGCATTATAACAGTAATACATAGTATGCCCATCTACTCCACCCTTGACCCCATGCTATAGTACAAAATAGTCATTACAATTATAACAGTAATACATAGTATGCCCATCTACTCCACCCTTGACCCCATGCTAAAGTTCAATATACCCACAACTGTAGTAACAGTAATACATAGTATGCCCATCTACTCCACCCTTGACCCCATGCTCAAGTTCAATATACCCACAACTGTAGTAACAGTAATACATAGTATGCCCATCTACTCCACCCTTAGCCCATGCTATAGTTCAATATACCCACAACTGTAGTAACAGTCATACATAGTATTGCTATCTACTTCACCCTTGACCCCATGCTATAATGCAATATACCCACAACTGTAGTTACAGTAATACATAGTATACCCATATAGTCCACCCTTGACCCCATGCTATAGTGCAATATAATCAATAACAAAGAAAGAGTAATATAAAATATATACAGCCACTCCACCCTTTTCCCTATGCTATGGCATAATATAATGAATATTATGCTAACAGTAATTTATGATATACACATCTACTCCACCCTTAGCCCATGCTAAAGTTCAATATAACCACAACTGTAGTAACAGTATTACATAGTATACCCATCTACTCCACCCTTTACCCCATTTTATAGTGCAATATACTCATTAGCATAGAGACAGCAATACATGTCTATCTACTCCACCCTTGACCCCATGCTAAAGTTCAATATACCCACAACTGTAGTAATAGTAGTACATGGTGTAATATACTTATTAGTATAGTAACAGTAATATACATTACATATATCAACTCCACCCTTTACTCAATGCTATGGCGTAATATAATGAATAGCATAGTAACAGTAATATATGATATACACATCTACTCCACCCTTCATACCATGCTAAAGTTAAATATATACACAACTGTAGTAACAGTAATACATAGTATGCCCATCTACTCCACCCTTGACCCCATGTTATAGAGCAATATAGTCATTAGCATTATAACAATAATACATAGTATGCCAATCTACTCCACCCTTGACCCCATGTTAAAGAGCAATATAGTCATTAGCATCATAAAAGTAATACATAGTATGCCCATCTACTCCACCCTTGACCCCATGTTATAGTGCAATATACTCATTAGCATAGAGACAGTAATACATGTCTATCTACTCCACCCTTGACCCCATAATTAATTTTCAATATACCCACAAATGTAGTAACAGTAATACATAGTATGGCCATCTACTTCACCCTTGACCCCATGCTATAATGCAATATACCCACAACTGTAGTAACAGTAATACATAGTATGCCCATCTACTCCACCCTTGACCCCATGCTATGGCATAATATAATGAATAGCATAGGAACAGTAATATAAGATATACACATCTACTCCACCCTTGACCCAATGCTATGGCGTATCGTAATGAATATTATAGTAACAGTAATTTATGATATACACATCCACTCCACCCTTAGCCCATGCTAAAGTTCAATATACCCACAACTGTAGTAACAGTATTACATAGTATACCCATCTACTCCACCCTTGACCCCATGTTATAGTTCAATATACTCATTAGCATAGAGACAGTAATACATGTCTATATACTCCACCCTTGACCCCATGCTAAAGTTCAATATAACCACAACTGTAGTAACAGTATTACATAGTATACCCATCTACTCCACCCTTTACCCCATTTTATGGTGCAAGATACTCATTAGCATAGAGACAGTAATACGTATGTCTATCTACTCCACCCTTGACCCCATGCTAAAGTTCAATATACCCACAACTGTAGTAACAGTAATACATGGTGTAATATACTTATTAGTATAGTAACAGTAATATACAGTACATATATCAACTCCACCCTTTACCCAATGCTATGGCATAATATAATGAATAGCATAGTAACAGTAATATATGATATACACATCAACTCCATCCTTGACCCCATGCTAAAGTTCAATATACCCACAACTGGTGTAACAGTAATACATAGTTTGCCCATCTACTCATCCCTTGACCCCATGCTATAGTGCAATATAATCAGTAGCACAGTAAAAGTAATATAAAATATAAACATCTACTTCATCCTTCAACCCATGCTATAGTGCAATATAATCAATAGCACAGAAACAGTAATATAAAATATATACATCCACTCAACCCTTTACCCAATGCTATGGCGTAATATAATGAATAGCATAGTAAAAGTAATATATGATATACACATCTACTCCACCCTTGATCCCATGCTAAAGTTAAATATATACACAACTGTAGTAACAGTAATACATAGTATGCCCATCTACTCCACCCTTCACCCCATGCTATAGTACAATATAGTCATTAGCATTATAACAGTAATACATAGTATGCCCATCTACTCCACCCTTGACCCCATGCTATAGTACAAAATAGTCATTACAATTATAACAGTAATACATAGTATGCCCATCTACTCCACCCTTGACCCCATGCTAAAGTTCAATATACCCACAACTGTAGTAACAGTAATACATAGTATGCCCATCTACTCCACCCTTGACCCCATGCTAAAGTTCAATATACCCACAACTGTAGTAACAGTAATACATAGTATGCCCATCTACTCCACCCTTAGCCCATGCTATAGTTCAATATACCCACAACTGTAGTAACAGTCATACATAGTATTGCTATCTACTTCACCCTTGACCCCATGCTATAATGCAATATACCCACAACTGTAGTTACAGTAATACATAGTATACCCATCTAGTCCACCCTTGACCCCATGCTATAGTGCAATATAATCAATAACAAAGAAAGAGTAATATAAAATATATACAGCCACTCCACCCTTTTCCCTATGCTATGGCATAATATAATGAATATTATGCTAACAGTAATTTATGATATACACATCTACTCCACCCTTAGCCCATGCTAAAGTTCAATATAACCACAACTGTAGTAACAGTATTACATAGTATACCCATCTACTCCACCCTTTACCCCATTTTATAGTGCAATATACTCATTAGCATAGAGACAGCAATACATGTCTATCTACTCCACCCTTGACCCCATGCTAAAGTTCAATATACCCACAACTGTAGTAATAGTAGTACATGGTGTAATATACTTATTAGTATAGTAACAGTAATATACATTACATATATCAACTCCACCCTTTACTCAATGCTATGGCGTAATATAATGAATAGCATAGTAACAGTAATATATGATATACACATCTACTCCACCCTTGATACCATGCTAAAGTTAAATATATACACAACTGTAGTAACAGTAATACATAGTATGCCCATCTACTCCACCCTTGACCCCATGCTATACTACAATATAGTCATTAGCATTATAACAGTAATACATAGTATGCCCATCTACTCCACCCTTGACCCCATGCTATAGTACAATATAGTCATTAGCATTCTATCAATAATACATAGTATGCCCATCTACTCCACCCTTGACCCCATGCTAAAGTTCAATATACCCACAACTGTAGTAACAGTAATACATAGTATGCCCATCTACTCCACCCTTAGCCCATGCTATAGTTCAATATACCCACAACTGTAGTAACAGTCATACATAGTATTGCTATCTACGTCACACTTGACCCCATGCTATAATGCAATATACCCACAACTGTAGTAACAGTAATACATAGTATACCCATCTAGTCCACCCTTGACCCCATGCTATAGTGCAATATAATCAATAACTAAGAAAGAGTAATATAAAATATATACAGCCACTCCACCCTTTTCCCTATGCTATGGCATAATATAATGAATATTATGCTAACAGTAATTTATGATATACACATCTACTCCACCCTTGACCCCATGCTAAAGTTCAATATAACCACAACTGTAGTAACAGTATTACATAGTATACCCATCTACTCCACCCTTTACCCCATTTTATAGTGCAATATACTCATTAGCATAGAGACAGTAATACATGTCTATCTACTCCACCCTTTACCCCATGCTAAAGTTCAATATACCCACAACTGTAGTAATAGTAATACATGGTGTAATATACTTATTAGTATAGTAACAGTAATATACAGTACATATATCAACTCCACCCTTTACTCAATGCTATGGCGTAATATAATGAATAGCATAGTAAAAGTAATATATGATATACACATCTACTCCACCCTTGATCCCATGCTAAAGTTAAATATATACACAACTGTAGTAACAGTAATACATAGTATGCCCATCTACTCCACCCTTCACCCCATGCTATAGTACAATATAGTCATTAGCATTATAACAGTAATACATAGTATGCCCATCTACTCCACCCTTGACCCCATGCTATAGTACAAAATAGTCATTACAATTATAACAGTAATACATAGTATGCCCATCTACTCCACCCTTGACCCCATGCTAAAGTTCAATATACCCACAACTGTAGTAACAGTAATACATAGTATGCCCATCTACTCCACCCTTGACCCCATGCTCAAGTTCAATATACCCACAACTGTAGTAACAGTAATACATAGTATGCCCATCTACTCCACCCTTAGCCCATGCTATAGTTCAATATACCCACAACTGTAGTAACAGTCATACATAGTATTGCTATCTACTTCACCCTTGACCCCATGCTATAATGCAATATACCCACAACTGTAGTTACAGTAATACATAGTATACCCATATAGTCCACCCTTGACCCCATGCTATAGTGCAATATAATCAATAACAAAGAAAGAGTAATATAAAATATATACAGCCACTCCACCCTTTTCCCTATGCTATGGCATAATATAATGAATATTATGCTAACAGTAATTTATGATATACACATCTACTCCACCCTTAGCCCATGCTAAAGTTCAATATAACCACAACTGTAGTAACAGTATTACATAGTATACCCATCTACTCCACCCTTTACCCCATTTTATAGTGCAATATACTCATTAGCATAGAGACAGCAATACATGTCTATCTACTCCACCCTTGACCCCATGCTAAAGTTCAATATACCCACAACTGTAGTAATAGTAGTACATGGTGTAATATACTTATTAGTATAGTAACAGTAATATACATTACATATATCAACTCCACCCTTTACTCAATGCTATGGCGTAATATAATGAATAGCATAGTAACAGTAATATATGATATACACATCTACTCCACCCTTCATACCATGCTAAAGTTAAATATATACACAACTGTAGTAACAGTAATACATAGTATGCCCATCTACTCCACCCTTGACCCCATGTTATAGAGCAATATAGTCATTAGCATTATAACAATAATACATAGTATGCCAATCTACTCCACCCTTGACCCCATGTTAAAGAGCAATATAGTCATTAGCATCATAAAAGTAATACATAGTATGCCCATCTACTCCACCCTTGACCCCATGTTATAGTGCAATATACTCATTAGCATAGAGACAGTAATACATGTCTATCTACTCCACCCTTGACCCCATAATTAATTTTCAATATACCCACAAATGTAGTAACAGTAATACATAGTATGGCCATCTACTTCACCCTTGACCCCATGCTATAATGCAATATACCCACAACTGTAGTAACAGTAATACATAGTATGCCCATCTACTCCACCCTTGACCCCATGCTATGGCATAATATAATGAATAGCATAGGAACAGTAATATAAGATATACACATCTACTCCACCCTTGACCCAATGCTATGGCGTATCGTAATGAATATTATAGTAACAGTAATTTATGATATACACATCCACTCCACCCTTAGCCCATGCTAAAGTTCAATATACCCACAACTGTAGTAACAGTATTACATAGTATACCCATCTACTCCACCCTTGACCCCATGTTATAGTTCAATATACTCATTAGCATAGAGACAGTAATACATGTCTATATACTCCACCCTTGACCCCATGCTAAAGTTCAATATAACCACAACTGTAGTAACAGTATTACATAGTATACCCATCTACTCCACCCTTTACCCCATTTTATGGTGCAAGATACTCATTAGCATAGAGACAGTAATACGTATGTCTATCTACTCCACCCTTGACCCCATGCTAAAGTTCAATATACCCACAACTGTAGTAACAGTAATACATGGTGTAATATACTTATTAGTATAGTAACAGTAATATACAGTACATATATCAACTCCACCCTTTACCCAATGCTATGGCATAATATAATGAATAGCATAGTAACAGTAATATATGATATACACATCAACTCCATCCTTGACCCCATGCTAAAGTTCAATATACCCACAACTGGTGTAACAGTAATACATAGTTTGCCCATCTACTCATCCCTTGACCCCATGCTATAGTGCAATATAATCAGTAGCACAGTAAAAGTAATATAAAATATAAACATCTACTTCATCCTTCAACCCATGCTATAGTGCAATATAATCAATAGCACAGAAACAGTAATATAAAATATATACATCCACTCAACCCTTTACCCAATGCTATGGCGTAATATAATGAATAGCATAGTAAAAGTAATATATGATATACACATCTACTCCACCCTTGATCCCATGCTAAAGTTAAATATATACACAACTGTAGTAACAGTAATACATAGTATGCCCATCTACTCCACCCTTCACCCCATGCTATAGTACAATATAGTCATTAGCATTATAACAGTAATACATAGTATGCCCATCTACTCCACCCTTGACCCCATGCTATAGTACAAAATAGTCATTACAATTATAACAGTAATACATAGTATGCCCATCTACTCCACCCTTGACCCCATGCTAAAGTTCAATATACCCACAACTGTAGTAACAGTAATACATAGTATGCCCATCTACTCCACCCTTGACCCCATGCTAAAGTTCAATATACCCACAACTGTAGTAACAGTAATACATAGTATGCCCATCTACTCCACCCTTAGCCCATGCTATAGTTCAATATACCCACAACTGTAGTAACAGTCATACATAGTATTGCTATCTACTTCACCCTTGACCCCATGCTATAATGCAATATACCCACAACTGTAGTTACAGTAATACATAGTATACCCATCTAGTCCACCCTTGACCCCATGCTATAGTGCAATATAATCAATAACAAAGAAAGAGTAATATAAAATATATACAGCCACTCCACCCTTTTCCCTATGCTATGGCATAATATAATGAATATTATGCTAACAGTAATTTATGATATACACATCTACTCCACCCTTAGCCCATGCTAAAGTTCAATATAACCACAACTGTAGTAACAGTATTACATAGTATACCCATCTACTCCACCCTTTACCCCATTTTATAGTGCAATATACTCATTAGCATAGAGACAGCAATACATGTCTATCTACTCCACCCTTGACCCCATGCTAAAGTTCAATATACCCACAACTGTAGTAATAGTAGTACATGGTGTAATATACTTATTAGTATAGTAACAGTAATATACATTACATATATCAACTCCACCCTTTACTCAATGCTATGGCGTAATATAATGAATAGCATAGTAACAGTAATATATGATATACACATCTACTCCACCCTTGATACCATGCTAAAGTTAAATATATACACAACTGTAGTAACAGTAATACATAGTATGCCCATCTACTCCACCCTTGACCCCATGCTATACTACAATATAGTCATTAGCATTATAACAGTAATACATAGTATGCCCATCTACTCCACCCTTGACCCCATGCTATAGTACAATATAGTCATTAGCATTCTATCAATAATACATAGTATGCCCATCTACTCCACCCTTGACCCCATGCTAAAGTTCAATATACCCACAACTGTAGTAACAGTAATACATAGTATGCCCATCTACTCCACCCTTAGCCCATGCTATAGTTCAATATACCCACAACTGTAGTAACAGTCATACATAGTATTGCTATCTACGTCACACTTGACCCCATGCTATAATGCAATATACCCACAACTGTAGTAACAGTAATACATAGTATACCCATCTAGTCCACCCTTGACCCCATGCTATAGTGCAATATAATCAATAACTAAGAAAGAGTAATATAAAATATATACAGCCACTCCACCCTTTTCCCTATGCTATGGCATAATATAATGAATATTATGCTAACAGTAATTTATGATATACACATCTACTCCACCCTTGACCCCATGCTAAAGTTCAATATAACCACAACTGTAGTAACAGTATTACATAGTATACCCATCTACTCCACCCTTTACCCCATTTTATAGTGCAATATACTCATTAGCATAGAGACAGTAATACATGTCTATCTACTCCACCCTTTACCCCATGCTAAAGTTCAATATACCCACAACTGTAGTAATAGTAATACATGGTGTAATATACTTATTAGTATAGTAACAGTAATATACAGTACATATATCAACTCCACCCTTTACTCAATGCTATGGCGTAATATAATGAATAGCATAGTAACAGTAATATATGATATACACATCTACTCCACCCTTGATACCATGCTAAAGTTAAATATATACACTACTGTAGTAACAGTAATACATAGTATGCCCATCTACTCCACCCTTGACCCCATGCTATACTACAATATAGTCATTAGCATTATAACAGTAATACATAGTATGCCCATCTACTCCACCCTTGACCCCATGCTATAGTACAATATAGTCATTAGCATTCTATCAATAATACATAGTATGCCCATCTACTCCACCCTTGACCCCATGCTAAAGTTCAATATACCCACAACTGTAGTAACAGTAATACATAGTATGCCCATCTACTCCACCCTTGATCCCATGCTATAGTGCAATATAATCAATAACACAGAAACAGTAATATAAAATATATACAGCCACTCCACCCTTTACCCCATCCTATGGCACAATATAATGAATATCATAGTAACAGTAATATATGATATACACATCTACTCCACCCTTGACCCAATGCTATGGCGTATCATTATGAATATTATAGTAACAGTAATTTATGATATACACATCTACTCCACCCTTAGCCCATGCAAAAGTTCAATATACCCACAACTGTAGTAACAGTATTACATAGTATATTCATCTACTCCACCCTTGACCCCATGTTATAGAGCAATATAGTCATTAGCATTATAACAGTAATACATAGTATGGCCATCTACTCCACCCTTGACCCCATGCTAAAGTTCAATATACCCACAACTGTAGTAACAGTAATACATAGTATGCCCATCTACTCCACCCTTAGCCCATGCTATAGTTCAATATACCCACAACTGTAGTAACAGTCATACATAGTATTGCTATCTACGTCACACTTGACCCCATGCTATAATGCAATATACCCACAACTGTAGTAACAGTAATACATAGTATACCCATCTAGTCCACCCTTGACCCCATGCTATAGTGCAATATAATCAATAACAAAGAAAGAGTAATATAAAATATATACAGCCACTCCACCCTTTTCCCTATGCTATGGCATAATATAATGAATATTATGCTAACAGTAATTTATGATATACACATCTACTCCACCCTTGACCCCATGCTAAAGTTCAATATAACCACAACTGTAGTAACAGTATTACATAGTATACCCATCTACTCCACCCTTTACCCCATTTTATAGTGCAATATACTCATTAGCATAGAGACAGTAATACATGTCTATCTACTCCACCCTTTACCCCATGCTAAAGTTCAATATACCCACAACTGTAGTAATAGTAGTACATGGTGTAATATACTTATTAGTATAGTAACAGTAATATACAGTACATATATCAACTCCACCCTTTACTCAATGCTATGGCGTAATATAATGAATAGCATAGTAACTGTAATATATGATATACACATCTACTCCACCCTTGATACCATGCTAAAGTTAAATATATACACTACTGTAGTAACAGTAATACATAGTATGCCCATCTACTCCACCCTTGACCCCATGCTATAGTACAATATAGTCATTAGCATTATAACAGTAATACATAGTATGCCCATCTACTCCACCCTTGACCCCATGCTATAGTACAATATAGTCATTAGCATTCTATCAGTAATACATAGTATGCCCATCTACTCCACCCTTGACCCCATGCTAAAGTTCAATATACCCACAACTGTAGTAACCGTAATACATAGTATGCCCATCTACTCCACCCTTGATCCCATGCTATAGTGCAATATAATCAATAACACAGAAACAGTAATATAAAATATATACAGGCACTCCACCCTTTACCCCATCCTATAACATAATATAATGAATATCATAGTAACAGTACTATATGATATACACATCTACTCCACCCTTGACCAAATGCTATGGCGTATCATTATGAATATTATAGTAACAGTAATTTATGATATACACATCTACTCCACCCTTAGCCCATGCAAAAGTTCAATATACCCACAACTGTAGTAACAGTATTACATAGTATATTCATCTACTCCACCCTTGACCCCATGTTATAGAGCAATATAGTCATTAGCATTATAACAATACATAGTATGCCAATCTACTCCACCCTTGACCCCATGTTAAAGAGCAATATAGTCATTAGCATTATAACAGTAATACATAGTATGCCCATCTACTCCACCCTTGACCCCATGTTATAGTGCAATATACTCATTAGCATAGAGACAGTGATACATGTCTATCTACTCCACCCTTGACCCCATGCTATAATGCAATATACCCACAACTGTAGTAACACTAATACATAGTATGCCCATCTACTCCACCCTTGACCCCATGCTATGGCATAATATAATGAATAGCATAGGAACAGTAATATAAGATATACACATCTACTCCACCCTTGACCCAATGCTATGGCGTATCGTAATGAATATTATAGTAACAGTAATTTATGATATACACATCCACTCCACCCTTGACCCCATGCTAAAGTTCAATATACCCACAACTGTAGTAACAGTAATACATAGTATGCCCATCTACTCCACCCTTGATCCTATGCTATAGTGCAATATAATCAATAACACAGAAACAGTAATATAAAATATATACAGCCACTCCACCCTTTACCCCATGCTATGGCATAATATAATGAATATCATAGTAACAGTAATATATGATATATACATCTACTCCACCCTTGACCCAATGCTATGGCGTATCATAATGAATATTATAGTAACAATAATTTATGATATACACATCTACTCCACCCTTAGCCCATGCTAAAGTTCAATATACCCACAACTGTAGTAACAGTATTATATAGTATACCCATCTACTCCACCCTTGACCCCATGTTATAGTGCAATATACTCATTAGCATAGAAACAGTAATACATAGCATGCCCATCTACTCCACCCTTGACCCCTGCTAAAGTTCAATATACCCACAACTGTAGTAACAGTGATAGATACTATGCCCATCTACTCCATCCTTGACCCCATGCTATGGCCTAATATAATGATTAGCATAGTAACAGTAATATATGTCTATCTACTCCACCCTTGACCCCATGCTAAAGTTCAATGTACCCAGAACTGTAGTAACAGTAATACATAGTATACCCATCTACTCCACCCTTGACCCCATGCTTTGGAATAATATAATGAATAGCATAGTAACAGTAATATATCATATAAAAATCTACTCCATCTTTGACCCTTAGCCCATGCTAAAGTTCAATATACCCGCAAATGTAGTAACAGTATTACATAGTATTTCTATCTATTCCACCTTTGACCCCATGTTATAGTGCAATATACTCATTAGCATAGAGACAGTAATACATATGTCTATCTACTCCACCCTTGACCCCCTGCTAAAGTTCAATATACCCACAACCGTAGTAACAGTAATACATAGTATACCCATCTACTCCACCCTGGACCCCCTGCTATGGCATAATATAATGAATAGCATAGCAACAGTAATATAAGATATACACATCTACTCCACCCTTGATCCAATGCTATGGCGTATCATAATGAATATTATAGTAACAGTAATTTATGATATACACATCCACTCCACCCTTAGCCCATGCTAAAGTTCAATATACCCACAACTGTATTAACAATATTACATAGTATACCCATCTACTCCACCCTTGACCCCATGTTATAGCTCAATATATTCATTAGCATAGACAGTAATACATGTCTATCTACTCCACCCTTGACCCCATGCTAAAGTTCAATATACCCACAACTGTAGTAACAGTCATACATAGTATTGCTATCTACTTCACCCTTGACCCCATGCTATAATGCAATATACCCACAACTGTAGTAACAGTAATACATAGTATACCCATCTAGTCCACCCTTGACCCCATGCTATAGTGCAATATAATCAATAACAAAGAAACAGTTATATAAAATATATACAGCTACTCCACCCTTTTCCCTATGCTATGGCATAATATAATGAATATTATGCTAACAGTTATTTATGATATACACATCTACTCCACCCTTAGCCCATGCTAAAGTTCAATATAACCACAACTGTAGTAACATTATTACATAGTATACCCATCTACTCCACCCTTTACCCCATTTTATAGTGCAATATACTCATTAGCATAGAGACAGTAATACATATGTCTATCTACTCCACCCTTGACCCCATGCTAAAGTTCATTAGAAAAAACCTACTAATGGTCTATCACCAATCGAGCCCTGTGATTGGCTGAATTACTAGGGGTCTATTAGTGATAGACCTCTAGTAGCGAAAAGTGCCGGTTTTGATAACCAAAAAAAAAAATATTTAAAGCAAAATCCAAAACTTTTTGCATCCTTTTATTGGACCGATTAGTAGGTTTTTACTAAAACAATTAGACCTCTCGCCCTCATGGCCTACGAGTCAATAGCCCATTCGGCCTTCGGCCTCATGGGCTATTGACTCGTAGACCATTCGGACTCGAGGACTAATTGTTAAATATACCCACAACTGTAGTAACAGTAATACATAGTATGCCCATCTACTCCACCCTTGACCCCATGCTAAAGTTCAATATACCCACAACTGTAGTAATAGTAGTACATGGTGTAATATACTTATTAGTATAGTAACAGTAATATACAGTACATATATCAACTCCACCCTTTACCCAATGCTATGGCATAATATAATGAATAGCATAGTAACAGTAATATATGATATACACATCTACTCCACCCTTGATACCATGCTAAAGTTAAATATATACACAACTGTAGTAACAGTAATACATAGTATGCCCATCTACTCCACCCTTGACCCCATGCTATAGTACAATATAGTCATTAGCATTATAACAGTAATACATAGTATGCCCATCTACTCCACCCTTGACCCCATGCTATAGTACAATATAGTCATTAGCATTCTATCAGTAATACATAGTATGCCCATCTACTCCATCCTTGACCCCATGCTATGGCCTAAAATAATGAATAGCATAGTAACAGTAATATATGATATACAAATGTATTCCACCCTGAACACATGCTAAAGTTCAATGTACCCACAACTGTAGTAACAGTAATACATAGTATGCCCATCTACTCCACCCTTGACTCCATGCTTTGGAATAATATAATGAATAGCATAGTAACAGTAATATATGATATACACATCTACTCCATCTTTGACCCTTAGCCCATGCTAAAGTTCAATATACCCGCAAATGTAGTAACAGTATTACATAGTATTTCTATCTATTCCACCCTTGACCCCATGTTATAGTGCAATATACTCATTAGCATTGAGACAGTAATACATGTCTATCTACTCCACCCTTTACCCCTGCTAAAGTTCAATATACCCACAACTGTAGTAACAGTAATACATACTATGCCATCTACTCCATCCTTGACCCCATGCTAAAGTTTAATATATACACAACTGTAGTAACTGTAATACATAGTATGCCCATCTACTCAACCCTTGACCCCATTTTATAGTGGAATATACTCATTAGCATAGAGACAGTAAAATATATGTCTATCTACTCCACCCTTGACCTGATAATAAAGTTCAATATACCCACAAATGTAGTAACAGTAATACATAGTATGGCCATCTACTTCACCCTTGACCCCATGTTATAATGCAACATACCCACAACTGTAGTAACACTAATACATTGTATGCCCATCTACTCCACCCTTGACTTCATGCTCTAGTGCAATATAATGAATAACACAGAAACAGTAATATAAAATATATACAGCCACTCCACCCTTTACTCCATGCTATGGCATAATATAATGAATATCATAGTAACAGTAATATATGATATACACATCTACTCCACCCTTGACCCAATGCTATGGCGTATCATTATGAATATTATAGTAACAGTAATTTATGATATACACATCCACTCCACCCTTAGCCCATGCTAAAGTTCAATATACCCACAACTGTAGTAACAGTATTACATAGTATACCCATCTACTCCACCCTTGACCCCATGTTATAGTTCAATATACTCATTAGCATAGAAACAGCAATACATGTCTATCTACTCCACCCTTGACCTCATGCTAAAGTTCAATATACCCACAACTGTAGTAAGTCATACATAGTATTGCTATCTACTCCACCCTTGACCCCATGTTATAGTGCAATATACTCATTAGCATAGAGACAGTAATACATGTCTATCTACTCGACCCTTGACCCAATGCTAAAGTTCAATGTACCCACAACCGTAGTAACAGTAATACATAGTATGCCCATCTACTCAACCCTTTACCCAATGCTATGGCATAATATAATGAATATCATAGTAACAGTAATATATGATATACACATCTACTCCACCCTTAGCCCAATGCTATGGCGTATCATAATGAATTATATACTAACAGTAATTTATGATATACACATCTACTCCACCCTTAGCCCATGCTAAAGTTCAATATACCCACAACTGTAATAACAGTATTACATAGTATACCCATCTACTCCACCCTTGACCCCATGTTATAGTGCAATATACTCATTAGCATAGAAACAGTAATACATAGTATGCCCATCTACTCCACCCTTAACCCCATGTTATAGAGCAATATAGTCATTAGCATTAAAACAGTAATACATAGTATGCCCATCTACTCCACCCTTGACCCCATGTTATAGTGCAATATACTCATTAGCATAGAGACAGTAATACATGTCTATCTACTCCACCCTTGACCCAATGCTAAAGTTCAATGTATTCACAACTGTAGTAACAGTAATACATAGTATGCCCATCTACTCCACCCTTGACTCCATGCTTTGGAATAATATAATGAATAGCATAGTAACAGTAATATATGATATACACATCTACTCCATCTTTGACCCTTAGCCCATGCTAAAGTTCAATATACCCGCAAATGTAGTAACAGTATTACATAGTATTTCTATCTATTCCACCCTTGACCCCATGTTATAGTGCAATATACTCATTAGCATAGAGACAGTAATACATATGTCTATCTACTCCACCCTTGACCACCCGCTAAAGTTCAATATACCCACAACCGTAGTAACAGTCATACATAGTATGCCCATGTACTCCACCCTGGACCCCCTGCTATGGCGTATCGTAATGAATATTATAGTAACAGTAATTTATGATATACACATCCACTCCACCCTTAGCCCATGCTAAAGTTCAATATACCCACAACTGTAGTAACAGTATTACATAGTATACCCATCTACTCCACCCTTGACCCCATGTTATAGTGCAATATACTCATTAGCATAGAGACAGTAATACATGTCTATCTACTCGACCCTTGACCCAATGCTAAAGTTCAATGTACCCACAACCGTAGTAACAGTAATACATAGTATGCCCATCTACTCAACCCTTTACCTAATGCTATGGCATAATATAATGAATATCATAGTAACAGTAATATATGATATACACATCTACTCCACCCTTAGCCCAATGCTATGGCGTATCATAATGAATTATATACTAACAGTAATTTATGATATACACATCTACTCCACCCTTAGCCCATGCTAAAGTTCAATATACCCACAACTGTAATAACAGTATTACATAGTATACCCATCTACTCCACCCTTGACCCCATGTTATAGTGCAATATACTCATTAGCATAGAAACAGTAATACATAGTATGCCCATCTACTCCACCCTTAACCCCATGTTATAGAGCAATATAGTCATTAGCATTAAAACAGTAATACATAGTATGCCCATCTACTCCACCCTTGACCCCATGTTATAGTGCAATATACTCATTAGCATAGAGACAGTAATACATGTCTATCTACTCCACCCTTGACCCAATGCTAAAGTTCAATGTACCCACAACTGTAGTAACAGTAATACATAGTATGCCCATCTACTCCACCCTTGACTCCATGCTTTGGAATAATATAATGAATAGCATAGTAACAGTAATATATGATATACACATCTACTCCATCTTTGACCCTTAGCCCATGCTAAAGTTCAATATACCCGCAAATGTAGTAACAGTATTACATAGTATTTCTATCTATTCCACCCTCGACCCCATGTTATAGTGCAATATACTCATTAGCATAGAGACAGTAATACATATGTCTATCTACTCCACCCTTGACCACCCGCTAAAGTTCAATATACCCACAACCGTAGTAAAAGTAATACATAGTATGCCCATGTACTCCACCCTGGACCCCCTGCTATGGCGTATCGTAATGTATATTATGGTAACAGTAATTTATGATATACACATCCACTCCACCCTTAGCCCATGCTAAAGTTCAATATACCCACAACTGTAGTAACAGTATTACATAGTATACCCATCTACTCCACCCTTGACCCCATGTTATAGTGCAATATACTCATTAGCATTGAGACAGTAATACATGTCTATCTACTCCACCCTTTACCCCTGCTAAAGTTCAATATACCCACAACTGTAGTAACAGTAATACATACTATGCCCATCTACTCCATCCTTGACCCCATGCTAAAGTTTAATATATACACAACTGTAGTAACCGTAATACATAGTATGCCCATCTACTCAACCCTTGACCCCATTTTATAGTGGAATATACTCATTAGCATAGAGACAGTAAAATATATGTCTATCTACTCCACCCTTGACCTGATAATAAAGTTCAATATACCCACAAATGTAGTAACAGTAATACATAGTATGGCCATCTACTTCACCCTTGACCCCATGTTATAATGCAACATACCCACAACTGTAGTAACACTAATACATTGTATGTCTATCTACTCCACCCTTGACCCCCTGCTAAAGTTCAATATACCCACAACCGTAGTAACAGTAATACATAGTATGCCCATCTACTCCACCCTTGACCCCCTGCTATGGCATAATATAATGAATAGCATAGCAACAGTAATATAAGATATACACATCTACTCCACCCTTGACCCAATGCTATGGC
Source organism: Anthopleura xanthogrammica (assembly GCA_964019055.1). Classification (NCBI taxonomy): domain Eukaryota; kingdom Metazoa; phylum Cnidaria; class Anthozoa; order Actiniaria; family Actiniidae; genus Anthopleura; species Anthopleura xanthogrammica. Next base: position 8,226,962 of record OZ025210.1, read on the forward strand.
GTATCGTAATGAATATTATAGTAACAGTAATTTATGATATACACATCCACTCCACCCTTAGCCCATGCTAAAGTTCAATATACCCACAACTGTAGTAACAGTATTACATAGTATACCCATCTACTCCACCCTTGACCCCATGTTATAGTTCAATATACTCATTAGCATAGAGACAGCAATACATGTCTATCTACTCCACCCTTGACCCCATGCTAAAGTTCAATATACCCACAACTGTAGTAACAGTCATACATAGTATTGCTATCTACTCCACCCTTGACCCCATGTTATAGTGCAATATACTCATTAGCATAGAGACAGTAATACATGTCTATCTACTCCACCCTTGACCCAATGCTAAAGTTCAATGTACCCACAACCGTAGTAACAGTAATACATAGTATGCCCATCTACTCAACCCTTTACCCAATGCTATGGCATAATATAATGAATATCATAGTAACAGTAATATATGATATACACATCTACTCCACCCTTAGCCCAATGCTATGGCGTATCATAATGAATTATATACTAACAGTAATTTATGATATACACATCTACTCCACCCTTAGCCCATGCTAAAGTTCAATATACCCACAACTGTAATAACAGTATTACATAGTATACCCATCTACTCCACCCTTGACCCCATGTTATAGTGCAATATACTCATTAGCATAGAAACAGTAATACATAGTATGCCCATCTACTCCACCATTGACCCCATGTTATAGAGCAATATAGTCATTAGCATTAAAACAGTAATACATAGTACGCCCATCTACTCCACCCTTCACCCCATGTTATAGTGCAATATACTCATTAGCATAGAGACAGTAATACATGTCTATCTACTCCACCCTTGACCCAATGCTAAAGTTCAATGTACCCACAACTGTAGTAACAGTAATACATAGTATGCCCATCTACTCCACCCTTGACTCCATGCTTTGGAATAATATAATGAATAGCATAGTAACAGTAATATATGATATACACATCTACTCCATCTTTGACCCTTAGCCCATGCTAAAGTTCAATATACCCGCAAATGTAGTAACAGTATTACATAGTATTTCTATCTATTCCACCCTTGACCCCATGTTATAGTGCAATATACTCATTAGCATAGAGACAGTAATACATGTCTATCTACTCCACCCTTGACCCCCTGCTAAAGTTCAATATACCCACAACCGTAGTAACAGTAATACATAGTATGCCCATCTACTCCACCCTTGACCCCCTGCTATGGCATAATATAATGAATAGCATAGCAACAGTAATATAAGATATACACATCTACTCCACCCTTGACCCAATGCTATGGCGTATCGTAATGAATATTATAGTAACAGTAATTTATGATATACACATCCACTCCACCCTTAGCCCATGCTAAAGTTCAATATACCCACAACTGTAGTAACAGTATTACATAGTATACCCATCTACTCCACCCTTGACCCCATGTTATAGTTCAATATACTCATTAGCATAGAGACAGCAATACATGTCTATCTACTCCACCCTTGACCCCATGCTAAAGTTCAATATACCCACAACTGTAGTAACAGTCATACATAGTATTGCTATCTACTCCACCCTTGACCCCATGTTATAGTGCAATATACTCATTAGCATAGAGACAGTAATACATGTCTATCTACTCCACCCTTGACCCAATGCTAAAGTTCAATGTACCCACAACCGTAGTAACAGTAATACATAGTATGCCCATCTACTCAACCCTTTACCCAATGCTATGGCATAATATAATGAATATCATAGTAACAGTAATATATGATATACACATCTACTCCACCCTTAGCCCAATGCTATGGCGTATCATAATGAATTATATACTAACAGTAATTTATGATATACACATCTACTCCACCCTTAGCCCATGCTAAAGTTCAATATACCCACAACTGTAATAACAGTATTACATAGTATACCCATCTACTCCACCCTTGACCCCATGTTATAGTGCAATATACTCATTAGCATAGAAACAGTAATACATAGTATGCCCATCTACTCCACCATTGACCCCATGTTATAGAGCAATATAGTCATTAGCATTAAAACAGTAATACATAGTACGCCCATCTACTCCACCCTTCACCCCATGTTATAGTGCAATATACTCATTAGCATAGAGACAGTAATACATGTCTATCTACTCCACCCTTGACCCAATGCTAAAGTTCAATGTACCCACAACTGTAGTAACAGTAATACATAGTATGCCCATCTACTCCACCCTTGACTCCATGCTTTGGAATAATATAATGAATAGCATAGTAACAGTAATATATGATATACACATCTACTCCATCTTTGACCCTTAGCCCATGCTAAAGTTCAATATACCCGCAAATGTAGTAACAGTATTACATAGTATTTCTATCTATTCCACCCTTGACCCCATGTTATAGTGCAATATACTCATTAGCATAGAGACAGTAATACATGTCTATCTACTCCACCCTTGACCCCCTGCTAAAGTTCAATATACCCACAACCGTAGTAACAGTAATACATAGTATGCCCATCTACTCCACCCTTGACCCCCTGCTATGGCATAATATAATGAATAGCATAGCAACAGTAATATAAGATATACACATCTACTCCACCCTTGACCCAATGCTATGGCGTATCGTAATGAATATTATAGTAACAGTAATTTATGATATACACATCCACTCCACCCTTAGCCCATGCTAAAGTTCAATATACCCACAACTGTAGTAACAGTATTACATAGTATACCCATCTACTCCACCCTTGACCCCATGTTATAGTTCAATATACTCATTAGCATAGAGACAGCAATACATGTCTATCTACTCCACCCTTGACCCCATGCTAAAGTTCAATATACCCACAACTGTAGTAACAGTCATACATAGTATTGCTATCTACTCCACCCTTGACCCCATGTTATAGTGCAATATACTCATTAGCATAGAGACAGTAATACATGTCTATCTACTCCACCCTTGACCCAATGCTAAAGTTCAATGTACCCACAACCGTAGTAACAGTAATACATAGTATGCCCATCTACTCAACCCTTTACCCAATGCTATGGCATAATATAATGAATATCATAGTAACAGTAATATATGATATACACATCTACTCCACCCTTAGCCCAATGCTATGGCGTATCATAATGAATTATATACTAACAGTAATTTATGATATACACATCTACTCCACCCTTAGCCCATGCTAAAGTTCAATATACCCACAACTGTAATAACAGTATTACATAGTATACCCATCTACTCCACCCTTGACCCCATGTTATAGTGCAATATACTCATTAGCATAGAAACAGTAATACATAGTATGCCCATCTACTCCACCATTGACCCCATGTTATAGAGCAATATAGTCATTAGCATTAAAACAGTAATACATAATACGCCCATCTACTCCACCCTTCACCCCATGTTATAGTGCAATATACTCATTAGCATAGAGACAGTAATACATGTCTATCTACTCCACCCTTGACCCAATGCTAAAGTTCAATGTACCCACAACTGTAGTAACAGTAATACATAGTATGCCCATCTACTCCACCCTTGACTCCATGCTTTGGAATAATATAATGAATAGCATAGTAACAGTAATATATGATATACACATCTACTCCATCTTTGACCCTTAGCCCATGCTAAAGTTCAATATACCCGCAAATGTAGTAACAGTATTACATAGTATTTCTATCTATTCCACCCTTGACCCCATGTTATAGTGCAATATACTCATTAGCATAGAGACAGTAATACATATGTCTATCTACTCCACCCTTGACCCCCTGCTAAAGTTCAATATACCCACAACCGTAGTAACAGTAATACATAGTATGCCCATGTACTCCACCCTGGACCCCCTGCTATGGCATAATATAATGAATAGCATAGCAACAGTAATATAAGATATACACATCTACTCCACCCTTGACCCAATGCTATGGCGTATCGTAATGAATATTATAGTAACAGTAATTTATGATATACACATCCACTCCACCCTTAGCCCATGCTAAAGTTCAATATACCCACAACTGTAGTAACAGTATTACATAGTATACCCATCTACTCCACCCTTGACCCCATGTTATAGTTCAATATACTCATTAGCATAGAGACAGCAATACATGTCTATCTACTCCACCCTTGACCCCATGCTAAAGTTCAATATACCCACAAATGTAGTAACAGTAATACATAGTATGGCCATCTACTTCACCCTTGACCCCATGCTATAATGCAACATACCCACAACTGTAGTAACACTAATACATTGTATGCCCATCTACTCCACCCTTGACCTCATGCTATAGTGCAATATAATCAATAACACAGAAACAGTAATATAAAATATATACAGCCACTCCACCCTTTACCCCATGCTATGGCATAATAAAATGAATATCATAGTAAGAGTAATATATGATATACACATCTACTCCACCCTTGACCCAATGCTATGGCGTATCATTATGAATATTATAGTAACAATAATTTATGATATACACATCTACTCCACCCTTAGCCAATGCTAAAGTTCAATATACCCACAACTGTAGTAACAGTATTACATAGTATACCCATCTACTCCACCCTTGACCCCATGTTATAGTTCAATATACTCATTAGCATAGAGACAGTAATACATGTCTATCTAATCCACCCTTGACCCCATGCTAAAGTTCAATATACCCACAACTGTAGTAACAGTATTACATAGTATACCCATCTACTCCACCCTTGACCCCATGTTATAGTTCAATATACTCATTAGCATAGAGACAGCAATACATGTCTATCTACTCCACCCTTGACCCCATGCTAAAGTTCAATATACCCACAACTGTAGTAACAGTATTACATAGTATACCCATCTACTCCACCCTTGACCCCATGTTATAGTGCAATATGCTCATTAGCATTGAGACAGTAATACATGTCTATCTACTCCACCCTTTACCCCTGCTAAAGTTCAATATACCCACAACTGTAGTAACAGTAATACATACTATGCCCATCTACTCCATCCTTGACCCCATGCTAAAGTTTAATATATACACAACTGTAGTAACCGTAATACATAGTATGCCCATCTACTCAACCCTTGACCCCATGTTATAGTGCAATATACTCATTAGCATAGAGACAGTAAAATATATGTCTATCTACTCCACCCTTGACCTCATAATAAAGTTCAATATACCCACAAATGTAGTAACAGTAATACATAGTATGGCCATCTACTTCACCCTTGACCCCATGCTATAATGCAACATACCCACAACTGTAGTAACACTAATACATTGTATGCCCATCTACTCCACCCTTGACCTCATGCTATAGTGCAATATAATCAATAACACAGAAACAGTAATATAAAATATATACAGCCACTCCACCCTTTACCCCATGCTATGGCATAATAAAATGAATATCATAGTAAGAGTAATATATGATATACACATCTACTCCACCCTTGACCCAATGCTATGGCGTATCATTATGAATATTATAGTAACAATAATTTATGATATACACATCTACTCCACCCTTAGCCAATGCTAAAGTTCAATATACCCACAACTGTAGTAACAGTATTACATAGTATACCCATCTACTCCACCCTTGACCCCATGTTATAGTTCAATATACTCATTAGCATAGAGACAGTAATACATGTCTATCTAATCCACCCTTGACCCCATGCTAAAGTTCAATATACCCACAACTGTAGTAACAGTATTACATAGTATACCCATCTACTCCACCCTTGACCTCATGTTATAGTGCAATATACTCATTAGCATTAAGACAGTAATACATGTCTATCTACTCCACCCTTTACTCCTGCTAAAGTTCAATATACCCACAACTGTAGTAACAGTAATACATACTATGCCCATCTACTCCATCCTTGACCCCATGCTAAAGTTTAATATATACACAACTGTAGTAACCGTAATACAAAGTATGCCCATCTACTCAACCCTTGACCCCATGTTATAGTGGAATATACTCATTAGCATAGAGACAGTAAAATATATGTCTATCTACTCCACCCTTTACCCCTGCTAAAGTTCAATATACCCACAACTGTAGTAACAGTAATACATAGTATGGCCATCTACTTCACCCTTGACCCCATGCTATAATGCAACATACCCACAACTGTAGTAACACTAATACATTGTATGCCCATCTACTCCACCCTTGACCTCATGCTATAGTGCAATATAATCAATAACACAGAAACAGTAATATAAAATATATACAGCCACTCCACCCTTTACCCCATGCTATGGCATAATAAAATGAATATCATAGTAACAGTAATATATGATATACACATCTACTCCACCCTTGACCCAATGCTATGGCGTATCATTATGAATATTATAGTAACAATAATTTATGATATACACATCTACTCCACCCTTAGCCAATGCTAAAGTTCAATATACCCACAACTGTTGTAACAGTATTACATAGTATACCCATCTACTCCACCCTTGACCCCATGTTATAGTTCAATATACTCATTAGCATAGAGACAGTAATACATGTCTATCTACTCCACCCTTGACCCAATGCTAAAGTTCAATGTACCCACAACTGTAGTAACAGTAATACATAGTATGCCCATCTACTCCACCCTTGACTCCATGCTTTGGAATAATATAATGAATAGCATAGTAACAGTAATATATGATATACACATTTACTCCATCTTTGACCCTTAGCCCATGCTAAAGTTCAATATACGCGCAAATGTAGTAACAGTATTACATAGTATTTCTATCTATTCCACCCTTGACCCCATGTTATAGTGCAATATACTCATTAGCATAGAGACAGTAATACATATGTCTATCTACTCCACCCTTGATCCCCTGCTAAAGTTCAATATACCCACAACCGTAGTAACAGTAATACATAGTATGCCCATGTACTCCACCCTTGACCCCCTGCTATGGCATAATATAATGAAGAGCATAGCAACAGTAATATAAGATATACACATCTACTCCACCCTTGACCCAATGCTATGGCGTATCGTAATGAATATTATAGTAACAGTAATTTATGATATACACATCCACTCCACCCTTAGCCCATGCTAAAGTTCAATATACCCACAACTGTAGTAACAGTATTACATAGTATACCCATCTACTCTACCCTTGACCCCATGTTATAGTTCAATATACTCATTAGCATAGAGACAGTAATACATGTCTATCTACTCCACCCTTGACCCCATGCTAAAGTTCAATATACCCACAACTGTAGTAACAGTCATACATAGTATTGCTATCTACTCCACCCTTGATCCCATGCTATAGTGCAATATAATCAATAACACAGAAACAGTAATATAAAATATATACAGCCACTCAACCCTTTACCCAATGCTATGGCATAATATATTGAATATCATAGTAACAGTAATATATGATATACACATCTACTCCACCCTTAGCCCAATGCTATGGCGTATCATAATGAATATTATACTAACAGTAATTTATGATATACACATCTTTTCCACCCTTAGCCCATGCTAAAGTTCAATATACCCACAACTGTAGTAACAGTATTACATAGTATACCCATCTACTCCACCCTTGACCCCATGTTATAGTTCAATATACTCATTAGCATAGAGACAGTAATACATGTCTATCTACTCCACCCTTGACCCCATGCTAAAGTTCAATATACCCACAACTGTAGTAACAGTATTACATAGTATACCCATCTACTCCACCCTTGACCCCATGTTATAGTGCAATATACTCATTAGCATTGAGACAGTAATACATGTCTATCTACTCCACCCTTTACCCCTGCTAAAGTTCAATATACCCACAACTGTAGTAACAGTAATACATACTATGCCCATCTACTCCATCCTTGACCCCATGCTAAAGTTTAATATATACACAACTGTAGTAACCGTAATACATAGTATGCCCATCTACTCAACCCTTGACCCCATGTTATAGTGGAATATACTCATTAGCATAGAGACAGTAAAATATATGTCTATCTACTCCACCCTTGACCTCGTAATAAAGTTCAATATACCCACAAATGTAGTAACAGTAATACATAGTATGGCCATCTACTTCACCCTTGACCCCATGCTATAATGCAACATACCCACAACTGTAGTAACACTAATACATTGTATGCCCATCTACTCCACCCTTGACCTCATGCTATAGTGCAATATAATGAATAACACAGAAACAGTAATATAAAATATATACAGCCACTCCACCCTTTACCCCATGCTATGGCATAATAAAATGAATATCATAGTAACAGTAATATATGATATACACATCTACTCCACCCTTGACCCAATGCTATGGCGTATCATTATGAATATTATAGTAACAATAATTTATGATATACACATCTACTCCACCCTTAGCCAATGCTAAAGTTCAATATACCCACAACTGTAGTAACAGTATTACATAGTATACCCATCTACTCCACCCTTGACCCCATGTTATAGTTCAATATACTCATTAGCATAGAGACAGTAATACATGTCTATCTAATCCACCCTTGACCCCATGCTAAAGTTCAATATACCCACAACTGTAGTAACAGTATTACATAGTATACCCATCTACTCCACCCTTGACCTCATGTTATAGTGCAATATACTCATTAGCATTGAGACAGTAATACATGTCTATCTACTCCACCCTTTACCCCTGCTAAAGTTCAATATACCCACAACTGTAGTAACAGTAATACATACTATGCCCATCTACTCCATCCTTGACCCCATGCTAAAGTTTAATATATACACAACTGTAGTAACCGTAATACAAAGTATGCCCATCTACTCAACCCTTGACCCCATGTTATAGTGGAATATACTCATTAGCATAGAGACAGTAAAATATATGTCTATCTACTCCACCCTTGACCTCATAATAAAGTTCAATATACCCACAAATGTAGTAACAGTAATACATAGTATGGCCATCTACTTCACCCTTGACCCCATGCTATAATGCAACATACCCAAAACTGTAGTAACACTAATACATTGTATGCCCATCTACTCCACCCTTGACCTCATGCTATAGTGCAATATAATGAATAACACAGAAACAGTAATATAAAATATATACAGCCACTCCACCCTTTACCCCATGCTATGGCATAATAAAATGAATATCATAGTAACAGTAATATATGATATACACATCTACTCCACCCTTGACCCAATGCTATGGCGTATCATTATGAATATTATAGTAACAATAATTTATGATATACACATCTACTCCACCCTTAGCCAATGCTAAAGTTCAATATACCCACAACTGTAGTAACAGTATTACATAGTATACCCATCTACTCCACCCTTGACCCCATGTTATAGTTCAATATACTCATTAGCATAGAGACAGTAATACATGTCTATCTACTCCACCCTTGACCCAATGCTAAAGTTCAATGTACCCACAACTGTAGTAACAGTAATACATAGTATGCCCATCTACTCCACCCTTGACTCCATGCTTTGGAATAATATAATGAATAGCATAGTAACAGTAATATATGATATACACATCTACTCCATCTTTGACCCTTAGCCCATGCTAAAGTTCAATATACGCGCAAATGTAGTAACAGTATTACATAGTATTTCTATCTATTCCACCCTTGACCCCATGTTATAGTGCAATATACTCATTAGCATAGAGACAGTAATACATATGTCTATCTACTCCACCCTTGACCCCCTGCTAAAGTTCAATATACCCACAACCGTAGTAACAGTAATACATAGTATGCCCATGTACTCCACCCTTGACCCCCTGCTATGGCATAATATAATGAAGAGCATAACAACAGTAATATAAGATATACACATCTACTCCACCCTTGACCCAATGCTATGGCGTATCGTAATGAATATTATAGTAACAGTAATTTATGATATACACATCCACTCCACCCTTAGCCCATGCTAAAGTTCAATATACCCACAACTGTAGTAACAGTATTACATAGTATACCCATCTACTCTACCCTTGACCCCATGTTATAGTTCAATATACTCATTAGCATAGAGACAGTAATACATGTCTATCTACTCCACCCTTGACCCCATGCTAAAGTTCAATATACCCACAACTGTAGTAACAGTCATACATAGTATTGCTATCTACTCCACCCTTGACCCCATGTTATAGTTCAATATACTCATTAGCATAGAGACAGTAATACATGTCTATCTACTCCACCCTTGACCCCATGCTAAAGTTCAATATACCCACAACTGTAGTAACAGTATTACATAGTATACCCATCTACTCCACCCTTGACCCCATGTTATAGTGCAATATACTCATTAGCATTGAGACAGTAATACATGTCTATCTACTCCACCCTTTACCCCTGCTAAAGTTCAATATACCCACAACTGTAGTAACAGTAATACATACTATGCCCATCTACTCCATCCTTGACCCCATGCTAAAGTTTAATATATACACAACTGTAGTAACCGTAATACATAGTATGCCCATCTACTCAACCCTTGACCCCATGTTATAGTGGAATATACTCATTAGCATAGAGACAGTAAAATATATGTCTATCTACTCCACCCTTGACCTCATAATAAAGTTCAATATACCCACAAATGTAGTAACAGTAATACATAGTATGGCCATCTACTTCACCCTTGACCCCATGCTATAATGCAACATACCCACAACTGTAGTAACACTAATACATTGTATGCCCATCTACTCCACCCTTGACCTCATGCTATAGTGCAATATAATGAATAACACAGAAACAGTAATATAAAATATATACAGCCACTCCACCCTTTACCCCATGCTATGGCATAATAAAATGAATATCATAGTAACAGTAATATATGATATACACATCTACTCCACCCTTGACCCAATGCTATGGCGTATCATTATGAATATTATAGTAACAATAATTTATGATATACACATCTACTCCACCCTTAGCCAATGCTAAAGTTCAATATACCCACAACTGTAGTAACAGTATTACATAGTATACCCATCTACTCCACCCTTGACCCCATGTTATAGTTCAATATACTCATTAGCATAGAGACAGTAATACATGTCTATCTACTCCACCCTTGACCCCATGCTAAAGTTCAATATACCCACAACTGTAGTAACAGTATTACATAGTATACCCATCTACTCCACCCTTGACCCCATGTTATAGTGCAATATACTCATTAGCATTGAGACAGTAATACATGTCTATCTACTCCACCCTTTACCCCTGCTAAAGTTCAATATACCCACAACTGTAGTAACAGTAATACATACTATGCCCATCTACTCCATCCTTGACCCCATGCTAAAGTTTAATATATACACAACTGTAGTAACCGTAATACAAAGTATGCCCATCTACTCAACCCTTGACCCCATGTTATAGTGGAATATACTCATTAGCATAGAGACAGTAAAATATATGTCTATCTACTCCACCCTTGACCTCATAATAAAGTTCAATATACCCACAAATGTAGTAACAGTAATACATAGTATGGCCATCTACTTCACCCTTGACCCCATGCTATAATGCAACATACCCACAACTGTAGTAACACTAATACATTGTATGCCCATCTACTCCACCCTTGACCTCATGCTATAGTGCAATATAATGAATAAAACAGAAACAGTAATATAAAATATATACAGCCACTCAACCCTTTACCCCATGCTATGGCATAATAAAATGAATATCATAGTAACAGTAATATATGATATACACATCTACTCCACCCTTGACCCAATGCTATGGCGTATCATTATGAATATTATAGTAACAATAATTTATGATATACACATCTACTCCACCCTTAGCCAATGCTAAAGTTCAATATACCCACAACTGTAGTAACAGTATTACATAGTATACCCATCTACTCCACCCTTGACCCCATGTTATAGTGCAATATACTCATTAGCATAGAAACAGTAATACATAGTATGCCCATCTACTCTACCCTTGACCCCATGTTATAGAGCAATAAAGTCATTAGCATTATAACAGTAATACATAGTATGCCCATCTAATCCACCCTTGACCCCATGTTATAGTGCAATATACTCATTAGCATAGAGACAGTAATACATATGTCTATCTACTCCACCCTTGACCCCCTGCTAAAGTTCAATATACCCACAACCGTAGTAACAGTAATACATAGTATGCCCATCTACTCCACCCTTGACCCCCTGCTATGGCATAATATAATGAATAGCATAGCAACAGTAATATAAGATATACACATCTACTCCACCCTTGACCCAATGCTATAGCGTATCATTATGAATATTATAGTAACAATAATTTATGATATACACATCTACTCCACCCTTAGCCAATGCTGAAGTTCAATATACCCACAACTGTAGTAACAGTATTACATAGTATACCCATCTACTCCACCCTTCACCCCATGTTATAGTTCAATATACTCATTAGCATAGAGAAAGTAATACATGTCTATCTACTCCACCCTTGACCCAATGCTAAAGTTCAATTTACCCACAACTGTAGTAACAGTAATACATAGTATGCCCATCTACTCCACCCTTGACTCCATGCTTTGGAATAATATAATGAATAGCATAGTAACAGTAATATATGATATACACATCTACTCCATCTTTGACCCTTAGCCCATGCTAAAGTTCAATATACCCGCAAATGTAGTAACAGTATTACATAGTATTTCTATCTATTCCACCCTTGACCCCATGTTATAGTGCAATATACTCATTAGCATAGAGACAGTAATACATATGTCTATCTACTCCACCCTTGACCCCCTGCTAAAGTTCAATATACCCACAACCGTAGTAACAGTAATACATAGTATGCCCATGTACTCCACCCTGGACCCCCTGCTATGGCATAATATAATGAATAGCATAGCAACAGTAATATAAGATATACACATCTACTCCACCCTTGACCCAATGCTATGGCGTATCGTAATGAATATTATAGTAACAATAATTTATGATATACACATCTACTCCACCCTTAGCCAATGCTAAAGTTCAATATACCCACAACTGTAGTAACAGTATTACATAGTATACCCATCTACTCCACCCTTGACCCCATGTTATAGTTCAATATACTCATTAGCATAGAGACAGTAATACATGTCTATCTACTCCACCCTTGACCCAATGCTAAAGTTCAATGTACCCACAACTGTAGTAACAATAATACATAGTATGCCCATCTACTCCACCCTTGACTCCATGCTTTGGAATAATATAATGAATAGCATAGTAACAGTAATATATGATATACACATCTACTCCATCTTTGACCCTTAGCCCATGCTAAAGTTCAATATACCCGCAAATGTAGTAACAGTATTACATAGTATTTCTATCTATTCCACCCTTGACCCCATGTTATAGTGCAATATACTCATTAGCATAGAGACAGTAATACATATGTCTATCTACTCCACCCTTGACCCCCTGCTAAAGTTCAATATACCCACAACCGTAGTACCAGTAATACATAGTATGCCCATGTACTCCACCCTGGACCCCCTGCTATGGCATAATATAATGAATAGCATAGCAACAGTAATATAAGATATACACATCTACTCCACCCTTGACCCAATGCTATGGCGTATCGTAATGAATATTATAGTAACAGTAATTTATGATATACACATCCACTCCACCCTTAGCCCATGCTAAAGTTCAATATACCCACAACTGTAGTAACAGTATTACATAGTATACCCATCTACTCCACCCTTGACCCCATGTTATAGTTCAATATACTCATTAGCATAGAGACAGTAATACATGTCTATCTACTCCACCCTTGACCCCATGCTAAAGTTCAATATACCCACAACTGTAGTAACAGTCATACATAGTATTCGTATCTACTCCACCCTTGATCCCATGCTATAGTGCAATATAATCAATAACACAGAAACAGTAATATAAAATATATACAGCCACTCAACCCTTTACCCAATGCTATGGCATAATATATTGAATATCATAGTAACAGTAATATATGACATACACATCTACTCCACCCTTAGCCCAATGCTATGGCGTATCATAATGAATATTATACTAACAGTAATTTATGATATACACATCTTTTCCACCCTTAGCCCATGCTAAAGTTCAATATACCCACAACTGTAGTAACAGTATTACATAGTATACCCATCTACTCCACCCTTGACCCCATGTTATAGTTCAATATACTCATTAGCATAGAGACAGCAATACATGTCTATCTACTCCACCCTTGACCCCATGCTAAAGTTCAATATACCCACAACTGTAGTAACAGTATTACATAGTATACCCATCTACTCCACCCTTGACCCCATGTTATAGTGCAATATACTCATTAGCATTGAGACAGTAATACATGTCTATCTACTCCACCCTTTACCCCTGCTAAAGTTCAATATACCCACAACTGTAGTAACAGTAATACATACTATGCCCATCTACTCCATCCTTGACCCCATGCTAAAGTTTAATATATACACAACTGTAGTAACCGTAATACATAGTATGCCCATCTACTCAACCCTTGACCCCATGTTATAGTGGAATATACTCATTAGCATAGAGACAGTAAAATATATGTCTATCTACTCCACCCTTGACCTCATAATAAAGTTCAATATACCCACAAATGTAGTAACAGTAATACATAGTATGGCCATCTACTTCACCCTTGACCCCATGCTATAATGCAACATACCCACAACTGTAGTAACACTAATACATTGTATGCCCATCTACTCCACCCTTGACCTCATGCTATAGTGCAATATAATGAATAACACAGAAACAGTAATATAAAATATATACAGCCACTCCACCCTTTACCCCATGCTATGGCATAATAAAATGAATATCATAGTAACAGTAATATATGATATACACATCTACTCCACCCTTGACCCAATGCTATGGCGTATCATTATGAATATTATAGTAACAATAATTTATGATATACACATCTACTCCACCCTTAGCCAATGCTGAAGTTCAATATACCCACAACTGTAGTAACAGTATTACATAGTATACCCATCTACTCCACCCTTCACCCCATGTTATAGTTCAATATACTCATTAGCATAGAGAAAGTAATACATGTCTATCTACTCCACCCTTGACCCAATGCTAAAGTTCAATGTACCCACAACTGTAGTAACAGTAATACATAGTATGCCCATCTACTCCACCCTTGACTCCATGCTTTGGAATAATATAATGAATAGCATAGTAACAGTAATATATGATATACACATCTACTCCATCTTTGACCCTTAGCCCATGCTAAAGTTCAATATACCCGCAAATGTAGTAACAGTATTACATAGTATTTCTATCTATTCCACCCTTGACCCCATGTTATAGTGCAATATACTCATTAGCATAGAAACAGTAATACATAGTATGCCCATCTACTCCACCCTTGACCCCCTGCTAAAGTTCAATATACCCACAGCCGTAGTAACAGTAATACATAGTATGCCCATGTACTCCACCCTGGACCCCCTGCTATGGCATAATATAATGAATAGCATAGCAACAGTAATATAAGATATACACATCTACTCCACCCTTGACCCAATGCTATGGCGTATCGTAATGAATATTATAGTAACAATAATTTATGATATACACATCTACTCCACCCTTAGCCAATGCTAAAGTTCAATATACCCACAACTGTAGTAACAGTATTACATAGTATACCCATCTACTCCACCCTTGACCCCATGTTATAGTTCAATATACTCATTAGCATAGAGACAGTAATACATGTCTATCTACTCCACCCTTGACCCAATGCTAAAGTTCAATGTACCCACAACTGTAGTAACAATAATACATAGTATGCCCATCTACTCCACCCTTGACTCCATGCTTTGGAATAATATAATGAATAGCATAGTAACAGTAATATATGATATACACATCTACTCCATCTTTGACCCTTAGCCCATGCTAAAGTTCAATATACCCGCAAATGTAGTAACAGTATTACATAGTATTTCTATCTATTCCACCCTTGACCCCATGTTATAGTGCAATATACTCATTAGCATAGAGACAGTAATACATATGTCTATCTACTCCACCCTTGACCCCCTGCTAAAGTTCAATATACCCACAACCGTAGTACCAGTAATACATAGTATGCCCATGTACTCCACCCTGGACCCCCTGCTATGGCATAATATAATGAATAGCATAGCAACAGTAATATAAGATATACACATCTACTCCACCCTTGACCCAATGCTATGGCGTATCGTAATGAATATTATAGTAACAGTAATTTATGATATACACATCCACTCCACCCTTAGCCCATGCTAAAGTTCAATATACCCACAACTGTAGTAACAGTATTACATAGTATACCCATCTACTCCACCCTTGACCCCATGTTATAGTTCAATATACTCATTAGCATAGAGACAGTAATACATGTCTATCTAGTCCACCCTTGACCCCATGCTAAAGTTCAATATACCCACAACTGTAGTAACAGTCATACATAGTATTCGTATCTACTCCACCCTTGATCCCATGCTATAGTGCAATATAATCAATAACACAGAAACAGTAATATAAAATATATACAGCCACTCAACCCTTTACCCAATGCTATGGCATCATATATTGAATATCATAGTAACAGTAATATATGACATACACATCTACTCCACCCTTAGCCCAATGCTATGGCGTATCATAATGAATATTATACTAACAGTAATTTATGATATACACATCTTTTCCAACCTTAGCCCATGCTAAAGTTCAATATACCCACAACTGTAGTAACAGTATTACATAGTATACCCATCTACTCCACCCTTGACCCCATGTTATAGTTCAATATACTCATTAGCATAGAGACAGTAATACATGTCTATCTACTCCACCCTTGACCCCATGCTAAAGTTCAATATACCCACAACTGTAGTAACAGTATTACATAGTATACCCATCTACTCCACCCTTGACCCCATGTTATAGTGCAATATACTCATTAGCATTGAGACAGTAATACATGTCTATCTACTCCACCCTTTACCCCTGCTAAAGTTCAATATACCCACAACTGTAGTAACAGTAATACATACTATGCCCATCTACTCCATCCTTGACCCCATGCTAAAGTTTAATATATACACAACTGTAGTAACCGTAATACATAGTATGCCCATCTACTCAACCCTTGACCCCATGTTATAGTGGAATATACTCATTAGCATAGAGACAGTAAAATATATGTCTATCTACTCCACCCTTGACCTCATAATAAAGTTCAATATACCCACAAATGTAGTAACAGTAATACATAGTATGGCCATCTACTTCACCCTTGACCCCATGCTATAATGCAACATACCCACAACTGTAGTAACACTAATACATTGTATGCCCATCTACTCCACCCTTGACCTCATGCTATAGTGCAATATAATGAATAACACAGAAACAGTAATATAAAATATATACAGCCACTCCACCCTTTACCCCATGCTATGGCATAATAAAATGAATATCATAGTAACAGTAATATATGATATACACATCTACTCCACCCTTGACCCAATGCTATGGCGTATCATTATGAATATTATAGTAACAATAATTTATGATATACCCATCTACTCCACCCTTGACCCCATGTTATAGTTCAATATACTCATTAGCATAGAGACAGTAATACATGTCTATCTACTCTACCCTTGACCCAATGCTAAAGTTCAATGTACCCACAACTGTAGTAACAATAATACATAGTATGCCCATCTACTCCACCCTTGACTCCATGCTTTGGAATAATATAATGAATAGCATAGTAACAGTAATATATGATATACACATCTACTCCATCTTTGACCCTTAGCCCATGCTAAAGTTCAATATACCCGCAAATGTAGTAACAGTATTACATAGTATTTCTATCTATTCCACCCTTGACCCCATGTTATAGTGCAATATACTCATTAGCATAGAGACAGTAATACATATGTCTATCTACTCCACCCTTGACCCCCTGCTAAAGTTCAATATACCCACAACCGTAGTAACAGTAATACATAGTATGCCCATGTACTCCACCCTGGACCCCCTGCTATGGCATAATATAATGAATAGCATAGCAACAGTAATATAAGATATACACATCTACTCCACCCTTGACCCAATGCTATGGCGTATCGTAATGAATATTATAGTAACAGTAATTTATGATATACACATCCACTCCACCCTTAGCCCATGCTAAAGTTCAATATACCCACAACTGTAGTAACAGTATTACATAGTATACCCATCTACTCCACCCTTGACCCCATGTTATAGTTCAATATACTCATTAGCATAGAGACAGTAATACATGTCTATCTACTCCACCCTTGACCCCATGCTAAAGTTCAATATACCCACAACTGTAGTAACAGTCATACATAGTATTCGTATCTACTCCACCCTTGATCCCATGCTATAGTGCAATATAATCAATAACACAGAAACAGTAATATAAAATATATACAGCCACTCAACCCTTTACCCAATGCTATGGCATAATATATTGAATATCATAGTAACAGTAATATATGACATACACATCTACTCCACCCTTAGCCCAATGCTATGGCGTATCATAATGAATATTATACTAACAGTAATTTATGATATACACATCTTTTCCACCCTTAGCCCATGCTAAAGTTCAATATACCCACAACTGTAGTAACAGTATTACATAGTATACCCATCTACTCCACCCTTGACCCCATGTTATAGTTCAATATACTCATTAGCATAGAGACAGTAATACATGTCTATCTACTCCACCCTTGACCCCATGCTAAAGTTCAATATACCCACAACTGTAGTAACAGTATTACATAGTATACCCATCTACTCCACCCTTGACCCCATGTTATAGTGCAATATACTCATTAGCATTGAGACAGTAATACATGTCTATCTACTCCACCCTTTACCCCTGCTAAAGTTCAATATACCCACAACTGTAGTAACAGTAATACATACTATGCCCATCTACTCCATCCTTGACCCCATGCTAAAGTTTAATATATACACAACTGTAGTAACCGTAATACATAGTATGCCCATCTACTCAACCCTTGACCCCATGTTATAGTGGAATATACTCATTAGCATAGAGACAGTAAAATATATGTCTATCTACTCCACCCTTGACCTCATGCTATAGTGCAATATAATGAATAACACAGAAACAGTAATATAAAATATATACAGCCACTCCACCCTTTACCCCATGCTATGGCATAATAAAATGAATATCATAGTAACAGTAATATATGATATACACATCTACTCCACCCTTGACCCAATGCTATGGCGTATCATTATGAATATTATAGTAACAATAATTTATGATATACCCATCTACTCCACCCTTGACCCCATGTTATAGTTCAATATACTCATTAGCATAGAGACAGTAATACATGTCTATCTACTCCACCCTTGACCCAATGCTAAAGTTCAATGTACCCACCACTGTAGTAACAATAATACATAGTATGCCCATCTACTCCACCCTTGACTCCATGCTTTGGAATAATATAATGAATAGCATAGTAACAGTAATATATGATATACACATCTACTCCATCTTTGACCCTTAGCCCATGCTAAAGTTCAATATACCCGCAAATGTAGTAACAGTATTACATAGTATTTCTATCTATTCCACCCTTGACCCCATGTTATAGTGCAATATACTCATTAGCATAGAGACAGTAATACATATGTCTATCTACTCCACCCTTGACCCCCTGCTAAAGTTCAATATACCCACAACCGTAGTAACAGTAATACATAGTATGCCCATGTACTCCACCCTGGACCCCCTGCTATGGCATAATATAATGAATAGCATAGCAACAGTAATATAAGATATACACATCTACTCCACCCTTGACCCAATGCTATGGCGTATCGTAATGAATATTATAGTAACAGTAATTTATGATATACACATCCACTCCACCCTTAGCCCATGCTAAAGTTCAATATACCCACAACTGTAGTAACAGTATTACATAGTATACCCATCTACTCCACCCTTGACCCCATGTTATAGTTCAATATACTCATTAGCATAGAGACAGTAATACATGTCTATCTACTCCACCCTTGACCCCATGCTAAAGTTCAATATACCCACAACTGTAGTAACAGTCATACATAGTATTCGTATCTACTCCACCCTTGATCCCATGCTATAGTGCAATATAATCAATAACACAGAAACAGTAATATAAAATATATACAGCCACTCAACCCTTTACCCAATGCTATGGCATAATATATTGAATATCATAGTAACAGTAATATATGACATACACATCTACTCCACCCTTAGCCCAATGCTATGGCGTATCATAATGAATATTATACTAACAGTAATTTATGATATACACATCTTTTCCACCCTTAGCCCATGCTAAAGTTCAATATACCCACAACTGTAGTAACAGTATTACATAGTATACCCATCTACTCCACCCTTGACCCCATGTTATAGTTCAATATACTCATTAGCATAGAGACAGTAATACATGTCTATCTACTCCACCCTTGACCCCATGCTAAAGTTCAATATACCCACAACTGTAGTAACAGTATTACATAGTATACCCATCTACTCCACCCTTGACCCCATGTTATAGTGCAATATACTCATTAGCATTGAGACAGTAATACATGTCTATCTACTCCACCCTTTACCCCTGCTAAAGTTCAATATACCCACAACTGTAGTAACAGTAATACATACTATGCCCATCTACTCCATCCTTGACCCCATGCTAAAGTTTAATATATACACAACTGTAGTAACCGTAATACATAGTATGCCCATCTACTCAACCCTTGACCCCATGTTATAGTGGAATATACTCATTAGCATAGAGACAGTAAAATATATGTCTATCTACTCCACCCTTGACCTCATAATAAAGTTCAATATACCCACAAATGTAGTAACAGTAATACATAGTATGGCCATCTACTTCACCCTTGACCCCATGCTATAATGCAACATACCCACAACTGTAGTAACACTAATACATAGTATGCCCATCTACTCCACCCTTGACCTCATGCTATAGTGCAATATACTCATTAGCATAGAGACAGTAATACATGTCTATCTACTCCACCCTTGACCCCATGCTAAAGTTCAATGTACCCACAACCGTAGTAACAGTAATACATAGTATGCCCATCTACTCCACCCTTGACCCAATGCTATGGCGTATCATTATGAATATTATAGTAACAATAATTTATGATATACCCATCTACTCCACCCTTGACCCCATGTTATAGTTCAATATACTCATTAGCATAGAGACAGTAATACATGTCTATCTACTCCACCCTTGACCCCATGCTAAAGTTCAATATACCCACAACTGTAGTAACAGTCATACATAGTATTGCTATCTACTCCACCCTTGAGCCCATGTTATAGTGCAATATACTCATTAGCATAGAGACAGTAATACATGTCTATCTACTCCACCCTTGACCCAATGCTAAAGTTCAATGTACCCTCAACCGTAGTAACAGTAATACATAGTATGCCCATCTACTCCACCCTTGACTCCATGCTTTGGAATAATATAATGAATAGCATAGTAACAGTAATATATGATATACACATCTACTCCACCCTTGACCCAATGCTATGGCGTATCGTAATGAATATTATAGTAACAGTAATTTATGATATACACATCCACTCCACCCTTAGCCCATGCTAAAGTTCAATATACCCACAACTGTAGTAACAGTATTACATAGTATACCCATCTACTCCACCCTTGACCCCATGTTATAGTTCATTATACTCATTAGCATAGAGACAGCAATACATGTCTATCTACTCCACCCTTGACCCCATGCTAAAGTTCAATATACCCACAACTGTAGTAACAGTCATACATAGTATTGCTATCTACTCCACCCTTGACCCCATGTTATAGTGCAATATACTCATTAGCATAGAGACAGTAATACATGTCTATCTACTCCACCCTTGACCCAATGCTAAAGTTCAATGTACCCACAACCGTAGTAACAGTAATACATTGTATGCCCATCTACTCAACCCTTTACCCAATGCTATGGCATAATATAATGAATATCATAGTAACAGTAATATATGATATACACATCTACTCCACCCTTAGCCCAATGCTATGGCGTATCATAATGAATTATATACTAACAGTAATTTATGATATACACATCTACTCCACCCTTAGCCCATGCTAAAGTTCAATATACCCACAACTGTAATAACAGTATTACATAGTATACCCATCTACTCCACCCTTGACCCCATGTTATAGTGCAATATACTCATTAGCATAGAAACAGTAATACATAGTATGCCCATCTACTCCACCATTGACCCCATGTTATAGAGCAATATAGTCATTAGCATTAAAACAGTAATACATAGTATGCCCATCTACTCCACCCTTCACCCCATGTTATAGTGCAATATACTCATTAGCATAGAGACAGTAATACATGTCTATCTACTTCACCCTTGACCCCATGCTATAATGCAACATACCCACAACTGTAGTAACACTAATACATTGTATGCCCATCTACTCCACCCTTGACCTCATGCTATAGTGCAATATAATGAATAACACAGAAACAGTAATATAAAATATATACAGCCACTCCACCCTTTACCTCATGCTATGGCATAATAAAATGAATATCATAGTAACAGTAATATATGACATACACATCTACTCCACCCTTAGCCCAATGCTATGGCGTATCATTATGAATATTATAGTAACAATAATTTATGATATACACATCTACTCCACCCTTAGCCAATGCTAAAGTTCAATATACCCACAACTGTAGTAACAGTATTACATAGTATACCCATCTACTCCACCCTTGACCCCATGTTATAGAGCAATAAAGTCATTAGCATTATAACAGTAATACATAGTATGCCCATCTACTCTACCCTTGACCCCATGTTATAGAGCAATAAAGTCATTAGCATTATAACAGTAATACATAGTATGCCCATCTAATCCACCCTTGACCCCATGTTATAGTGCAATATACTCATTAGCATAGAGACAGTAATACATATGTCTATCTACTCCACCCTTGACCCCCTGCTAAAGTTCAATATACCCACAACCGTAGTAACAGTAATACATAGTATGCCCATCTACTCCACCCTTGACCCCCTGCTATGGCATAATATAATGAATAGCATAGCAACAGTAATATAAGATATACACATCTACTCCACCCTTGACCCAATGCTATAGCGTATCATTATGAATATTATAGTAACAATAATTTATGATATACACATCTACTCCACCCTTAGCCAATGCTAAAGTTCAATATACCCACAACTGTAGTAACAGTATTACATAGTATACCCATCTACTCCACCCTTGACCCCATGTTATAGTTCAATATACTCATTAGCATAGAGAAAGTAATACATGTCTATCTACTCCACCCTTGACCCAATGCTAAAGTTCAATGTACCCACAACTGTAGTAACAGTAATACATAGTATGCCCATCTACTCCACCCTTGACTCCATGCTTTGGAATAATATAATGAATAGCATAGTAACAGTAATATATGATATACACATCTACTCCATCTTTGACCCTTAGCCCATGCTAAAGTTCAATATACCCGCAAATGTAGTAACAGTATTACATAGTATTTCTATCTATTCCACCCTTGACCCCATGTTATAGTGCAATATACTCATTAGCATAGAGACAGTAATACATATGTCTATCTACTCCACCCTTGACCCCCTGCTAAAGTTCAATATACCCACAACCGTAGTAACAGTAATACATAGTATGCCCATGTACTCCACCCTGGACCCCCAGCTATGGCATAATATAATGAATAGCATAGCAACAGTAATATAAGATATACACATCTACTCCACCCTTGACCCAATGCTATGGCGTATCGTAATGAATATTATAGTAACAGTAATTTATGATATACACATCCACTCCACCCTTAGCCCATGCTAAAGTTCAATATACCCACAACTGTAGTAACAGTATTACATAGTATACCCATCTACTCCACCCTTGACCCCATGTTATAGTTCAATATACTCATTAGCATAGAGACAGTAATACATGTCTATCTACTCCACCCTTGACCCCATGCTAAAGTTCAATATACCCACAACTGTAGTAACAGTAATACATACTATGCCCATCTACTCCATCCTTGACCCCATGCTAAAGTTTAATATATACACAACTGTAGTAACCGTAATACATAGTATGCCCATCTACTCAACCCTTGACCCCATGTTATAGTGGAATATACTCATTAGCATAGAGACAGTAAAATATATGTCTATCTACTCCACCCTTGACCTCATAATAAAGTTCAATATACCCACAAATGTAGTAACAGTAATACATAGTATGGCCATCTACTTCATCCTTGACCCCATGCTATAATGCAACATACCCACAACTGTAGTAACACTAATACATTGTATGCCCATCTACTCCACCCTTGACCTCATGCTATAGTGCAATATAATGAATAACACAGAAACAGTAATATAAAATATATACAGCCACTCCACCCTTTACCTCATGCTATGGCATAATAAAATGAATATCATAGTAACAGTAATATATGATATACACATCTACTCCACCCTTGACCCAATGCTATGGCGTATCATTATGAATATTATAGTAACAGTAATTTATGATATACACATCCACTCCACCCTTAGCCCATGCTAAAGTTCAATATACCCACAACTGTAGTAACAGTATTACATAGTATACCCATCTACTCCACCCTTGACCCCATGTTATAGTTCAATATACTCATTAGCATAGAGACAGTAATACATGTCTATCTACTCCACCCTTGACCCCATGCTAAAATTCAATATTCCCACAACTGTAGTAACAGTATTACATAGTATACCCATCTACTCCACCCTTGACCCCCTGCTATGGCATAATATAATGAATAGCATAGCAACAGTAATATAAGATATACACATCTACTCCACCCTTTACCTCATGCTATGGCATAATAAAATGAATATCATAGTAACAGTAATATATGATATACACATCTACTCCACCCTTGACCCAATGCTATGGCGTATCATTATGAATATTATAGTAACAGTAATTTATGATATACACATCCACTCCACCCTTAGCCCATGCTAAAGTTCAATATACCCACAACTGTAGTAACAGTATTACATAGTATACCCATCTACTCCACCCTTGACCCCATGTTATAGTTCAATATACTCATTAGCATAGAGAATATAATACATGTCTATCTACTCCACCCTTGACCCCATGCTAAAATTCAATATTCCCACAACTGTAGTAACAGTATTACATAGTATACCCATCTACTCCACCCTTGACTCCCTGCTATGGCATAATATAATGAATAGCATAGCAACAGTAATATAAGATATACACATCTACTCCACCCTTGACCCAATGCTATGGCGTATCGTAATGAATATTATAGTAACAGTAATTTATGATATACACATCCACTCCACCCTTAGCCCATGCTAAAGTTCAATATACCCACAACTGTAGTAACAGTATTACATAGTATACCCATCTACTCCACCCTTGACCCCATGTTATAGTTCAATATACTCATTAGCATAGAGACAGTAATACATGTCTATCTACTCCACCCTTGACCCCATGCTAAAGTTCAATATACCCACAACTGTAGTAACAGTCATACATAGTATTGCTATCTACTCCACCCTTGATCCCATGCTATAGTGCAATATAATCAATAACACAGAAACAGTAATATAAAATATATACAGCCACTCAACCCTTGACCCCCTGCTATGGCATAATATAATGAATAGCATAGCAACAGTAATATAAGATATACACATCTACTCCACCCTTGACCCAATGCTATGGCGTATCGTAATGAATATTATAGTAACAGTAATTTATGATATACACATCCACTCCACCCTTAGCCCATGCTAAAGTTCAATATACCCACAACTGTAGTAACAGTATTACATAGTATACCCATCTACTCCACCCTTGACCCCATCTTATAGTTCAATATACTCATTAGCATAGAGACAGTAATACATGTCTATCTACTCCACCCTTGACCCCATGCTAAAGTTCAATATACCCACAACTGTAGTAACAGTCATACATAGTATTGCTATCTACTCCACCCTTGACCCCATGTTATAGTGCAATATACTCATTAGCATAGAGACAGTAATACATGTCTATCTACTCCACCCTTGACCCAATGCTAAAGTTCAATGTACCCACAACCGTAGTAACAGTAATACATTGTATGCCCATCTACTCAACCCTTTACCCAATGCTATGGCATAATATAATGAATATCATAGTAACAGTAATATATGATATACACATCTACTCCACCCTTAGCCCAATGCTATGGCGTATCATAATGAATTATATACTAACAGTAATTTATGATATACACATCTACTCCACCCTTAGCCCATGCTAAAGTTCAATATACCCACAACTGTAATAACAGTATTACATAGTATACCCATCTACTCCACCCTTGACCCCATGTTATAGTGCAATATACTCATTAGCATAGAAACAGTAATACATAGTATGCCCATCTACTCCACCCTTGACCCCATGTTATAGTTCAATATACTCATTAGCATAGAAACAGTAATACATGTCTATCTACTCCACCCTTGACCCCATGCTAAAGTTCAATATACCCACAACTGTAGTAACAGTATTACATAGTATACCCATCTACTCCACCCTTGACCCCATGTTATAGTGCAATATACTCATTAGCATTGAGACAGTAATACATGTCTATCTACTCCACCCTTTACCCCTGCTAAAGTTCAATATACCCACAACTGTAGTAACAGTAATACATACTATGCCCATCTACTCCATCCTTGACCCCATGCTAAAGTTTAATATATACACAACTGTAGTAACCGTAATACATAGTATGCCCATCTACTCCACCCTTGACCTCATGCTATAGTGCAATATAATGAATAACACAGAAACAGTAATATAAAATATATACAGCCACTACACCCTTTACCTCATGCTATGGCATAATAAAATGAATATCATAGTAACAGTAATATATGATATACACATCTACTCCACCCTTGACCCAATGCTATGGCGTATCATTATGAATATTATAGTAACAGTAATTTATGATATACACATCCACTCCACCCTTAGCCCATGCTAAAGTTCAATATACCCACAACTGTAGTAACAGTATTACATAGTATACCCATCTACTCCACCCTTGACCCCATGTTATAGTTCAATATACTCATTAGCATAGAGACAGTAATACATGTCTATCTACTCCACCCTTGACCCCATGCTAAAATTCAATATTCCCACAACTGTAGTAACAGTATTACATAGTATACCCATCTACTCCACCCTTGACCCCCTGCTATGGCATAATATAATGAATAGCATAGCAACAGTAATATAAGATATACACATCTACTCCACCCTTTACCTCATGCTATGGCATAATAAAATGAATATCATAGTAACAGTAATATATGATATACACATCTACTCCACCCTTGACCCAATGCTATGGCGTATCATTATGAATATTATAGTAACAGTAATTTATGATATACACATCCACTTCACTCTTAGCCCATGCTAAAGTTCAATATACCCACAACTGTAGTAACAGTATTACATAGTATACCCATCTACTCCACCCTTGACCCCATGTTATAGTTCAATATACTCATTAGCATAGAGACAGTAATACATGTCTATCTACTCCACCCTTGACCCCATGCTAAAATTCAATATTCCCACAACTGTAGTAACAGTATTACATAGTATACCCATCTACTCCACCCTTGACCCCCTGCTATGGCATAATATAATGAATAGCATAGCAACAGTAATATAAGATATACACATCTACTCCACCCTTGACCCAATGCTATGGCGTATCGTAATGAATATTATAGTAACAGTAATTTATGATATACACATCCACTCCACCCTTAGCCCATGCTAAAGTTCAATATACCCACAACTGTAGTAACAGTATTACATAGTATACCCATCTACTCCACCCTTGACCCCATGTTATAGTTCAATATACTCATTAGCATAGAGACAGTAATACATGTCTATCTACTCCACCCTTGACCCCATGCTAAAGTTCAATATACCCACAACTGTAGTAACAGTCATACATAGTATTGCTATCTACTCCACCCTTGATCCCATGCTATAGTGCAATATAATCAATAACACAGAAACAGTAATATAAAATATATACAGCCACTCAACCCTTGACCCCCTGCTATGGCATAATATAATGAATAGCATAGCAACAGTAATATAAGATATACACATCTACTCCACCCTTGACCCAATGCTATGGCGTATCGTAATGAATATTATAGTAACAGTAATTTATGATATACACATCCACTCCACCCTTAGCCCATGCTAAAGTTCAATATACCCACAACTGTAGTAACAGTATTACATAGTATACCCATCTACTCCACCCTTGACCCCATCTTATAGTTCAATATACTCATTAGCATAGAGACAGTAATACATGTCTATCTACTCCACCCTTGACCCCATGCTAAAGTTCAATATACCCACAACTGTAGTAACAGTCATACATAGTATTGCTATCTACTCCACCCTTGACCCCATGTTATAGTGCAATATACTCATTAGCATAGAGACAGTAATACATGTCTATCTACTCCACCCTTGACCCAATGCTAAAGTTCAATGTACCCACAACCGTAGTAACAGTAATACATAGTATGCCCATCTACTCAACCCTTTACCCAATGCTATGGCATAATATAATGAATATCATAGTAACAGTAATATATGATATACACATCTACTCCACCCTTAGCCCAATGCTATGGCGTATCATAATGAATTATATACTAACAGTAATTTATGATATACACATCTACTCCACCCTTAGCCCATGCTAAAGTTCAATATACCCACAACTGTAATAACAGTATTACATAGTATACCCATCTACTCCACCCTTGACCCCATGTTATAGTGCAATATACTCATTAGCATTGAGACAGTAATACATGTCTATCTACTCCACCCTTTACCCCTGCTAAAGTTCAATATACCCACAACTGCAGTAACAGTAATACATACTATGCCCATCTACTCCATCCTTGACCCCATGCTAAAGTTTAATATATACACAACTGTAGTAACCGTAATACATAGTATGCCCATCTACTCCACCCTTGACCTCATGCTATAGTGCAATATAATGAATAACACAGAAACAGTAATATAAAATATATACAGCCACTCCACCCTTTACCTCATGCTATGGCATAATAAAATGAATATCATAGTAACAGTAATTTATGATATACACATCCACTCCACCCTTGACCCCATGCTAAAGTTCAATATACCCACAACTGTAGTAACAGTCATACATAGTATTGCTATCTACTCCACCCTTGACCCCATGTTATAGTGCAATATACTCATTAGCATAGAGACAGTAATACATGTCTATCTACTCCACCCTTGACCCAATGCTAAAGTTCAATGTACCCACAACCGTAGTAACAGTAATACATAGTATGCCCATCTACTCAACCCTTTACCCAATGCTATGGCATAATATAATGAATATCATAGTAACAGTAATATATGATATACACATCTACTCCACCCTTAGCCCAATGCTATGGCGTATCATAATGAATTATATACTAACAGTAATTTATGATATACACATCTACTCCACCCTTAGCCCATGCTAAAGTTCAATATACCCACAACTGTAATAACAGTATTACATAGTATACCCATCTACTCCACCCTTGACCCCATGTTATAGTGCAATATACTCATTAGCATAGAAACAGTAATACATAGTATGCCCATCTACTCCACCCTTGACCCCATGTTATAGAGCAATATAGTCATTAGCATAGAGACAGTAATACATGTCTATCTACTCCACCCTTGACCCCATGCTAAAGTTCAATATACCCACAACTGTAGTAACAGTCATACATAGTATTGCTATCTACTCCACCCTTGATCCCATGCTATAGTGCAATATAATCAATAACACAGAAACAGTAATATAAAATATATACAGCCACTCAACCCTTTACCCAATGCTATGGCATAATATATTGAATATCATAGTAACAGTAATATATGATATACACATCTACTCCACCCTTAGCCCAATGCTATGGCGTATCATAATGAATATTATACTAACAGTAATTTATGATATACACATCTTTTCCACCCTTAGCCCATGCTAAAGTTCAATATACCCACAACTGTAGTAACAGTATTACATAGTATACCCATCTACTCCACCCTTGACCCCATGTTATAGTGCAATATACTCATTAGCATAGAAACAGTAATACATAGTATGCCCATCTACTCCACCCTTGACCCCCTGCTAAAGTTCAATATACCCACAGCCGTAGTAACAGTAATACATAGTATGCCCATCTACTCCACCCTTGACCCCCTGCTATGGCATAATATAATGAATAGCATAGCTACAGTAATATAAGATATACACATCTACTCCACCCTTGACCCAATGCTATGGCGTATCGTAATGAATATTATAGTAACAGTAATATATGATATACACATCCACTCCACCCTTAGCCCATGCTAAAGTTCAATATACCCACAACTGTAGTAACAGTATTACATAGTATACCCATCTACTCCACCCTTGACCCCATGTTATAGTTCAATATACTCATTAGCATAGAGACAGTAATACATGTCTATCTACTCCACCCTTGACCCCATGCTAAAGTTCAATATACCCACAACTGTAGTAACAGTCATACATAGTATTGCTATCTACTCCACCCTTGATCCCATGCTATAGTGCAATATAATGAATAACACAGAAACAGTAATATAAAATATATACAGCCACTCAACCCTTTACCCAATGCTATGGCATAATATATTGAATATCATAGTAACAGTAATATATGATATACACATCTACTCCACCCTTAGCCCAATGCTATGGCGTATCATAATGAATATTATACTAACAGTAATTTATGATATACACATCTTTTCCACCCTTAGCCCATGCTAAAGTTCAATATACCCACAACTGTAGTAACAGTATTACATAGTATACCCATCTACTCCACCCTTGACCCCATGTTATAGTGCAATATACTCATTAGCATAGAAACAGTAATACATAGTATGCCCATCTACTCCACCCTTGACCCCCTGCTAAAGTTCAATATACCCACAGCCGTAGTAACAGTAATACATAGTATGCCCATCTACTCCACCCTTGACCCCCTGCTATGGCATAATATAATGAATAGCATAGCTACAGTAATATAAGATATACACATCTACTCCACCCTTGACCCAATGCTATGGCGTATCGTAATGAATATTATAGTAACAGTAATATATGATATACACATCCACTCCACCCTTAGCCCATGCTAAAGTTCAATATACCCACAACTGTAGTAACAGTATTACATAGTATACCCATCTACTCCACCCTTGACCCCATGTTATAGTTCAATATACTCATTAGCATAGAGACAGTAATACATGTCTATCTACTCCACCCTTGACCCCATGCTAAAGTTCAATATACCCACAACTGTAGTAACAGTCATACATAGTATTGCTATCTACTCCACCCTTGATCCCATGCTATAGTGCAATATAATCAATAACACAGAAACAGTAATATAAAATATATACAGCCACTCAACCCTTTACCCAATGCTATGGCATAATATAATGAATATCATAGTAACAGTAATATATGATATACACATCTACTCCACCCTTAGCCCAATGCTATGGCGTATCGTAATGAATATTATAGTAACAGTAATTTATGATATACACATCCACTCCACCCTTAGCCCATGCTAAAGTTCAATATACCCACAACTGTAGTAACAGTCATACATAGTATTGCTATCTACTCCACCCTTGATCCCATGCTATAGTGCAATATAATCAATAACACAGAAACAGTAATATAAAATATATACAGCCACTCAACCCTTTACCCAATGCTATGGCATAATATATTGAATATCATAGTAACAGTAATATATGATATACACATCTACTCCACCCTTAGCCCAATGCTATGGCGTATCATAATGAATATTATACTAACAGTAATTTATGATATACACATCTTTTCCACCCTTAGCCCATGCTAAAGTTCAATATACCCACAACTGTAGTAACAGTATTACATAGTATACCCATCTACTCCACCCTTGACCCCATGTTATAGTGCAATATACTCATTAGCATAGAAACAGTAATACATAGTATGCCCATCTACTCCACCCTTGACCCCCTGCTAAAGTTCAATATACCCACAGCCGTAGTAACAGTAATACATAGTATGCCCATCTACTCCACCCTTGACCCCCTGCTATGGCATAATATAATGAATAGCATAGCTACAGTAATATAAGATATACACATCTACTCCACCCTTGACCCAATGCTATGGCGTATCGTAATGAATATTATAGTAACAGTAATATATGATATACACATCCACTCCACCCTTAGCCCATGCTAAAGTTCAATATACCCACAACTGTAGTAACAGTATTACATAGTATACCCATCTACTC
This sequence comes from Anthopleura xanthogrammica, assembly GCA_964019055.1. NCBI lineage: Eukaryota > Metazoa > Cnidaria > Anthozoa > Actiniaria > Actiniidae > Anthopleura > Anthopleura xanthogrammica. Next base: position 8,259,970 of record OZ025210.1, read on the forward strand.
CACCCTTGACCCCATGTTATAGTTCAATATACTCATTAGCATAGAGACAGTAATACATGTCTATCTACTCCACCCTTGACCCCATGCTAAAGTTCAATATACCCACAACTGTAGTAACAGTCATACATAGTATTGCTATCTACTCCACCCTTGATCCCATGCTATAGTGCAATATAATCAATAACACAGAAACAGTAATATAAAATATATACAGCCACTCAACCCTTTACCCAATGCTATGGCATAATATATTGAATATCATAGTAACAGTAATATATGATATACACATCTACTCCACCCTTAGCCCAATGCTATGGCGTATCATAATGAATATTATACTAACAGTAATTTATGATATACACATCTTTTCCACCCTTAGCCCATGCTAAAGTTCAATATACCCACAACTGTAGTAACAGTATTACATAGTATACCCATCTACTCCACCCTTGACCCCATGTTATAGTGCAATATACTCATTAGCATAGAAACAGTAATACATAGTATGCCCATCTACTCCACCCTTGACCCCCTGCTAAAGTTCAATATACCCACAGCCGTAGTAACAGTAATACATAGTATGCCCATCTACTCCACCCTTGACCCCCTGCTATGGCATAATATAATGAATAGCATAGCTACAGTAATATAAGATATACACATCTACTCCACCCTTGACCCAATGCTATGGCGTATCGTAATGAATATTATAGTAACAGTAATATATGATATACACATCCACTCCACCCTTAGCCCATGCTAAAGTTCAATATACCCACAACTGTAGTAACAGTATTACATAGTATACCCATCTACTCCACCCTTGACCCCATGTTATAGTTCAATATACTCATTAGCATAGAGACAGTAATACATGTCTATCTACTCCACCCTTGACCCCATGCTAAAGTTCAATATACCCACAACTGTAGTAACAGTCATACATAGTATTGCTATCTACTCCACCCTTGATCCCATGCTATAGTGCAATATAATCAATAACACAGAAACAGTAATATAAAATATATACAGCCACTCAACCCTTTACCCAATGCTATGGCATAATATAATGAATATCATAGTAACAGTAATATATGATATACACATCTACTCCACCCTTAGCCCAATGCTATGGCGTATCGTAATGAATATTATAGTAACAGTAATTTATGATATACACATCCACTCCACCCTTAGCCCATGCTAAAGTTCAATATACCCACAACTGTAGTAACAGTCATACATAGTATTGCTATCTACTCCACCCTTGATCCCATGCTATAGTGCAATATAATCAATAACACAGAAACAGTAATATAAAATATATACAGCCACTCAACCCTTTACCCAATGCTATGGCATAATATATTGAATATCATAGTAACAGTAATATATGATATACACATCTACTCCACCCTTAGCCCAATGCTATGGCGTATCATAATGAATATTATACTAACAGTAATTTATGATATACACATCTTTTCCACCCTTAGCCCATGCTAAAGTTCAATATACCCACAACTGTAGTAACAGTATTACATAGTATACCCATCTACTCCACCCTTGACCCCATGTTATAGTGCAATATACTCATTAGCATAGAAACAGTAATACATAGTATGCCCATCTACTCCACCCTTGACCCCCTGCTAAAGTTCAATATACCCACAGCCGTAGTAACAGTAATACATAGTATGCCCATCTACTCCACCCTTGACCCCCTGCTATGGCATAATATAATGAATAGCATAGCTACAGTAATATAAGATATACACATCTACTCCACCCTTGACCCAATGCTATGGCGTATCGTAATGAATATTATAGTAACAGTAATATATGATATACACATCCACTCCACCCTTAGCCCATGCTAAAGTTCAATATACCCACAACTGTAGTAACAGTATTACATAGTATACCCATCTACTCCACCCTTGACCCCATGTTATAGTTCAATATACTCATTAGCATAGAGACAGTAATACATGTCTATCTACTCCACCCTTGACCCCATGCTAAAGTTCAATATACCCACAACTGTAGTAACAGTCATACATAGTATTGCTATCTACTCCACCCTTGATCCCATGCTATAGTGCAATATAATCAATAACACAGAAACAGTAATATAAAATATATACAGCCACTCAACCCTTTACCCAATGCTATGGCATAATATAATGAATATCATAGTAACAGTAATATATGATATACACATCTACTCCACCCTTAGCCCAATGCTATGGCGTATCGTAATGAATATTATAGTAACAGTAATTTATGATATACACATCCACTCCACCCTTAGCCCATGCTAAAGTTCAATATACCCACAACTGTAGTAACAGTATTACATAGTATACCCATCTACTCCACCCTTCACCCCATGTTATAGTTCAATATACTCATTAGCATAGAGACAGTAATACATGTCTATCTACTCCACCCTTGACCCCATGCTAAAATTCAATATACCCACAACTGTAGTAACAGTATTACATAGTATACCCATCTACTCCACCCTTGACCCCCTGCTATGGCATAATATAATGAATAGCATAGCAACAGTAATATAAGATATACACATCTACTCCACCCTTGACCCAATGCTATGGCGTATCGTAATGAATATTATAGTAACAGTAATTTATGATATACACATCCACTCCACCCTTAGCCCATGCTAAAGTTCAATATACCCACAACTGTAGTAACAGTATTACATAGTATACCCATCTACTCTACCCTTGACCCCATGTTATAGTTCAATATACTCATTAGCATAGAGACAGTAATACATGTCTATCTACTCCACCCTTGACCCCATGCTAAAGTTCAATATACCCACAACTGTAGTAACAGTCATACATAGTATTGCTATCTACTCCACCCTTGATCCCATGCTATAGTGCAATATAATCAATAACACAGAAACAGTAATATAAAATATATACAGCCACTCAACCCTTTACCCAATGCTATGGCATAATATAATGAATATCATAGTAACAGTAATATATGATATACACATCTACTCCACCCTTAGCCCAATGCTATGGCGTATCGTAATGAATATTATAGTAACAGTAATTTATGATATACACATCCACTCCACCCTTAGCCCATGCTAAAGTTCAATATACCCACAACTGTAGTAACAGTCATACATAGTATTGCTATCTACTCCACCCTTGATCCCATGCTATAGTGCAATATAATCAATAACACAGAAACAGTAATATAAAATATATACAGCCACTCAACCCTTTACCCAATGCTATGGCATAATATATTGAATATCATAGTAACAGTAATATATGATATACACATCTACTCCACCCTTAGCCCAATGCTATGGCGTATCATAATGAATATTATACTAACAGTAATTTATGATATACACATCTTTTCCACCCTTAGCCCATGCTAAAGTTCAATATACCCACAACTGTAGTAACAGTATTACATAGTATACCCATCTACTCCACCCTTGACCCCATGTTATAGTGCAATATACTCATTAGCATAGAAACAGTAATACATAGTATGCCCATCTACTCCACCCTTGACCCCCTGCTAAAGTTCAATATACCCACAGCCGTAGTAACAGTAATACATAGTATGCCCATCTACTCCACCCTTGACCCCCTGCTATGGCATAATATAATGAATAGCATAGCTACAGTAATATAAGATATACACATCTACTCCACCCTTGACCCAATGCTATGGCGTATCGTAATGAATATTATAGTAACAGTAATATATGATATACACATCCACTCCACCCTTAGCCCATGCTAAAGTTCAATATACCCACAACTGTAGTAACAGTATTACATAGTATACCCATCTACTCCACCCTTGACCCCATGTTATAGTTCAATATACTCATTAGCATAGAGACAGTAATACATGTCTATCTACTCCACCCTTGACCCCATGCTAAAGTTCAATATACCCACAACTGTAGTAACAGTCATACATAGTATTGCTATCTACTCCACCCTTGATCCCATGCTATAGTGCAATATAATCAATAACACAGAAACAGTAATATAAAATATATACAGCCACTCAACCCTTTACCCAATGCTATGGCATAATATAATGAATATCATAGTAACAGTAATATATGATATACACATCTACTCCACCCTTAGCCCAATGCTATGGCGTATCGTAATGAATATTATAGTAACAGTAATTTATGATATACACATCCACTCCACCCTTAGCCCATGCTAAAGTTCAATATACCCACAACTGTAGTAACAGTATTACATAGTATACCCATCTACTCCACCCTTCACCCCATGTTATAGTTCAATATACTCATTAGCATAGAGACAGTAATACATGTCTATCTACTCCACCCTTGACCCCATGCTAAAATTCAATATACCCACAACTGTAGTAACAGTATTACATAGTATACCCATCTACTCCACCCTTGACCCCCTGCTATGGCATAATATAATGAATAGCATAGCAACAGTAATATAAGATATACACATCTACTCCACCCTTGACCCAATGCTATGGCGTATCGTAATGAATATTATAGTAACAGTAATTTATGATATACACATCCACTCCACCCTTAGCCCATGCTAAAGTTCAATATACCCACAACTGTAGTAACAGTATTACATAGTATACCCATCTACTCTACCCTTGACCCCATGTTATAGTTCAATATACTCATTAGCATAGAGACAGTAATACATGTCTATCTACTCCACCCTTGACCCCATGCTAAAGTTCAATATACCCACAACTGTAGTAACAGTCATACATAGTATTGCTATCTACTCCACCCTTGATCCCATGCTATAGTGCAATATAATCAATAACACAGAAACAGTAATATAAAATATATACAGCCACTCAACCCTTTACCCAATGCTATGGCATAATATAATGAATATCATAGTAACAGTAATATATGATATACACATCTACTCCACCCTTAGCCCAATGCTATGGCGTATCGTAATGAATATTATAGTAACAGTAATTTATGATATACACATCCACTCCACCCTTAGCCCATGCTAAAGTTCAATATACCCACAACTGTAGTAACAGTATTACATAGTATACCCATCTACTCCACCCTTCACCCCATGTTATAGTTCAATATACTCATTAGCATAGAGACAGTAATACATGTCTATCTACTCCACCCTTGACCCCATGCTAAAATTCAATATACCCACAACTGTAGTAACAGTATTACATAGTATACCCATCTACTCCACCCTTGACCCCCTGCTATGGCATAATATAATGAATAGCATAGCAACAGTAATATAAGATATACACATCTACTCCACCCTTGACCCAATGCTATGGCGTATCGTAATGAATATTATAGTAACAGTAATTTATGATATACACATCCACTCCACCCTTAGCCCATGCTAAAGTTCAATATACCCACAACTGTAGTAACAGTATTACATAGTATACCCATCTACTCTACCCTTGACCCCATGTTATAGTTCAATATACTCATTAGCATAGAGACAGTAATACATGTCTATCTACTCCACCCTTGACCCCATGCTAAAGTTCAATATACCCACAACTGTAGTAACAGTCATACATAGTATTGCTATCTACTCCACCCTTGATCCCATGCTATAGTGCAATATAATCAATAACACAGAAACAGTAATATAAAATATATACAGCCACTCAACCCTTTACCCAATGCTATGGCATAATATAATGAATATCATAGTAACAGTAATATATGATATACACATCTACTCCACCCTTAGCCCAATGCTATGGCGTATCGTAATGAATATTATAGTAACAGTAATTTATGATATACACATCCACTCCACCCTTAGCCCATGCTAAAGTTCAATATACCCACAACTGTAGTAACAGTATTACATAGTATACCCATCTACTCCACCCTTCACCCCATGTTATAGTTCAATATACTCATTAGCATAGAGACAGTAATACATGTCTATCTACTCCACCCTTGACCCCATGCTAAAATTCAATATACCCACAACTGTAGTAACAGTATTACATAGTATACCCATCTACTCCACCCTTGACCCCCTGCTATGGCATAATATAATGAATAGCATAGCAACAGTAATATAAGATATACACATCTACTCCACCCTTGACCCAATGCTATGGCGTATCGTAATGAATATTATAGTAACAGTAATTTATGATATACACATCCACTCCACCCTTAGCCCATGCTAAAGTTCAATATACCCACAACTGTAGTAACAGTATTACATAGTATACCCATCTACTCTACCCTTGACCCCATGTTATAGTTCAATATACTCATTAGCATAGAGACAGTAATACATGTCTATCTACTCCACCCTTGACCCCATGCTAAAGTTCAATATACCCACAACTGTAGTAACAGTCATACATAGTATTGCTATCTACTCCACCCTTGAACCCATGCTATAGTGCAATATAATCAATAACACAGAAACAGTAATATAAAATATATACAGCCACTCAACCCTTTACCCAATGCTATGGCATAATATAATGAATATCATAGTAACAGTAATATATGATATACACATCTACTCCACCCTTAGCCCAATGCTATGGCGTATCGTAATGAATATTATAGTAACAGTAATTTATGATATACACATCCACTCCACCCTTAGCCCATGCTAAAGTTCAATATACCCACAACTGTAGTAACAGTATTACATAGTATACCCATCTACTCCACCCTTGACCCCATGTTATAGTTCAATATACTCATTAGCATAGAGACAGTAATACATGTCTATCTACTCCACCCTTGACCCCATGCTAAAGTTCAATATACCCACAACTGTAGTAACAGTATTACATAGTATACCCATCTACTCCACCCTTGACCCCATGTTATAGTGCAATATACTCATTAGCATTGAGACAGTAATACATGTCTATCTACTCCACCCTTTACCCCTGCTAAAGTTCAATATACCCACAACTGTAGTAACAGTAATACATACTATGCCCATCTACTCCATCCTTGACCCCATGCTAAAGTTTAATATATACACAACTGTAGTAACCGTAATACATAGTATGCCCATCTACTCAACCCTTGACCCCATGTTATAGTGGAATATACTCATTAGCATAGAGACAGTAAAATATATGTCTATCTACTCCACCCTTGACCTCATAATAAAGTTCAATATACCCACAAATGTAGTAACAGTAATACATAGTATGGCCATCTACTTCACCCTTGACCCCATGCTATAATGCAACATACCCACAACTGTAGTAACACTAATACATTGTATGCCCATCTACTCCACCCTTGACCTCATGCTATAGTGCAATATAATGAATAACACAGAAACAGTAATATAAAATATATACAGCCACTCCACCCTTTACCCAATGCTATGGAATAATAAAATGAATATCATAGTAACAGTAATATATGATATACACATCTACTCCACCCTTGACCCAATGCTATGGCGTATCATTATGAATATTATAGTAACAATAATTTATGATATACACATCTACTCCACCCTTAGCCAATGCTAAAGTTCAATATACGCACAACTGTAGTAACAGTATTACATAGTATACCCATCTACTCCACCCTTGACCCCATGTTATAGTGCAATATACTCATTAGCATAGAGACAGTAATACATGTCTATCTACTCCACCCTTGACCCCATGCTAAACTTCAATGTACCCACAACTGTAGTAACAGTAATACATAGTATGCCCATCTACTCCACCCTTGATCCCATGCATTGGAATAATATAATGAATAGCATAGCAACAGTAATATATGATATACACATCTACTCCATCTTTGACCCTTAGCCCATGCTAAAGTTCAATATACCCGCAAATGTAGTAACAGTATTACATAGTATTTCTATCTATTCCACCCTTGACCCCATGTTATAGTGCAATATACTCATTAGCATAGAGACAGTAATACATATGTCTATCTACTCCACCCTTGACCCCCTGCTAAAGTTCAATATACCCACAACCGTACTAACAGTAATACATAATATGCCCATCTACTCCACCCTTGACCCCCTGCTATGGCATAATATAATGAATAGCATAGCAACAGTAATATAAGATATACACATCTACTCCACCCTTGACCCAATGCTATAGCGTATCGTAATGAATATTATAGTAACAGTAATTTATGATATACACATCCACTCCACCCTTAGCCCATGCTAAAGTTCAATATACGCACAACTGTAGTAACAGTATTACATAGTATACCCATCTACTCCACCCTTGACCCCATGTTATAGTGCAATATACTCATTAGCATAGAGACAGTAATACATGTCTATCTACTCCACCCTTGACCCCATGCTAAACTTCAATGTACCCACAACTGTAGTAACAGTAATACATAGTATGCCCATCTACTCCACCCTTGATCCCATGCATTGGAATAATATAATGAATAGCATAGCAACAGTAATATATGATATACACATCTACTCCATCTTTGACCCTTAGCCCATGCTAAAGTTCAATATACCCGCAAATGTAGTAACAGTATTACATAGTATTTCTATCTATTCCACCCTTGACCCCATGTTATAGTGCAATATACTCATTAGCATAGAGACAGTAATACATATGTCTATCTACTCCACCCTTGACCCCCTGCTAAAGTTCAATATACCCACAACCGTACTAACAGTAATACATAATATGCCCATCTACTCCACCCTTGACCCCCTGCTATGGCATAATATAATGAATAGCATAGCAACAGTAATATAAGATATACACATCTACTCCACCCTTGACCCAATGCTATAGCGTATCGTAATGAATATTATAGTAACAGTAATTTATGATATACACATCCACTCCACCCTTAGCCCATGCTAAAGTTCAATATACCCACAACTGTAGTAACAGTATTACATAGTATACCCATCTACTCCACCCTTGACCCCATGTTATAGTTCAATATACTCATTAGCATAGAGACAGTAATACATAGTATGCCCATCTACTCCACCCTTGACCCCATGTTATAGAGCAATATAGTCATTAGCATAGAGACAGTAATACATGTCTATCTACTCCACCCTTGACCCCATGCTAAAGTTCAATATACCCACAACTGTAGTAACAGTCATACATAGTATTGCTATCTACTCCACCCTTGATCCCATGCTATAGTGCAATATAATCAATAACAGAGAAACAGTAATATAAAATATATACAGCCACTCAACCCTTTACCCAATGCTATGGCATAATATATTGTATATCATAGTAACAGTAATATATGATATACACATCTACTCCACCCTTAGCTCAATGCTATGGCGTATCATAATGAATATTATACTAACAGTAATTTATGATATACACATCTTTTCCACCCTTAGCCCATGCTAAAGTTCAATATACCCACAACTGTAGTAACAGTATTACATAGTATACCCATCTACTCCACCCTTGACCCCATGTTATAGTGCAATATACTCATTAGCATAGAGACAGTAATACATAGTATGCCCATCTACTCCACCCTTGACCCCCTGCTAAAGTTCAATATACCCACAACCGTAGTAACAGTAATACATAGTATGCCCATCTACTCCACCCTTGACCCCCTGCTATGGCATAATATAATGAATAGCATAGCAACAGTAATATAAGATATACACATCTACTCCACCCTTGACCCAATGCTATGGCGTATCGTAATGAATATTATAGTAACAGTAATTTATGATATACACATCCACTCCACCCTTAGCCCATGCTAAAGTTCAATATACCCACAACTGTAGTAACAGTATTACATAGTATACCCATCTACTCCACCCTTGACCCCATGTTATAGTTCAATATACTCATTAGCATAGAGACAGTAATACATGTCTATCTACTCCACCCTTGACCCCATGCTAAAGTTCAATATACCCACAACTGTAGTAACAGTCATACATAGTATTGCTATCTACTCCACCCTTGAACCCATGCTATAGTGCAATATAATCAATAACACAGAAACAGTAATATAAAATATATACAGCCACTCAACCCTTTACCCAATGCTATGGCATAATATAATGAATATCATAGTAACAGTAATATATGATATACACATCTACTCCACCCTTAGCCCAATGCTATGGCGTATCGTAATGAATATTATAGTAACAGTAATTTATGATATACACATCCACTCCACCCTTAGCCCATGCTAAAGTTCAATATACCCACAACTGTAGTAACAGTATTACATAGTATACCCATCTACTCCACCCTTGACCCCATGTTATAGTTCAATATACTCATTAGCATAGAGACAGTAATACATGTCTATCTACTCCACCCTTGACCCCATGCTAAAGTTCAATATACCCACAACTGTAGTAACAGTATTACATAGTATACCCATCTACTCCACCCTTGACCCCATGTTATAGTGCAATATACTCATTAGCATTGAGACAGTAATACATGTCTATCTACTCCACCCTTTACCCCTGCTAAAGTTCAATATACCCACAACTGTAGTAACAGTAATACATACTATGCCCATCTACTCCATCCTTGACCCCATGCTAAAGTTTAATATATACACAACTGTAGTAACCGTAATACATAGTATGCCCATCTACTCAACCCTTGACCCCATGTTATAGTGGAATATACTCATTAGCATAGAGACAGTAAAATATATGTCTATCTACTCCACCCTTGACCTCATAATAAAGTTCAATATACCCACAAATGTAGTAACAGTAATACATAGTATGGCCATCTACTTCACCCTTGACCCCATGCTATAATGCAACATACCCACAACTGTAGTAACACTAATACATTGTATGCCCATCTACTCCACCCTTGACCTCATGCTATAGTGCAATATAATGAATAACACAGAAACAGTAATATAAAATATATACAGCCACTCCACCCTTTACCCAATGCTATGGAATAATAAAATGAATATCATAGTAACAGTAATATATGATATACACATCTACTCCACCCTTGACCCAATGCTATGGCGTATCATTATGAATATTATAGTAACAATAATTTATGATATACACATCTACTCCACCCTTAGCCAATGCTAAAGTTCAATATACGCACAACTGTAGTAACAGTATTACATAGTATACCCATCTACTCCACCCTTGACCCCATGTTATAGTGCAATATACTCATTAGCATAGAGACAGTAATACATGTCTATCTACTCCACCCTTGACCCCATGCTAAACTTCAATGTACCCACAACTGTAGTAACAGTAATACATAGTATGCCCATCTACTCCACCCTTGATCCCATGCATTGGAATAATATAATGAATAGCATAGCAACAGTAATATATGATATACACATCTACTCCATCTTTGACCCTTAGCCCATGCTAAAGTTCAATATACCCGCAAATGTAGTAACAGTATTACATAGTATTTCTATCTATTCCACCCTTGACCCCATGTTATAGTGCAATATACTCATTAGCATAGAGACAGTAATACATATGTCTATCTACTCCACCCTTGACCCCCTGCTAAAGTTCAATATACCCACAACCGTACTAACAGTAATACATAATATGCCCATCTACTCCACCCTTGACCCCCTGCTATGGCATAATATAATGAATAGCATAGCAACAGTAATATAAGATATACACATCTACTCCACCCTTGACCCAATGCTATGGCGTATCGTAATGAATATTATAGTAACAGTAATTTATGATATACACATCCACTCCACCCTTAGCCCATGCTAAAGTTCAATATACCCACAACTGTAGTAACAGTATTACATAGTATACCCATCTACTCCACCCTTGACCCCATGTTATAGTTCAATATACTCATTAGCATAGAGACAGTAATACATAGTATGCCCATCTACTCCACCCTTGACCCCATGTTATAGAGCAATATAGTCATTAGCATAGAGACAGTAATACATGTCTATCTACTCCACCCTTGACCCCATGCTAAAGTTCAATATACCCACAACTGTAGTAACAGTCATACATAGTATTGCTATCTACTCCACCCTTGATCCCATGCTATAGTGCAATATAATCAATAACAGAGAAACAGTAATATAAAATATATACAGCCACTCAACCCTTTACCCAATGCTATGGCATAATATATTGTATATCATAGTAACAGTAATATATGATATACACATCTACTCCACCCTTAGCCCAATGCTATGGCGTATCATAATGAATATTATACTAACAGTAATTTATGATATACACATCTTTTCCACCCTTAGCCCATGCTAAAGTTCAATATACCCACAACTGTAGTAACAGTATTACATAGTATACCCATCTACTCCACCCTTGACCCCATGTTATAGTGCAATATACTCATTAGCATAGAAACAGTAATACATAGTATGCCCATCTACTCCACCCTTGACCCCCTGCTAAAGTTCAATATACCCACAACCGTAGTAACAGTAATACATAGTATGCCCATCTACTCCACCCTTGACCCCCTGCTATGGCATAATATAATGAATAGCATAGCAACAGTAATATAAGATATACACATCTACTTCACCCTTGACCCAATGCTATGGCGTATCGTAATGAATATTATAGTAACAGTAATTTATGATATACACATCCACTCCACCCTTAGCCCATGCTAAAGTTCAATATACCCACAACTGTAGTAACAGTATTACATAGTATACCCATCTACTCTACCCTTGACCCCATGTTATAGTTCAATATACTCATTAGCATAGAGACAGTAATACATGTCTATCTACTGCACCCTTGACCCCATGCTAAAGTTCAATATACCCACAACTGTAGTAACAGTCATACATAGTATTGCTATCTACTCCACCCTTGATCCCATGCTATAGTGCAATATAATCAATGACACAGAAACAGTAATATAAAATATATACAGCCACTCAACCCTTTACCCAATGCTATGGCATAATATAATGAATATCATAGTAACAGTAATATATGATATACACATCTACTCCACCCTTAGCCCAATGCTATGGCGTATCGTAATGAATATTATAGTAACAGTAATTTATGATATACACATCCACTCCACCCTTAGCCCATGCTAAAGTTCAATATACCCACAACTGTAGTAACAGTATTACATAGTATACCCATCTACTCCACCCTTGACCCCATGTTATAGTTCAATATACTCATTAGCATAGAGACAGTAATACATGTCTAACTACTCCACCCTTGACCCCATGCTAAAATTCAATATACCCACAACTGTAGTAACAGTATTACATAGTATACCCATCTACTCCACCCTTGACCCCCTGCTATGGCATAATATAATGAATAGCATAGCAACAGTAATATAAGATATACACATCTACTCCACCCTTGACCCAATGCTATGGCGTATCGTAATGAATATTATAGTAACAGTAATTTATGATATACACATCCACTCCACCCTTAGCCCATGCTAAAGTTCAATATACCCACAACTGTAGTAACAGTATTACATAGTATACCCATCTACTCCACCCTTGACCCCCTGCTATGGCATAATATAATGAATAGCATAGCAACAGTAATATAAGATATACACATCTACTCCACCCTTGATCCCATGCTATAGTGCAATATAATCAATAACACAGAAACAGTAATATAAAATATATACAGCCACTCAACCCTTTACCCAATGCTATGGCATAATATAATGAATATCATAGTAACAGTAATATATGATATACACATCTACTCCACCCTTAGCCCAATGCTATGGCGTATCGTAATGAATATTATAGTAACAGTAATTTATGATATACACATCCACTCCACCCTTAGCCCATGCTAAAGTTCAATATACCCACAACTGTAGTAACAGTATTACATAGTATACCCATCTACTCCACCCTTGACCCCATGTTATAGTTCAATATACTCATTAGCATAGAGACAGTAATACATGTCTATCTACTCCACCCTTGACCCCATGCTAAAGTTCAATATACCAACAACTGTAGTAACAGTAATACATACCATGCCCATCTACTCCATCCTTGACCCCATGCTAAAGTTTAATATATACACAACTGTAGTAACCGTAATACATAGTATGCCCATCTACTCAACCCTTGACCCCATGTTATAGTGGAATATACTCATTAGCATAGAGACAGTAAAATATATGTCTATCTACTCCACCCTTGACCTCATAATAAAGTTCAATATACCCACAAATGTAGTAACAGTAATACATAGTATGGCCATCTACTTCACCCTTGACCCCATGCTATAATGCAACATACCCACAACTGTAGTAACACTAATACATTGTATGCCCATCTACTCCACCCTTGACCCCATGCTATAGTGCAATATAATGAATAACACAGAAACAGTAATATAAAATATATACAGCCACTCCACCCTTTACCCCATGCTATGGCATAATATAATGAATATCATAGTAACAGTAATATATGATATACACATCTACTCCACCCTTAGCCCAATGCTATGGCGTATCGTAATGAATATTATAGTAACAGTAATTTATGATATACACATCCACTCCACCCTTAGCCAATGCTAAAGTTCAATATACCCACAACTGTAGTAACAGTATTACATAGTATACCCATCTACTCCACCCTTGACCCCATGTTATAGTTCAATATACTCATTAGCATAGAGACAGTAATACATGTCTATCTACTCCACCCTTGACCCCATGCTAAAGTTCAATATACCCACAACTGTAGTAACAGTAATACATACTATGCCCATCTACTCCATCCTTGACCCCATGCTAAAGTTTAATATATACACAACTGTAGTAACCGTAATACATAGTATGCCCATCTACTCAACCCTTGACCCCATGTTATAGTGGAATATACTCATTAGCATAGAGACAGTAAAATATATGTCTATCTACTCCACCCTTGACCTCATAATAAGGTTCAATATACCCACAAATGTAGTAACAGTAATACATAGTATGGCCATCTACTTCACCCTTGACCCCATGCTATAATGCAACATACCCACAACTGTAGTAACACTAATACATTGTATGCCCATCTACTCCACCCTTGACCCCATGCTATAGTGCAATATAATGAATAACACAGAAACAGTAATATAAAATATATACAGCCACTCCACCCTTTACCCCATGCTATGGCATAATATAATGAATATCATAGTAACAGTAATATATGATATACACATCTACTCCACCCTTGACCCAATGCTATGGCGTATCATTATGAATATTATAGTAACAGTAATTTATGATATACACATCCACTCCACCCTTAGCCCATGCTAAAGTTCAATATACCCACAACTGTAGTAACAGTAATACATACTATGCCCATCTACTCCATCCTTGACCCCATGCTAAAGTTTAATATATACACAACTGTAGTAACCGTAATACATAGTATGCCCATCTACTCAACCCTTGACCCCATGTTATAGTGGAATATACTCATTAGCATAGAGACAGTAAAATATATGTCTATCTACTCCACCCTTGACCTCATAATAAAGTTCAATATACCCACAAATGTAGTAACAGTAATACATAGTATGGCCATCTACTTCACCCTTGACCCCATGCTATAATGCAACATACCCACAACTGTAGTAACACTAATACATTGTATGCCCATCTACTCCACCCTTGACCCCATGCTATAGTGCAATATAATGAATAACACAGAAACAGTAATATAAAATATATACAGCCACTCCACCCTTTACCCCATGCTATGGCATAATATAATGAATATCATAGTAACAGTAATATATGATATACACATCTACTCCACCCTTGACCCAATGCTATGGCGTATCATTATGAATATTATAGTAACAATAATTTATGATATACACATCTACTCCACCCTTAGCCCATGCTAAAGTTCAATATACCCACAACTGTAGTAACAGTATTACATAGTATACCCATCTACTCCACCCTTGACCCCATGTTATAGTGCAATATACTCATTAGCATAGAAACAGTAATACATAGTATGCCCATCTACTCCACCCTTGACCCCATGTTATAGAGCAATATAGTCATTAGCATTATAACAGTAATACATAGTATGCCCATCTACTCCACCCTTGACCCCATGTTATAGTGCAATATACTCATTAGCATAGAGACAGTAATACATATGTCTATCTACTCCACCCTTGACCCCATGCTAAAGTTCAATATACCCACAACTGTAGTAATAGTAATACATAGTATGCCCATGTACTCCTCCCTTGACCCCATGCTATGGCATAATATAATGAATATCATAGTAACAGTAATATATGATATACACATCTACTCCACCCTTGACCCAATGCTATGGCGTATCATAATGAATATTATAGTAACAAACATTTATGATATACACATCTACTCCACCCTTAGCCCATGCTAAAGTTCAATATACCCACAACTGTAGTAACAGTATTACATAGTATACCCATCTACTCCACCCTTGACCCCATGTTATAGTGCAATATACTCATTAGCATAGAAACAGTAATACATAGTATGCCCATCTACTCCACCCTTGACCCCATGTTATAGTGCAATATACTCATTAGCATTCAGACAGTAATACATATGTCTATCTACTCCAACCTTGACCCCTGCTAAAGTTCAATATACCCACAACTGTAGTAACAGTAATACATACTATGCCCATCTACTTCACCCTTGACCCCATGCTATAATGCAATATACCCACAACTGTAGTAACAGTAATACATAGTATGCCCATCTACTCCACCCTTGACCCCATGCTAAAGTTCAATATACCCACAACTGTAGTAATAGTAGTACATGGTGTAATATACTTATTAGTATAGTAACAGTAATATAAAGTACATATATCAACTCCACCCTTTACCCAATGCTATGGCATAATATAATGAATAGCATAGTAACAGTAATATATGATATACACATCAACTCCACCCTTGACCCCATGCTAAAGTTCAATATACCCACAACTGTAGTAACAGTAATACATAGTTTGCCCATCTACTCCACCCTTGACCCCATGCTATAATGCAATATACCCACAACTGTAGTAACAGTAATACATAGTATGCCCATCTACTCCACCCTTGACCCCATGTTATAGTGCAATATACTCATTAGCATAGAGACAGTAATACATAGTATGCCCATCTACTCCACCCTTGACCCCCTGCTAAAGTTCAATATACCCACAACTGTAGTAACAGTAATACATACTATGCCCATCTACTTCACCCTTGACCCCATGCTATAATGCAATATACCCACAACTGTAGTAACAGTAATACATAGTATGCCCATCTACTCCACCCTTGACCCCATGCTAAAGTTCAATATACCCACAACTGTAGTAATAGTAGTACATGGTGTAATATACTTATTAGTATAGTAACAGTAATATAAAGTACATATATCAACTCCACCCTTTACCCAATGCTATGGCATAATATAATGAATAGCATAGTAACAGTAATATATGATATACACATCAACTCCACCCTTGACCCCATGCTAAAGTTCAATATACCCACAACTGTAGTAACAGTAATACATAGTTTGCCCATCTACTCCACCCTTGACCCCATGCTATAGTGCAATATAATCATTAGCACAGTAAAAGTAATATAAAATATAAACATCTACTCCACCCTTGACCCCATGCTATAGTGCAATATAATCAATAACACAGAAACAGTAATATAAAATATATACAGCCACTCCACCCTTTACCCCATGCTATGGCATAATATAATGAATATCATAGTAACAGTAATATATGATATACACATCTACTCCACCCTTGACCCAATGCTATGGCGTATCATAATGAATATTATAGTAACAAAAATTTATGATATACACATCTACTCCACCCTTAGCCCATGCTAAAGTTCAATATACCCACAACTGTAGTAACAGTATTACATAGTATACCCATCTACTCCACCCTTGACCCCATGTTACAGTGCAATATACTCATTAGCATAGAAACAGTAATAAAATAGTATGCCCATCTACTCCACCCTTGACCCCATGTTATAGAGCAATATAATCATTAGCACAGTAAAAGTAATATAAAATATAAACATCTACTCCACCCTTGACCCCATGTTATAGTGCAATATACTCATTAGCATAGAGACAGTAATACATATGTCTATCTACTCCACCCTTGACCCCATGCTAAAGTTCAATATACCCACAACTGTAGTAATAGTAATACATAGTATGCCCATGTACTCCTCCCTTGACCCCATGCTATGGCATAATATAATGAATATCATAGTAACAGTAATATATGATATACACATCTACTCCACCCTTGACCCAATGCTATGGCGTATCATAATGAATATTATAGTAACAAAAATTTATGATATACACATCTACTCCACCCTTAGCCCATGCTAAAGTTCAATATACCCACAACTGTAGTAACAGTATTACATAGTATACCCATCTACTCCACCCTTGACCCCATGTTATAGTGCAATATACTCATTAGCATAGAAACAGTAATACATAGTATGCCCATCTACTCCACCCTTGACCCCATGTTATAGTGCAATATACTCATTAGCATTCAGACAGTAATACATATGTCTATCTACTCCAACCTTGACCCCTGCTAAAGTTCAATATACCCACAACTGTAGTAACAGTAATACATACTATGCCCATCTACTTCACCCTTGACCCCATGCTATAATGCAATATACCCACAACTGTAGTAACAGTAATACATAGTATGCCCATCTACTCCATCCTTGACCCCATGCTAAAGTTCAATATACCCACAACTGTAGTAATAGTAGTACATGGTGTAATATACTTATTAGTATAGTAACAGTAATATAAAGTACATATATCAACTCCACCCTTTACCCAATGCTATGGCATAATATAATGAATAGCATAGTAACAGTAATATATGATATACACATCAACTCCACCCTTGACCCCATGCTAAAGTTCAATATACCCACAACTGTAGTAACAGTAATACATAGTTTGCCCATCTACTCCACCCTTGACCCCATGCTATAGTGCAATATAATCATTAGCACAGTAAAAGTAATATAAAATATAAACATCTACTCCACCCTTGACCCCATGCTATAGTGCAATATAATCAATAACACAGAAACAGTAATATAAAATATATACAGCCACTCCACCCTTTACCCCATGCTATGGCATAATATAATGAATATCATAGTAACAGTAATATATGATATACACATCTACTCCACCCTTGACCCAATGCTATGGCGTATCATAATGAATATTATAGTAACAAAAATTTATGATATACACATCTACTCCACCCTTAGCCCATGCTAAAGTTCAATATACCCACAACTGTAGTAACAGTATTACATAGTATACCCATCTACTCCACCCTTGACCCCATGTTATAGTGCAATATACTCATTAGCATAGAAACAGTAATACATAGTATGCCCATCTACTCCACCCTTGACCCCATGTTATAGAGCAATATAGTCATTAGCATTATAACAGTAATACATAGTATGCCCATCTACTCCACCCTTGACCCCATGTTATAGTGCAATATACTCATTAGCATAGAGACAGTAATACATATGTCTATCTACTCCACCCTTGACCCCATGCTAAAGTTCAATATACCCACAACTGTAGTAACAGTAATACATAGTATGGCCATCTACTTCACCCTTGACCCCATGCTATAATGCAATATACCCACAACTGTAGTAACACTAATACATAGTATGCCCATCTACTCCACCCTTGACCAAATGCTATAGTGCAATATAATCAATAACACAGAAACAGTAATAGAAAATATATACAGCCACTCCACCCTTTACCCCATGCTATGGCATAATATAATGAATATCATAGTAACAGTAATATATGATATACACAACTACTCCACCCTTAGCCCAATGCTATGGCGTATCGTAATGAATATTATAGTAACAGTAATTTATGATATACACATCCACTCCACCCTTAGCCCATGCTAAAGTTCAATATACCCACAACTGTAGTAACAGTATTACATAGTATACCCATCTACTCCACCCTTGACCCCATGTTATAGTGCAATATACTCATTAGCATAGAGACAGTAATACATATGTCTATCTACTCCACCCTTGCCCCCTGCTAAAGTTCAATATACCCACAACCGTAGTAACAGTAATACATAGTATGCCCATCTACTCCACCCTTTACCCAATGCTATGGCATAATATAATGAATAGCATAGTAACAGTAATATATGATATACACATCAACTCCACCCTTGACCCCATGCTAAAGTTCAATATACCCACAACTGTAGTAACAGTAATACATAGTTTGCCCATCTACTCCACCCTTGACCCCATGCTATAGTGCAATATAATCATTAGCACAGTAAAAGTAATATAAAATATAAACATCTACTCCACCCTTGACCCCATGCTATAGTGCAATATAATCAATAACACAGAAACAGTAATATAAAATATATACAGCCACTCCACCCTTTACCCCATGCTATGGCATAATATAATGAATATCATAGTAACAGTAATATATGATATACACATCTACTCCACCCTTGACCCAATGCTATGGCGTATCATAATGAATATTATAGTAACAAAAATTTATGATATACACATCTACTCCACCCTTAGCCCATGCTAAAGTTCAATATACCCACAACTGTAGTAACAGTATTACATAGTATACCCATCTACTCCACCCTTGACCCCATGTTATAGTGCAATATACTCATTAGCATAGAAACAGTAATACATAGTATGCCCATCTACTCCACCCTTGACCCCATGTTATAGAGCAATATAGTCATTAGCATTATAACAGTAATACATAGTATGCCCATCTACTCCACCCTTGACCCCATGTTATAGTGCAATATACTCATTAGCATAGAGACAGTAATACATATGTCTATCTACTCCACCCTTGACCCCATGCTAAAGTTCAATATACCCACAACTGTAGTAACAGTAATACATAGTATGGCCATCTACTTCACCCTTGACCCCATGCTATAATGCAATATACCCACAACTGTAGTAACACTAATACATAGTATGCCCATCTACTCCACCCTTGACCAAATGCTATAGTGCAATATAATCAATAACACAGAAACAGTAATAGAAAATATATACAGCCACTCCACCTTTTACCCCATGCTATGGCATAATATAATGAATATCATAGTAACAGTAATATATGATATACACAACTACTCCACCCTTAGCCCAATGCTATGGCGTATCGTAATGAATATTATAGTAACAGTAATTTATGATATACACATCCACTCCACCCTTAGCCCATGCTAAAGTTCAATATACCCACAACTGTAGTAACAGTATTACATAGTATACCCATCTACTCCACCCTTGACCCCATGTTATAGTGCAATATACTCATTAGCATAGAGACAGTAATACATATGTCTATCTACTCCACCCTTGCCCCCTGCTAAAGTTCAATATACCCACAACCGTAGTAACAGTAATACATAGTATGCCCATCTACTCCACCCTTGACCCCCTGCTATGGCATAATATAATGAATAGCATAGCAAAAGTAATATAAGATATACACATCTACTCCACCCTTGACCCAATGCTATGGCGTATCGTAATGAATATTATAGTAACAGTAATTTATGATATACACATCCACTCCACCCTTAGCCCATGCTAAAGTTCAATATACCCACAACTGTAGTAACAGTATTACATAGTATACCCATCTACTCCACCCTTGACCCCATGTTATAGTGCAAAATACTCATTAGCATTGAGACAGTAATACATATGTCTATCTACTCCAACCTTGACCCCTGCTAAAGTTCAATATACCCACAACTGTAGTAACAGTAATACATACTATGCCCATCTACTTCACCCTTGACCCCATGCTATAATGCAATATACCCACAACTGTAGTAACAGTAATACATAGTATGCCCATCTACTCCACCCTTGACCCCATGCTAAAGTTCAATATACCCACAACTGTAGTAATAGTAGTACATGGTGTAATATACTTATTAGTATAGTAACAGTAATATACAGTACATATATCAACTCCACCCTTTACCCAATGCTATGGCATAATATAATGAATAGCATAGTAACAGTAATATATGATATACACATCAACTCCACCCTTGACCCCATGCTAAAGTTCAATATACCCACAACTGTAGTAACAGTAATACATAGTTTGCCCATCTACTCCACCCTTGACCCCATGCTATAGTGCAATATAATCATTAGCACAGTAAAAGTAATATAAAATATAAACATCTACTCCACCCTTGACCCCATGCTAAAGTTCAATATACCCACAACTGTAGTAACAGTATTACATAGTATACCCATCTACTCCACCCTTGACCCCATGTTATAGTGCAATATACTCATTAGCATAGAGACAGTAATACATATGTCTATCTACTCCACCCTTGCCCCCTGCTAAAGTTCAATATACCCACAACCGTAGTAACAGTAATACATAGTATGCCCATCTACTCCACCCTTGACCCCCTGCTATGGCATAATATAATGAATAGCATAGGAAAAGTAATATAAGATATACACATCTACTCCACCCTTGACCTCATAATAAAGTTCAATATACCCACAAATGTAGTAACAGTAATACATAGTATGGCCATCTACTTCACCCTTGACCCCTTGCTATAATGCAATATACCCACAACTGTAGTAACACTAATACATAGTATGCCCATCTACTCCACCCTTGACCAAATGCTATAGTGCAATATAATCAATAACACAGAAACAGTAATAGAAAATATATACAGCCACTCCACCCTTTACCCCATGCTATGGCATAATATAATGAATATCATAGTAACAGTAATATATGATATACACATCTACTCCAACCTTGACCCAATGCTATGGCGTATCATAATGAATATTATAGTAACAATAATTTATGATATACACATCTACTCCACCCTTAGCCCAATGCTATGGCGTATCATAATGAATATTATACTAACAGTAATTTATGATATACACATCTACTCCACCCTTAGCCCATGCTATAGTTCAATATACCCACAACTGTAGTAACAGTATTACATAGTATACCCATCTACTCCACCCTTGACCCCATGTTATAGTGCAATATACTCATTAGCATTGAGACAGTAATACATATGTCTATCTACTCCAACCTTGACCCCTGCTAAAGTTCAATATACCCACAACTGTAGTAACAGTAATACATACTATGCCCATCTACTTCACCCTTCACCCCATGCTATAATGCAATATACCCACAACTGTAGTAACAGTAACATATGATATACACATCAACTCCACCCTTGACCCCATGCTAAAGTTCAATATACCCACAACTGTAGTAACAGTAATACATAGTTTGCCCATCTACTCCACCCTTGACCCCATGCTATAGTGGAATATAATCATTAGCACAGTAAAAGTAATATAAAATATAAACATCTACTCTATCCTTCAACCCATACTATGGTGCAATATAATCAATAGCACAGAAACAGTAATATAAAATATATACATCCACTGAACCCTTTACCCAATGCTATGGCGTAATATAATGAATAGCATAGTAACAGTAATATATAATATACACATCTACTCCACCCTTTACCCCATGCAAAAGTTTAATATATACACAACTGTAGTAACAGTAATACATAGTATGCCCATCTACTCAACCCTTGACCTTTATGTTATAGTGCAATATACTCATTAGCATAGAGACAGTAATACATATGTCTATCTACTCCACCCTTGACCTCATAATAAAGTTCAATATACCCACAACTGTAGTAACAGTAATACATAGTATACCCATCTACTCCACCCTTGACCCCATGCTATAGTGCAATATAATCAATAACACAGAAACAGTAATATAAAATATATACAGCCACTCCACCCTTTACCCCATGCTATAGTGCAATATAATCAATAACACAGAAACAGTAATATAAAATATATACAGCCACTCCACCCTTTACCCCATGCTATGGCATAATATAATGAATATCATAGTAACAGTAATATATGATATACACATCTACTCCACCCTTTACCCAATGCTATGGCGTAATATAATGAATAGCATAGTAACAGTAATATATAATATACACATCTACTCCACCCTTTACCCCATGCAAAAGTTTAATATATACACAACTGTAGTAACAGTAATACATAGTATGCCCATCTACTCAACCCTTGACCTTTATGTTATAGTGCAATATACTCATTAGCATAGAGACAGTAATACATATGTCTATCTACTCCACCCTTGACCTCATAATAAAGTTCAATATACCCACAACTGTAGTAACAGTAATACATAGTATACCCATCTACTCCACCCTTGACCCCATGCTATAGTGCAATATAATCAATAACACAGAAACAGTAATATAAAATATATACAGCCACTCCACCCTTTACCCCATGCTATAGTGCAATATAATCAATAACACAGAAACAGTAATATAAAATATATACAGCCACTCCACCCTTTACCCCATGCTATGGCATAATATAATGAATATCATAGTAACAGTAATATATGATATACACATCTACTCCACCCTTGACCCAATGCTATGGCGTATCATAATGAATATTATAGTAACAAAAATTTATGATATACACATCTACTCCACCCTTAGCCCATGCTAAAGTTCAATATACCCACAACTGTAGTAACAGTATTACATAGTATACCCATCTACTCCACCCTTGACCCCATGTTATAGTGCAATATACTCATTAGCATAGAAACAGTAATACATAGTATGCCCATCTACTCCACCCTTGACCCCATGTTATAGTGCAATATACTCATTAGCATTCAGACAGTAATACATATGTCTATCTACTCCAACCTTGACCCCTGCTAAAGTTCAATATACCCACAACTGTAGTAACAGTAATACATACTATGCCCATCTACTTCACCCTTCACCCCATGCTATAATGCAATATACCCACAACTGTAGTAACAGTAATACATAGTATGCCAATCTACTCCACCCTTGACCCCATGCTAAAGTTCAATATACCCACAACTGTAGTAATAGTAGTACATGGTGTAATATACTTATTAGTATAGTAACAGTAATATACAGTACATATATCAACTCCACCCTTGACCCAATGCTATGGCGTATCATAATGAATATTATAGTAACAATAATTTATGATATACACATCTACTCCACCCTTAGCCCATGCTAAAGTTCAATATACCCACAACTGTAGTAACAGTATTACATAGTATACCCATCTACTCCACCCTTGACCCCATGTTATAGTGCAATATAATCATTAGCACAGTAAAAGTAATATAAAATATAAACATCTACTCTATCCTTCAACCCATACTATGGTGCAATATAATCAATAGCACAGAAACAGTAATATAAAATATATACATCCACTGAACCCTTTACCCAATGCTATGGCGTAATATAATGAATAGCATAGTAACAGTAATATATAATATACACATCTACTCCACCCTTTACCCCATGCAAAAGTTTAATATATACACAACTGTAGTAACAGTAATACATAGTATGCCCATCTACTCAACCCTTGACCTTTATGTTATAGTGCAATATACTCATTAGCATAGAGACAGTAATACATATGTCTATCTACTCCACCCTTGACCTCATAATAAAGTTCAATATACCCACAACTGTAGTAACAGTAATACATAGTATACCCATCTACTCCACCCTTGACCCCATGCTATAGTGCAATATAATCAATAACACAGAAACAGTAATATAAAATATATACAGCCACTCCACCCTTTACCCCATGCTATAGTGCAATATAATCAATAACACAGAAACAGTAATATAAAATATATACAGCCACTCCACCCTTTACCCCATGCTATGGCATAATATAATGAATATCATAGTAACAGTAATATATGATATACACATCTACTCCACCCTTGACCCAATGCTATGGCGTATCATAATGAATATTATAGTAACAAAAATTTATGATATACACATCTACTCCACCCTTAGCCCATGCTAAAGTTCAATATACCCACAACTGTAGTAACAGTATTACATAGTATACCCATCTACTCCACCCTTGACCCCATGTTATAGTGCAATATACTCATTAGCATAGAAACAGTAATACATAGTATGCCCATCTACTCCACCCTTGACCCCATGTTATAGAGCAATATAGTCATTAGCATTATAACAGTAATACATAGTATGCCCATCTACTCCACCCTTGACCCCATGTTATAGTGCAATATACTCATTAGCATAGAGACAGTAATACATATGTCTATCTACTCCACCCTTGACCCCATGCTAAAGTTCAATATACCCACAACTGTAGTAACAGTAATACATAGTATGGCCATCTACTTCACCCTTGACCCCATGCTATAATGCAATATACCCACAACTGTAGTAACACTAATACATAGTATGCCCATCTACTCCACCCTTGACCAAATGCTATAGTGCAATATAATCAATAACACAGAAACAGTAATAGAAAATATATACAGCCACTCCACCCTTTACCCCATGCTATGGCATAATATAATGAATATCATAGTAACAGTAATATATGATATACACATCTACTCCACCCTTGACCCAATGCTATGGCGTATCATAATGAATATTATAGTAACAAAAATTTATGATATACACATCTACAATATACTCATTAGCATAGAAACAGTAATACATAGTATGCCCATCTACTCCACCCTTGACCCCATGTTTTAGAGCAATATAGTCATTAGCATTATAACAGTAATACATAGTATGCCCATCTACTCCACCCTTGACCCCATGTTATAGTGCAATATACTCATTAGCATAGAGACAGTAATACATATGTCTATCTACTCCACCCTTGACCTCATAATAAAGTTCAATATACCCACAAATGTAGTAACAGTAATACATAGTATGGCCATCTACTTCACCCTTGACCCCTTGCTATAATGCAATATACCCACAACTGTAGTAACACTAATACATAGTATGCCCATCTACTCCACCCTTGACCAAATGCTATAGTGCAATATAATCAATAACACAGAAACAGTAATAGAAAATATATACAGCCACTCCACCCTTTACCCCATGCTATGGCATAATATAATGAATATCATAGTAACAGTAATATATGATATACACATCTACTCCAACCTTGACCCAATGCTATGGCGTATCATAATGAATATTATAGTAACAATAATTTATGATATACACATCTACTCCACCCTTAGCCCAATGCTATGGCGTATCATAATGAATATTATACTAACAGTAATTTATGATATACACATCTACTCCACCCTTAGCCCATGCTATAGTTCAATATACCCACAACTGTAGTAACAGTATTACATAGTATACCCATCTACTCCACCCTTGACCCCATGTTATAGTGCAATATACTCATTAGCATTGAGACAGTAATACATATGTCTATCTACTCCAACCTTGACCCCTGCTAAAGTTCAATATACCCACAACTGTAGTAACAGTAATACATACTATGCCCATCTACTTCACCCTTCACCCCATGCTATAATGCAATATACCCACAACTGTAGTAACAGTAATACATAGTATGCCAATCTACTCCACCCTTGACCCCATGCTAAAGTTCAATATACCCACAACTGTAGTAATAGTAGTACATGGTGTAATATACTTATTAGTATAGTAACAGTAATATACAGTACATATATCAACTCCACCCTTTACCCAAAGCGATGGAATAATATAATGAATAGCATAGTAACAGTAACATATGATATACACATCAACTCCACCCTTGACCCCATGCTAAAGTTCAATATACCCACAACTGTAGTAACAGTAATACATAGTTTGCCCATCTACTCCACCCTTGACCCCATGCTATAGTGCAATATAATCATTAGCACAGTAAAAGTAATATAAAATATAAACATCTACTCTATCCTTCAACCCATACTATGGTGCAATATAATCAATAGCACAGAAACAGTAATATAAAATATATACATCCACTGAACCCTTTACCCAATGCTATGGCGTAATATAATGAATAGCATAGTAACAGTAATATATAATATACACATCTACTCCACCCTTTACCCCATGCCAAAGTTTAATATATACACAACTGTAGTAACAGTAATACATAGTATGCCCATCTACTCAACCCTTGACCTTTATGTTATAGTGCAATATACTCATTAGCATAGAGACAGTAATACATATGTCTATCTACTCCACCCTTGACCTCATAATAAAGTTCAATATACCCACAACTGTAGTAACACTAATACATAGTATACCCATCTACTCCACCCTTGACCCCATGCTATAGTGCAATATAATCAATAACACAGAAACAGTAATATAAAATATATACAGCCACTCCACCCTTTACCCCATGCTATAGTGCAATATACTCATTAGCATAGAGACAGTAATACATATGTCTATCTACTCCACCCTTGACTTCATAATAAAGTTCAATATACCCACAAATGTAGTAACAGTAATACATAGTATGGCCATCTACTTCACCCTTGACCCCTTGCTATAATGCAATATACCCACAACTGTAGTAACACTAATACATAGTATGCCCATCTACTCCACCCTTGACCAAATGCTATAGTGCAATATAATCAATAACACAGAAACAGTAATAGAAAATATATACAGCCACTCCACCCTTTACCCCATGCTATGGCATAATATAATGAATATCATAGTAACAGTAATATATGATATACACATCTACTCCAACCTTGACCCAATGCTATGGCGTATCATAATGAATATTATAGTAACAATAATTTATGATATACACATCTACTCCACCCTTAGCCCAATGCTATGGCGTATCATAATGAATATTATACTAACAGTAATTTATGATATACACATCTACTCCACCCTTAGCCCATGCTATAGTTCAATATACCCACAACTGTAGTAACAGTATTACATAGTATACCCATCTACTCCACCCTTGACCCCATGTTATAGTGCAATATACTCATTAGCATTGAGACAGTAATACATATGTCTATCTACTCCAACCTTGACCCCTGCTAAAGTTCAATATACCCACAACTGTAGTAACAGTAATACATACTATGCCCATCTACTTCACCCTTCACCCCATGCTATAATGCAATATACCCACAACTGTAGTAACAGTAATACATAGTATGCCAATCTACTCCACCCTTGACCCCATGCTAAAGTTCAATATACCCACAACTGTAGTAATAGTAGTACATGGTGTAATATACTTATTAGTATAGTAACAGTAATATACAGTACATATATCAACTCCACCCTTTACCCAATGCTATGGAATAATATAATGAATAGCATAGTAACAGTAACATATGATATACACATCAACTCCACCCTTGACCCCATGCTAAAGTTCAATATACCCACAACTGTAGTAACAGTAATACATAGTTTGCCCATCTACTCCACCCTTGACTCCATGCTATAGTGCAATATAATCATTAGCACAGTAAAAGTAATATAAAATATAAACATCTACTCTATCCTTCAACCCATACTATGGTGCAATATAATCAATAGCACAGAAACAGTAATATAAAATATATACATCCACTGAACCCTTTACCCAATGCTATGGCGTAATATAATGAATAGCATAGTAACAGTAATATATAATATACACATCTACTCCACCCTTTACCCCATGCCAAAGTTTAATATATACACAACTGTAGTAACAGTAATACATAGTATGCCCATCTACTCAACCCTTGACCTTTATGTTATAGTGCAATATACTCATTAGCATAGAGACAGTAATACATATGTCTATCTACTCCACCCTTGACCTCATAATAAAGTTCAATATACCCACAACTGTAGTAACACTAATACATAGTATACCCATCTACTCCACCCTTGACCCCATGCTATAGTGCAATATAATCAATAACACAGAAACAGTAATATAAAATATATACAGCCACTCCACCCTTTACCCCATGCTATAGTGCAATATAATCAATAACACAGAAACAGTAATATAAAATATATACAGCCACTCCACCCTTTACCCCATGCTATGGCATAATATAATGAATATCATAGTAACAGTAATATATGATATACACATCTACTCCACCCTTGACCCAATGCTATGGCGTATCATAATGAATATTATAGTAACAAAAATTTATGATATACACATCTACTCCACCCTTAGCCCATGCTAAAGTTCAATATACCCACAACTGTAGTAACAGTATTACATAGTATACCCATCTACTCCACCCTTGACCCCATGTTATAGTGCAATATACTCATTAGCATAGAAACAGTAATACATAGTATGCCCATCTACTCCACCCTTGACCCCATGTTATAGAGCAATATAGTCATTAGCATTATAACAGTAATACATAGTATGCCCATCTACTCCACCCTTGACCCCATGTTATAGTGCAATATACTCATTAGCATAGAGACAGTAATACATATGTCTATCTACTCCACCCTTGACCCCATGCTAAAGTTCGATATACCCACAACTGTAGTAACAGTAATACATAGTATGCCCATCTACTCCACCCTTGACCAAATGCTATAGTGCAATATAATCAATAACACAGAAACAGTAATAGAAAATATATACAGCCACTCCACCCTTTACCCCATGCTATGGCATAATATAATGAATATCATAGTAACAGTAATATATGATATACACATCTACTCCAACCTTGACCCAATGCTATGGCGTATCATAATGAATATTATAGTAACAATAATTTATGATATACACATCTACTCCACCCTTAGCCCAATGCTATGGCGTATCATAATGAATATTATACTAACAGTAATTTATGATATACACATCTACTCCACCCTTAGCCCATGCTATAGTTCAATATACCCACAACTGTAGTAACAGTATTACATAGTATACCCATCTACTCCACCCTTGACCCCATGTTATAGTGCAATATACTCATTAGCATTGAGACAGTAATACATATGTCTATCTACTCCAACCTTGACCCCTGCTAAAGTTCAATATACCCACAACTGTAGTAACAGTAATACATACTATGCCCATCTACTTCACCCTTCACCCCATGCTATAATGCAATATACCCACAACTGTAGTAACAGTAATACATAGTATGCCAATCTACTCCACCCTTGACCCCATGCTAAAGTTCAATATACCCACAACTGTAGTAATAGTAGTACATGGTGTAATATACTTATTAGTATAGTAACAGTAATATACAGTACATATATCAACTCCACCCTTTACCCAATGCTATGGAATAATATAATGAATAGCATAGTAACAGTAACATATGATATACACATCAACTCCACCCTTGACCCCATGCTAAAGTTCAATATACCCACAACTGTAGTAACAGTAATACATAGTTTGCCCATCTACTCCACCCTTGACCCCATGCTATAGTGCAATATAATCATTAGCACAGTAAAAGTAATATAAAATATAAACATCTACTCTATCCTTCAACCCATACTATGGTGCAATATAATCAATAGCACAGAAACAGTAATATAAAATATATACATCCACTGAACCCTTTACCCAATGCTATGGCGTAATATAATGAATAGCATAGTAACAGTAATATATAATATACACATCTACTCCACCCTTTACCCCATGCCAAAGTTTAATATATACACAACTGTAGTAACAGTAATACATAGTATGCCCATCTACTCAACCCTTGACCTTTATGTTATAGTGCAATATACTCATTAGCATAGAGACAGTAATACATATGTCTATCTACTCCACCCTTGACCTCATAATAAAGTTCAATATACCCACAACTGTAGTAACACTAATACATAGTATACCCATCTACTCCACCCTTGACCCCATGCTATAGTGCAATATAATCAATAACACAGAAACAGTAATATAAAATATATACAGCCACTCCACCCTTTACCCCATGCTATAGTGCAATATAATCAATAACACAGAAACAGTAATATAAAATATATACAGCCACTCCACCCTTTACCCCATGCTATGGCATAATATAATGAATATCATAGTAACAGTAATATATGATATACACATCTACTCCACCCTTGACCCAATGCTATGGCGTATCATAATGAATATTATAGTAACAAAAATTTATGATATACACATCTACTCCACCCTTAGCCCATGCTAAAGTTCAATATACCCACAACTGTAGTAACAGTATTACATAGTATACCCATCTACTCCACCCTTGACCCCATGTTATAGTGCAATATACTCATTAGCATAGAAACAGTAATACATAGTATGCCCATCTACTCCACCCTTGACCCCATGTTATAGAGCAATATAGTCATTAGCATTATAACAGTAATACATAGTATGCCCATCTACTCCACCCTTGACCCCATGTTATAGTGCAATATACTCATTAGCATAGAGACAGTAATACATATGTCTATCTACTCCACCCTTGACCCCATGCTAAAGTTCAATATACCCACAACTGTAGTAACAGTAATACATAGTATGGCCATCTACTTCACCCTTGACCCCATGCTATAATGCAATATACCCACAACTGTAGTAACACTAATACATAGTATGCCCATCTACTCCACCCTTGACCAAATGCTATAGTGCAATATAATCAATAACACAGAAACAGTAATAGAAAATATATACAGCCACTCCACCCTTTACCCCATGCTATGGCATAATATAATGAATATCATAGTAACAGTAATATATGATATACACAACTACTCCACCCTTGACCCAATGCTATGGCGTATCATAATGAATATTATAGTAACAATAATTTATGATATACACATCTACTCCACCCTTAGCCCAATGCTATGGCGTATCATAATGAATATTATACTAACAGTAATTTATGATATACACATCTACTCCACCCTTAGCCCATGCTATAGTTCAATATACCCACAACTGTAGTAACAGTATTACATAGTATACCCATCTACTCCACCCTTGACCCCATGTTATAGTGCAATATACTCATTAGCATTGAGACAGTAATACATATGTCTATCTACTCCAGCCTTGACCCCTGCTAAAGTTCAATATACCCACAACTGTAGTAACAGTAATACATACTATGCCCATCTACTTCACCCTTCACCCCATGCTATAATGCAATATACCCACAACTGTAGTAACAGTAATACATAGTATGCCAATCTACTCCACCCTTGACCCCATGCTAAAGTTCAATATACCCACAACTGTAGTAATAGTAGTACATGGTGTAATATACTTATTAGCATAGTAACAGTAACATATGATATACACATCAACTCCACCCTTGACCCCATGCTAAAGTTCAATATACCCACAACTGTAGTAACAGTAATACATAGTTTGCCCATCTACTCCACCCTTGACCCCATGCTATAGTGCAATATAATCATTAGCACAGTAAAAGTAATATAAAATATAAACATCTACTCTATCCTTCAACCCATACTATGGTGCAATATAATCAATAGCACAGAAACAGTAATATAAAATATATACATCCACTGAACCCTTTACCCAATGCTATGGCGTAATATAATGAATAGCATAGTAACAGTAATATATAATATACACATCTACTCCACCCTTTACCCCATGCCAAAGTTTAATATATACACAACTGTAGTAACAGTAATACATAGTATGCCCATCTACTCAACCCTTGACCTTTATGTTATAGTGCAATATACTCATTAGCATAGAGACAGTAATACATATGTCTATCTACTCCACCCTTGACCTCATAATAAAGTTCAATATACCCACAACTGTAGTAACACTAATACATAGTATTTCCATCTACTCCACCCTTGACCCTATGCTATAGTGCAATATAATCAATAACACAGAAACAGTAATATAAAATATATACAGCCACTCCACCCTTTACCCCATGCTATGGCATAATATAATGAATATCATAGTAACAGTAATATATGATATACACATCTACTCCACCCTTGACCCAATGCTATGGCGTATCATAATGAATATTATAGTAACAAAAATTTATGATATACACATCTACTCCACCCTTAGCCCATGCTAAAGTTCAATATACCCACAACTGTAGTAACAGTATTACATAGTATACCCATCTACTCCACCCTTGACCCCATGTTATAGTGCAATATACTCATTAGCATAGAAACAGTAATACATAGTATGCCCATCTACTCCACCCTTGACCCCATGTTATAGAGCAATATAGTCATTAGCATTATAACAGTAATACATAGTATGCCCATCTACTCCACCCTTGACCCCATGTTATAGTGCAATATACTCATTAGCATAGAGACAGTAATACATATGTCTATCTACTCCACCCTTGACCCCATGCTAAAGTTCAATATACCCACAACTGTAGTAACAGTAATACATAGTATGCCCATCTACTCCACCCTTGACCAAATGCTATAGTGCAATATAATCAATAACACAGAAACAGTAATAGAAAATATATACAGCCACTCCACCCTTTACCCCATGCTATGGCATAATATAATGAATATCATAGTAACAGTAATATATGATATACACATCTACTCCAACCTTGACCCAATGCTATGGCGTATCATAATGAATATTATAGTAACAATAATTTATGATATACACATCTACTCCACCCTTTACCCCATGCCAAAGTTTAATATATACACAACTGTAGTAACAGTAATACATAGTATGCCCATCTACTCAACCCTTGACCTTTATGTTATAGTGCAATATACTCATTAGCATAGAGACAGTAATACATATGTCTATCTACTCCACCCTTGACCTCATAATAAAGTTCAATATACCCACAACTGTAGTAACACTAATACATAGTATTTCCATCTACTCCACCCTTGACCCTATGCTATAGTGCAATATAATCAATAACACAGAAACAGTAATATAAAATATATACAGCCACTCCACCCTTTACCCCATGCTATGGCATAATATAATGAATATCATAGTAACAGTAATATATGATATACACATCTACTCCACCCTTGACCCAATGCTATGGCGTATCATAATGAATATTATAGTAACAAAAAGTTATGATATACACATCTACTCCACCCTTAGCCCATGCTAAAGTTCAATATACCCACAACTGTAGTAACAGTATTACATAGTATACCCATCTACTCCACCCTTGACCCCATGTTATAGTGCAATATACTCATTAGCATAGAAACAGTAATACATAGTATGCCCATCTACTCCACCATTGACCCCATGTTATAGAGCAATATAGTCATTAGCATTATAACAGTAATACATAGTATGCCCATCTACTCCACCCTTGACCCCATGTTATAGTGCAATATACTCATTAGCATAGAGACAGTAATACATATGTCTATCTACTCCACCCTTGACCCCATGCTAAAGTTCAATATACCCACAACTGTAGTAACAGTAATACATAGTATGGCCATCTACTTCACCCTTGACCCCATGCTATAATGCAATATACCCACAACTGTAGTAACACTAATACATAGTATGCCCATCTACTCCACCCTTGACCAAATGCTATAGTGCAATATAATCAATAACACAGAAACAGTAATAGAAAATATATACAGCCACTCCACCCTTTACCCCATGCTATGGCATAATATAATGAATATCATAGTAACAGTAATATATGATATACACAACTACTCCACCCTTGACCCAATGCTATGGCGTATCATAATGAATATTATAGTAACAATAATTTATGATATACACATCTACTCCACCCTTAGCCCATGCTAAAGTTCAATATACCCACAACTGTAGTAACAGTATTACATAGTATACCCATCTACTCCACCCTTGACCCCATGTTATAGTGCAATATACTCATTAGCATAGAAACAGTAATACATAGTATGCCCATCTACTCCACCCTTGACCCCATGTTTTAGAGCAATATAGTCATTAGCACTATAACAGTAATACATAGTATGCCCATCTACTCCACCCTTGACCCCATGTTATAGTGCAATATACTCATTAGCATAGAGACAGTAATACATATGTCTATCTACTCCACCCTTGACCTCATAATAAAGTTCAATATACCCACAAATGTAGTAACAGTAATACATAGTATGGCCATCTACTTCACCCTTGACCCCTTGCTATAATGCAATATACCCACAACTGTAGTAACACTAATACATAGTATGCCCATCTACTCCACCCTTGACCAAATGCTATAGTGCAATATAATCAATAACACAGAAACAGTAATAGAAAATATATACAGCCACTCCACCCTTTACCCCATGCTATGGCATAATATAATGAATATCATAGTAACAGTAATATATGATATACACATCTACTCCAACCTTGACCCAATGCTATGGCGTATCATAATGAATATTATAGTAACAATAATTTATGATATACACATCTACTCCACCCTTAGCCCAATGCTATGGCGTATCATAATGAATATTATACTAACAGTAATTTATGATATACACATCTACTCCACCCTTTACCCCATGCCAAAGTTTAATATATACACAACTGTAGTAACAGTAATACATAGTATGCCCATCTACTCAACCCTTGACCTTTATGTTATAGTGCAATATACTCATTAGCATAGAGACAGTAATACATATGTCTATCTACTCCACCCTTGACCTCATAATAAAGTTCAATATACCCACAACTGTAGTAACACTAATACATAGTATTTCCATCTACTCCACCCTTGACCCTATGCTATAGTGCAATATAATCAATAACACAGAAACAGTAATATAAAATATATACAGCCACTCCACCCTTTACCCCATGCTATGGCATAATATAATGAATATCATAGTAACAGTAATATATGATATACACATCTACTCCACCCTTGACCCAATGCTATGGCGTATCATAATGAATATTATAGTAACAAAAAGTTATGATATACACATCTACTCCACCCTTAGCCCATGCTAAAGTTCAATATACCCACAACTGTAGTAACAGTATTACATAGTATACCCATCTACTCCACCCTTGACCCCATGTTATAGTGCAATATACTCATTAGCATAGAAACAGTAATACATAGTATGCCCATCTACTCCACCATTGACCCCATGTTATAGAGCAATATAGTCATTAGCATTATAACAGTAATACATAGTATGCCCATCTACTCCACCCTTGACCCCATGTTATAGTGCAATATACTCATTAGCATAGAGACAGTAATACATATGTCTATCTACTCCACCCTTGACCCCATGCTAAAGTTCAATATACCCACAACTGTAGTAACAGTAATACATAGTATGGCCATCTACTTCACCCTTGACCCCATGCTATAATGCAATATACCCACAACTGTAGTAACACTAATACATAGTATGCCCATCTACTCCACCCTTGACCAAATGCTATAGTGCAATATAATCAATAACACAGAAACAGTAATAGAAAATATATACAGCCACTCCACCCTTTACCCCATGCTATGGCATAATATAATGAATATCATAGTAACAGTAATATATGATATACACAACTACTCCACCCTTGACCCAATGCTATGGCGTATCATAATGAATATTATAGTAACAATAATTTATGATATACACATCTACTCCACCCTTAGCCCATGCTAAAGTTCAATATACCCACAACTGTAGTAACAGTATTACATAGTATACCCATCTACTCCACCCTTGACCCCATGTTATAGTGCAATATACTCATTAGCATAGAAACAGTAATACATAGTATGCCCATCTACTCCACCCTTGACCCCATGTTTTAGAGCAATATAGTCATTAGCACTAT
This sequence comes from Anthopleura xanthogrammica, assembly GCA_964019055.1. Taxonomy (NCBI): domain Eukaryota; kingdom Metazoa; phylum Cnidaria; class Anthozoa; order Actiniaria; family Actiniidae; genus Anthopleura; species Anthopleura xanthogrammica. The sequence goes on from OZ025210.1 coordinate 8,298,057, forward strand.
AACAGTAATACATAGTATGCCCATCTACTCCACCCTTGACCCCATGTTATAGTGCAATATACTCATTAGCATAGAGACAGTAATACATATGTCTATCTACTCCACCCTTGACCTCATAATAAAGTTCAATATACCCACAAATGTAGTAACAGTAATACATAGTATGGCCATCTACTTCACCCTTGACCCCTTGCTATAATGCAATATACCCACAACTGTAGTAACACTAATACATAGTATGCCCATCTACTCCACCCTTGACCAAATGCTATAGTGCAATATAATCAATAACACAGAAACAGTAATAGAAAATATATACAGCCACTCCACCCTTTACCCCATGCTATGGCATAATATAATGAATATCATAGTAACAGTAATATATGATATACACATCTACTCCAACCTTGACCCAATGCTATGGCGTATCATAATGAATATTATAGTAACAATAATTTATGATATACACATCTACTCCACCCTTAGCCCAATGCTATGGCGTATCATAATGAATATTATACTAACAGTAATTTATGATATACACATCTACTCCACCCTTAGCCCATGCTATAGTTCAATATACCCACAACTGTAGTAACAGTATTACATAGTATACCCATCTACTCCACCCTTGACCCCATGTTATAGTGCAATATACTCATTAGCATTGAGACAGTAATACATATGTCTATCTACTCCAACCTTGACCCCTGCTAAAGTTCAATATACCCACAACTGTAGTAACAGTAATACATACTATGCCCATCTACTTCACCCTTCACCCCATGCTATAATGCAATATACCCACAACTGTAGTAACAGTAATACATAGTATGCCAATCTACTCCACCCTTGACCCCATGCTAAAGTTCAATATACCCACAACTGTAGTAATAGTAGTACATGGTGTAATATACTTATTAGTATAGTAACAGTAATATACAGTACATATATCAACTCCACCCTTTACCCAATGCTATGGAATAATATAATGAATAGCATAGTAACAGTAACATATGATATACACATCAACTCCACCCTTGACCCCATGCTAAAGTTCAATATACCCACAACTGTAGTAACAGTAATACATAGTTTGCCCATCTACTCCACCCTTGACCCCATGCTATAGTGCAATATAATCATTAGCACAGTAAAAGTAATATAAAATATAAACATCTACTCTATCCTTCAACCCATACTATGGTGCAATATAATCAATAGCACAGAAACAGTAATATAAAATATATACATCCACTGAACCCTTTACCCAATGCTATGGCGTAATATAATGAATAGCATAGTAACAGTAATATATAATATACACATCTACTCCACCCTTTACCCCATGCCAAAGTTTAATATATACACAACTGTAGTAACAGTAATACATAGTATGCCCATCTACTCAACCCTTGACCTTTATGTTATAGTGCAATATACTCATTAGCATAGAGACAGTAATACATATGTCTATCTACTCCACCCTTGACCTCATAATAAAGTTCAATATACCCACAACTGTAGTAACACTAATACATAGTATACCCATCTACTCCACCCTTGACCCCATGCTATAGTGCAATATAATCAATAACACAGAAACAGTAATAGAAAATATATACAGCCACTCCACCCTTTACCCCATGCTATGGCGTAATATAATGAATATCATAGTAACAGTAATATATGATATACACATCTACTCCACCCTTGACCCAATGCTATGGTGTATCATAATGAATATTATAGTAACAATAATTTATGATATACACATCTACTCCACCCTTAGCCCATGCTAAAGTTCAATATACCCACAACTGTAGTAACAGTATTACATAGTATACCCATCTACTCCACCCTTGACCCCATGTTATAGTGCAATATACTCATTAGCATTGAGACAGTAATACATATGTCTATCTACTCCAACCTTGACCCCTGCTAAAGTTCAATATACCCACAACTGTAGTAACAGTAATACATACTATGCCCATCTACTTCACCCTTCACCCCATGCTATAATGCAATATACCCACAACTGTAGTAACAGTAATACATAGTATGCCAATCTACTCCACCCTTGACCCCATGCTAAAGTTCAATATACCCACAACTGTAGTAATAGTAGTACATGGTGTAATATACTTATTAGTATAGTAACAGTAATATACAGTACATATATCAACTCCACCCTTTACCCAATGCTATGGCATAATATAATGAATAGCATAGTAACACTAATATATGATATACACATCAACTCCACCCTTGACCCCATGCTAAAGTTCAATATACCCACAACTGTAGTAACAGTAATACATAGTTTGCCCATCTACTCCACCCTTGACCCCATGCTATAGTGCAATATAATCATTAGCATAGAGACAGTAATACATATGTCTATCTACTCCACCCTTGACCTCATAATAAAGTTCAATATACCCACAAATGTAGTAACAGTAATACATAGTATGGCCATCTACTTCACCCTTGACCCCATGCTATAATGCAATATACCCACAACTGTAGTAACACTAATACATAGTATACCCATCTACTCCACCCTTGACCCCATGCTATAGTGCAATATAATCAATAACACAGAAACAGTAAGATAAAATATATACAGGCACTCCACCCTTTACCCCATGCTATGGCATAATATAATGAATATCATAGTAACAGTAATATATGATATACACATCTACTCCACCCTTGACCCAATGCTATGGCGTATCATAATGAATATTATAGTAACAATAATTTATGATATACACATCTACTCCACCCTTAGCCCAATGCTATGGCGTATCATAATGAATATTATACTAACAGTAATTTATGATATACACATCTACTCCACCCTTAGCCCATGCTATAGTTCAATATACCCACAACTGTAGTAACAGTATTACATAGTATACCCATCTACTCCACCCTTGACCCCATGTTATAGTGCAATATACTCATTAGCATTGAGACAGTAATACATATGTCTATCTACTCCAACCTTGACCCCTGCTAAAGTTCAATATACCCACAACTGTAGTAACAGTAATACATACTATGCCCATCTACTTCACCCTTCACCCCATGCTATAATGCAATATACCCACAACTGTAGTAACAGTAATACATAGTATGCCCATCTACTCCACCCTTGACCCCATGCTAAAGTTCAATATACCCACAACTGTAGTAACAGTAATACATAGTTTGCCCATCTACTCCACCCTTGACCCCATGCTATAGTGCAATATAATCATTAGCACAGTAAAAGTAATATAAAATATAAATATCTACTTTATCCTTCCACCCATACTATGGTGCAATATAATCAATAGCACAGAAACAGTAATATAAAATATATACATCCACTCAACCCTTTACCCAATGCTATGGCGTAATATAATGAATAGCATAGTAACAGTAATATATGATATACACATCTACTCCACCTTTTACCCCATGCCAAAGTTTAATATATACACAACTGTAGTAACAGTAATACATAGTATGCCCATCTACTCAACCCTTGACCCCATGTTATAGTGCAATATACTCATTAGCATAGAGACAGTAATACATATGTCTATCTACTCCACCCTTGACCTCATAATAAAGTTCAATATACCCACAAATGTAGTAACAGTAATACATAGTATGGCCATCTACTTCACCCTTGACCCCATGCTATAATGCAATATACCCACAACTGTAGTAACACTAATACATAGTATGCCCATCTACTCCACCCTTGACCAAATGCTATAGTGCAATATAATCAATAACACAGAAACAGTAATAGAAAATATATACAGCCACTCCACCCTTTACCCCATGCTATGGCATAATATAATGAATATCATAGTAACAGTAATATATGATATACACATCTACTCCACCCTTGACCCAATGCTATGGCGTATCATAATGAATATTATAGTAACAATAATTTATGATATACACATCTACTCCACCCTTAGCCCATGCTAAAGTTCAATATACCCACAACTGTAGTAACAGTATTACATAGTATACCCATCTACTCCACCCTTGACCCCATGTTATAGTGCAATATACTCATTAGCATAGAAACAGTAATACATAGTATGCCCATCTACTCCACCCTTGACCCCATGTTATAGAGCAATATAGTCATTAGCATTATAACAGTAATACATAGTATGCCCATCTACCCCACCCTTGAACCCATGTTATAGTGCAATATACTCATTAGCATAGAGACAGTAATACTTGTCTATTTACTCCACCCTTGACCCCATGCTAAAGTTCAATATACCCACAACTGTAGTAATAGTAATACATAGTATGCCCATGTACTCCTCCCTTGACCCCATGCTTTGGAATAATATAATGAATAGCATAGTAACAGTAATATATGATATACACATCTACTCCATCTTTGACCCTTAGCCCATGCTAAAGTTCAATATACCCCCAAATGTAGTAACAGTATTACATAGTATTTCTATCTATTCCACTCTTGACCCCATGTTATAGTGCAATATACTTATTAGCATAGAGACAGTAATACATATGTCTATCTACTCCACCCTTGACCCCCTGCTAAAGTTCACTATACCCACAACCGTAGTAACAGTAATACATAGTATGCCCATCTACTCCACCCTTGACCCCCTGCTATGGCATAATATAATGAATAGCATAGCAACAGTAATATAAGATATACACATCTACTCCACCCTTGACCCAATGCTATGGCATATCGTAATGAATATTATAGTAACAGTAATTTATGATATACACATCCACTCCACCCTTAGCCCATGCTAAAGTTCAATATACCCACAACTGTAGTAACAGTATTACATAGTATACCCATCTACTCCACCCTTGACCCCATGTTATAGTTCAATATACTCATTAGCATAGAGACAGTAATACATGTCTATCTACTCCACCCTTGATCCCATGCTATAGTGCAATATAATCAATAACACAGAAACAGTAATATAAAATATATACAGCCACTCAACCCTTTACCCAATGCTATGGCATAATATAATGAATATCATAGTAACAGTAATATATGATATACACATCTACTCCACCCTTAGCCCAATGCTATGGCGTATCATAATGAATATTATACTAACAGTAATTTATGATATACACATCTACTCCACCCTCAGCCCATGCTAAAGTTCAATATACCCACAACTGTAATAACAGTATTACATAGTATACCCATCTACTCCACCCTTGACCCCATGTTATAGTGCAATATAATCAATAACACAGAAACAGTAAGATAAAATATATACAGCCACTCCACCCTTTTCCCTATGCTATGGCATAATATAATGAATATCATAGTAACAGTAACATATGACGTACACATCAACTTCACCCTCGACCCCCTGCTAAAGTTCAATATACCCACAACCGTAGTAACAGTAATACATAGTATGCCCATCTACTCCACCCTTGACCCAATGCTATGGCGTATCATAATGAATATTATAGTAACAGTAATTTATGATATACACATCTACTCCACCCTTAGCCCATGCTAAAGTTCAATATACCCACAACTGTACTAACAGTATTACATAGTATACTCATCTACTCCTCCCTTGATCCCATGTTAAAGAGCAATATAGTCATTAGCATTATAACAATAATACATAGTATGCCCATCTACTCCACCCTTGACCCCATGTTATAGAGCAATATAGTCATTAGCATTATAACAGTAATACATAGTATGCCCGTCTACTCCACCCTTGACCCCATGTTATAGTACAATATACTCATTAGCATAGAGACAGTAATACATATGTCTATCTACTCCACCCTTGACCCCATAATAAAGTTCAATATACCCACAAATGTAGTAACAGTAATACATAGTATGGCCATCTACTTCACCCTTGACCCCATGCTATAATGCAATATACCTACAACTGTACTAACAGTAATACATAGTATGCCCATCTACTCCACCCTTTACCCCATGCTATGGCATAATATAATGAATAGCATAGGAACAGTAATATAAGATATACACATCTACTCCACCCTTGACCCAATGCTATGGCGTATCGTAATGAATATTATAGCAACAGTAATTTATGATATACACATCCACTCTACCCTTAGCCAATGCTAAAGTTCAATATACCCACAACTGTAGTAACAGTATTACATAGTATACCCATCTACTCCACCCTTGACCCCATGTTATAGTTCAATATACTCATTAGCATAGAGACAGTAATACATGTCTATAAACTCCACTCTTGACCCCATGCTAAAGTTCAATATACCCACAACTGTAGTAACAGTATTACATAGTATACCCATCTACTCCACCCTTTACCCCATTTTATAGTGCAATATACTCATTAGCATAGAGACAGTAATACGTATGTCTATCAACTCCACCCTTGACCCCATGCTAAAGTTCAATATACCCACAACTGTAGTAATAGTAGTACATGGTGTAATATACTTATTAGTATAGGAACAGTAATATACAGTACATATATCAACTCCACCCTTTACCCAATGCTATGGCATAATATAATGAATAGCATAGTAACAGTAATATATGATATACACATCTACTCCACCCTTGACCCAATGCTATGGCGTATCATAATGAATATTATACTAACAGTAATTTATGATATACACATCTACTCCACCCTTAGCCCATGCTAAAGTTCAATATACCCACAACTGTAGTAACAGTATTACATAGTATACCCATCTACTCCACCCTTGACCCCATGTTATAGTTCAATATACTCATTAGCATAGAGACAGTAATACATGTCTATATACTCCACTCTTGACCCCATGCTAAAGTTCAATATAACCACAACTGTAGTAACAGTATTACATAGTATACCCATCTACTCCACCCTTTACCCCATTTTATAGTGCAATATACTCATTAGCATAGAGACAGTAATACGTATGTCTATCTACTCCACCCTTGACCCCATGCTAAAGTTCGATATATCCAGAACTGTAGTAATAGTAGTACATGGTGTAATATACTTATTAGTATAGTAACAGTAATATACAGTACATATATCAACTCCACCCTTTACCCAATGCTATGGCATAATATAATGAATAGCATAGTAACACTAATATATGATATACACATCAACTCCACCCTTGACCTCATGCTAAAGTTCAATATACCCACCACTGTAGTAACAGTAATACATAGTTTGCCCATCTACTCCTCCCTTGACCCCATGCTATAGTGCAATATAATCATTAGCACAGTAAAAGTAATATAAAATATAAACATCTACTCTATCCTTCAACCCATACTATAGTGCAATATAATCAATAGCACAGAAACAGTAATATAAAATATATACATCCACTCAACCCTTTACCCAATGCTATGGCGTAATATAATGAATAGCATAGTAACAGTAATATATGATATACACATCTACTCCACCCTTGACCCCATGCTAAAGTTAAATATATACACAACTGTAGTAACAGTAATACATAGTATACCCATCTACTCCACCCTTGTCCCCATTTTATAGTGCAATATACTCATTAGCATAGAGACACCAATACATGTCTATCTACTCCACCCTTGACCCCATGCTAAAGTTCAATATACCCACAACTGTAGTAATAGTAGTACATGGTGTAATATACTTATTAGTATAGGAACAGTAATATACAGTACATATATCAACTCCACCCTTTACCCAATGCTATGGCATAATATAATGAATAGCATAGTAACAGTAATATATGATATACACATCTACTCCACCCTTGACCCAATGCTATGGCGTATCATAATGAATATTATACTAACAGTAATTTATGATATACACATCTACTCCACCCTTAGCCCATGCTAAAGTTCAATATACCCACAACTGTAGTAACAGTATTACATAGTATACCCATCTACTCCACCCTTGACCCCATGTTATAGTTCAATATACTCATTAGCATAGAGACAGTAATACATGTCTATATACTCCACTCTTGACCCCATGCTAAAGTTCAATATAACCACAACTGTAGTAACAGTATTACATAGTATACCCATCTACTCCACCCTTTACCCCATTTTATAGTGCAATATACTCATTAGCATAGAGACAGTAATACGTATGTCTATCTACTCCACCCTTGACCCCATGCTAAAGTTCAATATACCCACAACTGTAGTAATAGTAGTACATGGTGTAATATACTTATTAGTATAGTAACAGTAATATACAGTACATATATCAACTCCACCCTTTACCCAATGCTATGGCATAATATAATGAATAGCATAGTAACACTAATATATGATATACACATCAACTCCACCCTTGACCTCATGCTAAAGTTCAATATACCCACCACTGTAGTAAAAGTAATACATAGTTTGCCCATCTACTCCTCCCTTGACCCCATGCTATAGTGCAATATAATCATTAGCACAGTAAAAGTAATATAAAATATAAACATCTACTCCATCCTTCAACCCATACTATAGTGCAATATAATCAATAGCACAGAAACAGTAATATAAAATATATACATCCACTCAACCCTTTACCCAATGCTATGGCGTAATATAATGAATAGCATAGTAACAGTAATATATGATATACACATCTACTCCACCCTTGACCCCATGCTAAAGTTAAATATATACACAACTGTAGTAACAGTAATACATAGTATACCCATCTACTCCACCCTTGTCCCCATTTTATAGTGCAATATACTCATTAGCATAGAGACACCAATACATGTCTATCTACTCCACCCTTGACCCCATGCTAAAGTTCAATATACCCACAACTGTAGTAATAGTAGTACATGGTGTAATATACTTATTAGTATAGGAACAGTAATATACAGTACATATATCAACTCCACCCTTTACCCAATGCTATGGCATAATATAATGAATAGCATAGTAACAGTAATATATGATATACACATCTACTCCACCCTTGACCCAATGCTATGGCGTATCATAATGAATATTATACTAACAGTAATTTATGATATACACATCTACTCCACCCTTAGCCCATGCTAAAGTTCAATATACCCACAACTGTAGTAACAGTATTACATAGTATACCCATCTACTCCACCCTTGACCCCATGTTATAGTTCAATATACTCATTAGCATAGAGACAGTAATACATGTCTATATACTCCACTCTTGACCCCATGCTAAAGTTCAATATAACCACAACTGTAGTAACAGTATTACATAGTATACCCATCTACTCCACCCTTTACCCCATTTTATAGTGCAATATACTCATTAGCATAGAGACAGTAATACGTATGTCTATCTACTCCACCCTTGACCCCATGCTAAAGTTCAATATACCCACAACTGTAGTAATAGTAGTACATGGTGTAATATACTTATTAGTATAGTAACAGTAATATACAGTACATATATCAACTCCACCCTTTACCCAATGCTATGGCATAATATAATGAATAGCATAGTAACACTAATATATGATATACACATCAACTCCACCCTTGACCTCATGCTAAAGTTCAATATACCCACCACTGTAGTAAAAGTAATACATAGTTTGCCCATCTACTCCTCCCTTGACCCCATGCTATAGTGCAATATAATCATTAGCACAGTAAAAGTAATATAAAATATAAACATCTACTCCATCCTTCAACCCATACTATAGTGCAATATAATCAATAGCACAGAAACAGTAATATAAAATATATACATCCACTCAACCCTTTACCCAATGCTATGGCGTAATATAATGAATAGCATAGTAACAGTAATATATGATATACACATCTACTCCACCCTTGACCCCATGCTAAAGTTAAATATATACACAACTGTAGTAACAGTAATACATAGTATACCCATCTACTCCACCCTTGTCCCCATTTTATAGTGCAATATACTCATTAGCATAGAGACAGCAATACATGTCTATCTACTCCACCCTTGACCCCATGCTAAAGTTCAATATACCCACAACTGTAGTAATAGTAGTACATGGTGTAATATACTTATTAGTATAGGAACAGTAATATACAGTACATATATCAACTCCACCCTTTACCCAATGCTATGGCATAATATAATGAATAGCATAGTAACAGTAATATATGATATACACATCAACTCCACCCTTGACCCCATGCTAAAGTTCAATATACCCACAACTGTAGTAACAGTAATACATAGTTTGCCCATCTACTCCACCCTTGACCCCATGCTATAGTGCAATATAATCATAAGCACAGTAAAAGTAATATAAAATATAAACATCTACTCTATCCTTCAACCCATACTATGCTGCAATATAATCAATAGTACAGAAACAATAATATAAAATATATACATCCACTCAACCCTTTACCCAATGCTATGGCGTAATATAATGAATAGCATAGTAACAGTAATATATGATATACACATCTACTCCACCCTTGATCCCATGCTAAAGTTTAATATATACACAACTGTAGTAACAGTAATACATAGTATGCCCATCTACTCAACCCTTGACCCCATGTTATAGTGCAATATACTCATTAGCATAGAGACAGTAATACATGTCTATCTACTCCACCCTTGACCTCATAATAAAGTTCAATATACCCACAAATGTAGTAACAGTAATACATAGTATGGCCATCTACTTCACCCTTGACCCCATGCTATAATGCAATATACCCACAACTGTAGTAACACTAATACATAGTATGCCCATCTACTCCACCCTTGACCCCATGCTATAGTGCAATATAATCAATAACACAGAAACAGTAATATAAAATATATACAGCCACTCCACCCTTTACCCCATGCTATGGCATAATATAATGAATATCATAGTAACAGTAATATATGATATACACATCTACTCCACCCTTGACCCAATGCTATGGCGTATCATAATGAATATTATAGTAACAATAATTTATGATATACACATCTACTCCACCCTTAGCCCATGCTAAAGTTCAATATACCCACAACTGTAGTAACAGTATTACATAGTATACCCATCTACTCCACCCTTGACCCCATGTTATAGAGCAATATAGTCATTAGCATTATAACAGTAATACATAGTATGCCCATCTACTCCACCCTTGACCCCATGTTATAGTGCAATATACTCATTAGCATAGAGACAGTAATACATGTCTATCTACTCCACCCTTGACCTCATAATAAAGTTCAATATACCCACAAATGTAGTAACAGTAATACATAGTATGGCCATCTACTTCACCCTTGACCCCATGCTATAATGCAATATACCCACAACTGTAGTAACACTAATACATAGTATGCCCATCTACTCCACCCTTGACCAAATGCTATAGTGCAATATAATCAATAACACAGAAACAGTAATAGAAAATATATACAGCCACTCCACCCTTTACCCCATGCTATGGCATAATATAATGAATATCATAGTAACAGTAATATATGATATACACATCTACTCCACCCTTGACCAAATGCTATGGCGTATCATAATGAATATTATAGTAACAATAATTTATGATATACACATCTACTCCACCCTTAGCCCATGCTAAAGTTCAATATACCCACAACTGTAGTAACAGTATTACATAGTATACCCATCTACTCCACCCTTGACCCCATGTTATAGTGCAATATACTCATTAGCATAGAAACAGTAATACATAGTATGCCCATCTACTCCACCCTTGACCCCATGTTATAGAGCAATATAGTCATTAGCATTATAACAGTAATACATAGTATGCCCATCTACTCCACCCTTGACCCCATGTTATAGTGCAATATACTCATTAGCATAGAAACAGTAATACATGTCTATTTACTCCACCCTTGACCCCATGCTAAAGTTCAATATACCCACAACTGTAGTAATAGTAATACATAGTATGCCCATGTACTCCTCCCTTGACCCCATGCTTTGGAATATATAATGAATAGCATAGTAACAGTAATATATGATATACACATCTACTCCATCTTTGACCCTTAGCCCATGCTAAAGATAAATATACCCCCAAATGTAGTAACAGTATTACATAGTATTTCTATCTATTCCACTCTTGACCCCATGTTATAGTGCAATATACTCATTAGCATAGAGACAGTAATACATATGTCTATCTACTCCACCCTTGACCCCCTGCTAAAGTTCAATATACCCACAACCGTAGTAACAGTAATACATAGTATACCCATCTACTCCACCCTTGACCCAATGCTATAATGCAATATACCCACAACTGTAGTAACACTAATACATAGTATGCCCATCTACTCCACCCTTGACCAAATGCTATAGTGCAATATAATCAATAACACAGAAACAGTAATAGAAAATATATACAGCCACTCCACCCTTTACCCCATGCTATGGCATAATATAATGAATATCATAGTAACAGTAATATATGATATACACATCTACTCCACCCTTGACCCAATGCTATGGCGTATCATAATGAACATTATAGTAACAATAATTTATGATATACACATCTACTCCACCCTTAACCCATGCTAAAGTTCAATATACCCACAACTGTAGTAACAGTATTACATAGTATACCCATCTACTCCACCCTTGACCCCATGTTATAGTGCAATATACTCATTAGCATAGAAACAGTAATACATAGTATGCCCATCTACTCCACCCTTGACCCCATGTTATAGAGCAATATAGTCATTAGCATTATAACAGTAATACATAGTATGCCCATCTACTCCACCCTTGACCCCATGTTATAGTGCAATATACTCATTAGCATAGAAACAGTAATACATATGTCTATCTACTCCACCCTTGACCCCCTGCTAAAGTTCAATATACCCACAACCGTAGTAACAGTAATACATAGTATGCCCATCTACTCTACCCTTGACCCCCTGCTATGGCATAATATAATGAATAGCATAGCAACAGTAATATAAGATATACACATCTACTCCACCCTTGACCCAATGCTATGGCGTATCGTAATGAATATTATAGTAACAGTAATTTATGATATACACATCCACTCCACCCTTAGCCCATGCTAAAGTTCAATATACCCACAACTGTAGTAACAGTATTACATAGTATACCCATCTACTCCACCCTTGACCCCATGTTATAGTTCAATATACTCATTAGAATAGAGACAGTAATACATGTCTATCTACTCCACCCTTGACCCCATGCTAAAGTTCAATATACCTACAACTGTAGTAACAGTCATACATAGTATTGCAATCTACTTCACCCTTGACCCCATGCTATAATGCAATATACCCACAACTGTAGTAACAGTAATACATAGTATACCCATCTAGTCCACCCTTGACCCCATGCTATAGTGCAATATAATCAATAACACAGAAACAGTAATATAAAATATATACAGCCACTCCACCCTTTTCCCTATGCTATGGCATAATATAATGAATATCATAGTAACAGTAACATATGACGTACACATCAACTCCACCCTCGACCCCCTGCTAAAGTTCAATATACCCACAACCGTAGTAACAGTAATACATAGTATGCCCATCTACTCCACCCTTGACCCAATGCTATGGCGTATCATAATGAATATTATAGTAACAGTAATTTATGATATACACATCCACTCCACCCTTAGCCCATGCTAAAGTTCAATATACCCACAACTGTAGTAACAGTAATACATAGTATGCCCATCTACTCCTCCCTTGACCCCATGCTTTGGAATAATATAATGAATAGCATAGTAACAGTAATATATGATATACACATCTACTCCATCTTTGACCCTTAGCGCATGTAAAGTTCAATATACCCACAAATGTAGTAACAGTATTACATAGTATTTCTATCTATTCCACCCTTGACCCCATGTTATAGTGCAATATACTCATTAGCATAGAGACAGTAATACATATGTCAATCTACTCCACCCTTGACCCCCTGCTAAAGTTCAATATACCCACAACCGTAATAACAGTAATACATAGTATGCCCATCTACTCCACCCTTGACCCCCTGCTATGGCATAATATAATGAATAGCATAGCAACAGTAATATAAGATATACACATCTACTCCACCCTTGACCCAATGCTATGGCGTATCGTAATGAATATAGTAACAGTAATTTATGATATACACATCCACTCCACCCTTAGCCCATGCTAAAGTTCAATATACCCACAACTGTAGTAACAGTATAACATAGTATACCCATCTACTCTACCCTTGACCCCATGTTATAGTTCAATATACTCATTAGCATAGAGACAGTAATACATGTCTATCTACTCCACCCTTGACCCCATGCTAAAGTTCAATATACCCACAACTGTAGTAACAGTCATACATAGTATTGCTATCTACTTCACCCTTGACCCCATGCTATAATGCAATATACCCACAACTGTAGTAACAGTAATACATAGTATACCCATCTAGTCCACCCTTGACCCCATGCTATAGTGCAATATAATCAATAACACAGAAACAGTAATATAAAATATATACAGCCACTCCACCCTTTACCCCATGCTATGGCAAAATATAATAAATAGCATAGTAACAGTAATATATGAGATACACATCTACTCCACCCTTGACCCAATGCTATGGCGTATCATAATGAATATTATAGTAACAGTAATTTATGATATACACATCTACTCCACCCTTAGCCCATGCTAAAGTTCAATATACCCACAACTGTACTAACAGTATTACATAGTATACCCATCTACTCCTCCCTTGACCCCATGTTAAAGAGCAATATAGTCATAAGCATTATAACAATAATACATAGTATGCCCATCTACTCCACCCTTGACCCCATGTTATAGAGCAATATAGTCATTAGCATTATAACAGTAATACATATTATGCCAATCTACTCCACCCTTGACCCAATGTTATAGTACAATATACTCATTAGCATAGAGACAGTAATACATGTCTATCTAATCCACCCTTGACCCCATGCTAAAGATCAATATACCCACAAATGTAGTAACAGTAATACATAGTATGCCCATCTACTCCACCCTTGACCCAATGCTATAATGCAATATACCCACAACTGTAGTAACACTAATACATAGTATGCCCATCTACTCCACCCTTGACCAAATGCTATAGTGCAATATAATCAATAACACAGAAACAGTAATATAAAATATATACAGCCACTCCACCCTTTACCCCATGCTATGGCATAATATAATGAATATCATAGTAACAGTAATATATGATATACATATCTACTCCACCCTTGACCCAATGCTATGGCGTATCATAATGAATATTACAGTAACAATAATTTATGATATACACATCTACTCCACCCTTAGCCCATGCTAAAGTTCAATATACCCACAACTGTAGTAACAGTATTACATAGTATACCCATCTACTCCACCCTTGACCCCATGTTATAGTGCAATATACTCATTAGCATAGAAACAGTAATACATAGTATGCCCATCTACTCCACCCTTGACCCCATGTTATAGAGCAATATAGTCATTAGCATTATAACAGTAATACATAGTATGCCCATCTACTATACCCTTGACCCAATGTTATAGTGCAATATACTCATTAGCATAGAAACAGTAATACATGTCTATTTACTCCACCCTTGACCCCATGCTAAAGTTCAATATACCCACAACTGTAGTAATAGTAATACATAGTATGCCCATGTACTCCTCCCTTGACCCCATGCTTTGGAATAATATAATGAATAGCATAGTAACAGTAATATATGATATACACATCTACTCCATCTTTGACCCTTAGCCCATGCTAAAGATAAATATACACCCAAATGTAGTAACAGTATTACATAGTATTTCTATCTATTCCACTCTTGACCCCATGTTATAGTGCAATATACTCATTAGCATAGAGACAGTAATACATATGTCTATCTACTCCACCCTTGACCCCCTGCTAAAGTTCAATATACCCACAACCGTAGTAACAGTAATACACAGTATGCCCATCTACTCCACCCTTGACCCCCTGCTATGGCATAATATAATGAATAGCATAGCAACAGTAATATAAGATATACACATCTACTCCTTCCTTGACCCAATGCTATGGCGTATCGTAATGAATATTATAGTAACAGTAATTTATGATATACACATCCACTCCACCCTTAGCCCATGCTAAAGTTCAATATACCCACAACTGTAGTAACAGTATTACATAGTATACCCATCTACTCCACCCTTTACCCCATGTTATAGTTCAATATACTCATTAGCATAGAGACAGTAATACATGTCTATCTACTCCACCCTTGACCCCATGCTAAAGTTCAATATACCCACAACTGTAGTAACAGTCATACATAGTATTGCTATCTACTTCACCCTTGACCCCATGCTATAATGCAATATACCCACAACTGTAGTAACAGTAATACATAGTATACCCATCTAGTCCACCCTTGACCCCATGCTATAGTGCAATATAATCAATAACACAGAAACAGTAATATAAAATATATACAGCCACTCCACCCTTTACCCCATGCTATGGCAAAATATAATAAATAGCATAGTAACAGTAATATATGAGATACACATCTACTCCACCCTTGACCCAATGCTATGGCGTATCATAATGAATATTATAGTAACAGTAATTTATGATATACACATCCACTCCACCCTTAGCCCATGCTAAAGTTCAATATACCCACAACTGTAGTAACAGTATTACATAGTATACCCATCTACTCCACCCTTGACCCCATGTTATAGTTCAATATACTCATTAGCATAGAGACAGTAATACATGTCTATCTACTCCACCCTTGACCCCATGCTAAAGTTCAATATACCTACAACTGTAGTAACAGTCATACATAGTATTGCAATCTACTTCACCCTTGACCCCATGCTATAATGCAATATACCCACAACTGTAGTAACAGTAATACATAGTATACCCATCTAGTCCACCCTTGACCCCATGCTATAGTGCAATATAATCAATAACACAGAAACAGTAATATAAAATATATACAGCCACTCCACCCTTTTCCCTATGCTATGGCATAATATAATGAATATCATAGTAACAGTAACATATGACGTACACATCAACTCCACCCTCGACCCCCTGCTAAAGTTCAATATACCCACAACCGTAGTAACAGTAATACATAGTATGCCCATCTACTCCACCCTTGACCCAATGCTTTGGAATAATATAATGAATAGCATAGTAACAGTAATATATGATATACACATCTACTCCATCTTTGACCCTTAGCGCATGCTAAAGTTCAATATACCCACAAATGTAGTAACAGTATTACATAGTATTTCTATCTATTCAACCCTTGACCCCATGTTATAGTGCAATATACTCATTAGCATAGAGACAGTAATACATATGTCGATCTACTCCACCCTTGACCCCCTGCTAAAGTTCAATATACCCACAACCGTAATAACAGTAATACACAGTATGCCCATCTACTCCACCCTTGACCCCCTGCTATGGCATAATATAATGAATAGCATAGCAACAGTAATATAAGATATACACATCTACTCCACCCTTGACCCAATGCTATGGCGTATCGTAATGAATATAGTAACATTAATTTATGATATACACATCCACTCCACCCTTAGCCCATGCTAAAGTTCAATATACCCACAACTGTAGTAACAGTATTACATAGTATACCCATCTACTCTACCCTTGACCCCATGTTATAGTACAATATACTCATTAGCATAGAGACAGTAATACATGTCTATCTAATCCACCCTTGACCCCATGCTAAAGATCAATATACCTACAAATGTAGTAACAGTAATACATAGTATGCCCATCTACTTCACCCTTGACCCCATGCTATAATGCAATATACCCACAAGTGTAGTAACAGTAGTACATAGTATGCATATCTACTCCACCCTTGACCCCATGCTATAGTGCAAAATAATCAATAGCACAGAAATAGTAATATAAAATATATACAGCCACTTTACCCTTTTCCCTATCCTATGGCATAATATAATGAATATCATAGTAACAGTAATATATGATATACACATCTACTCCACCCTTGACCCAATGCTATGGCGTATCATAATGAATATTATACTAACAGTAATTTATGATATACACATCTACTCCACCCTTAGCCCATGCTAAAGTTCAATATACCCACAACTGTAGTAACAGTATTACATAGTATACCCATCTACTCCACCCTTGACCCCATGTTATAGTGCAATATACTCATTAGCATTGAGACAGTAATACATGTCTATCTACTCCACCCTTGACCCCATGCTAAAGTTCAATATACCCACAACTGTAGTAACAGTAATACATAGTATGCCCATCTACTCCACCCTTGACCCCATGCTATAGTGCAATATAATCAATAACACAGAAACAGTAATATAAAATATATACAGCCACTCCAACCTTTACCCCATGCTATGGCATAATATAATGAATATCATAGTAACAGTAATATATGATATACACATCTAGTCCACCCTTGACCCAATGCTATGGCGTATCATAATGAATATTATAGTAACAGTAATTTATGATATACACATCTACTCCACCCTTAGCCCATGCTAAAGTTCAATATACCCACAAATGTAGTAACAGTATTACATAGTATACCCATCTACTCCACCCTTGACCCCATGTTATAGTGCAATATACTCATTAGCATTGAGACAGTAATACATGTCTATCTACTCCACCCTTGACCCCATGCTAAAGTTCAATATACCCACAACTGTAGTAACAGTAATACATAGTATGCCCATCTACTCCACCCTTGACCCCATGCTATACTGCAATATAATCAATAACACAGAAACAGTAATATAAAATATATACAGCCACTCCAACCTTTACCCCATGCTATGGCATAATATAATGAATATCATAGTAACAGTAATATATGATATACACATCTAGTCCACCCTTGACCCAATGCTATGGCGTATCATAATGAATATTATAGTAACAGTAATTTATGATATACACATCTACTCCACCCTTAGCCCATGCTAAAGTTCAATATACCCACAAATGTAGTAACAGTAATAGATAGTATGCCCATCTACTTCACCCTTGACCCCATGCTAAAGTTCAATATACCCACAACTGTAGTAACAGTAACATATGATATACACATCTACTCCACCCTTGACCCAATGCTATGGCGTATCATAATGAATATTATACTAACAGTAATTTATGATATACACATCTACTCCACCCTAAGCCCATGCTAAAGTTCAATATACCCACAACTGTAGTAAAAGTATTACATAGTATACCCATCTACTCCACCCTTGACCCCATGTTATAGTGCAATATACTCATTAGCATTGAGACAGTAATACATGTCTATCTACTCCACCCTTGACCCCATGCTAAAGTTCAATATACCCACAACTGTAGTAACAGTAATACATAGTATGCCCATCTACTCCTCCCTTGACCCCATGCTATAGTGCAATATAATCAATAACACAGAAACAGTAATATAAAATATATACAGCCACTCCAACCTTTACCCCATGCTATGGCATAATATAATGAATATCATAGTAACAGTAATATATGATATACACATCTAGTCCACCCTTGACCCAATGCTATGGCGTATCATAATGAATATTATAGTAACAGTAATTTATGATATACACATCTACTCCACCCTTAGCCCATGCTAAAGTTCAATATACCCACAACTGTAGTAACAGTATTACATAGTATACCCATCTACTCCACCCTTGCCCCATGTTATAGAGCAATATAGTCATTAGCATTATAACAGTAATACATAGTATGCCCATTTACTCCACCCTTGACCCCATGTTATAGAGCAATATACTCATTAGCATTATAACAGTAATACATAGTATGCCCATCTACTCCACCCTTGACCCCATGTTATAGAGCAATATAGTCATTAGCATTATAACAGTAATACATATTATGCCAATCTACTCCACCCTTGACCCAATGTTATAGAGCAATATAGTCATTAGCATTATAACAGTAATACATATTATGCCAATCTACTCCACCCTTGACCCAATGTTATAGTACAATATACTCATTAGCATAGAGACAGTAATACATGTCTATCTAATCCACCCTTGACCCCATGCTAAAGATCAATATACCTACAAATGTAGTAACAGTAATACATAGTATGCCCATCTACTTCACCCTTGACCCCATGCTATAATGCAATATACCCACAACTGTAGTAACAGTAGTACATAGTATGCATATCTACTCCACCCTTGACCCCATGCTATAGTGCAAAATAATCAATAGCACAGAAATAGTAATATAAAATATATACAGCCACTTTACCCTTTTCCCTATCCTATGGCATAATATAATGAATATCATAGTAACAGTAATATATGATATACACATCTACTCCACCCTTGACCCAATGCTATGGCGTATCATAATGAATATTATACTAACAGTAATTTATGATATACACATCTACTCCACCCTTAGCCCATGCTAAAGTTCAATATACCCACAACTGTAGTAACAGTATTACATAGTATACCCATCTACTCCACCCTTGACCCCATGTTATAGTGCAATATACTCATTAGCATTGAGACAGTAATACATGTCTATCTACTCCACCCTTGACCCCATGCTAAAGTTCAATATACCCACAACTGTAGTAACAGTAATACATAGTATGCCCATCTACTCCACCCTTGACCCCATGCTATAGTGCAATATAATCAATAACACAGAAACAGTAATATAAAATATATACAGCCACTCCAACCTTTACCCCATGCTATGGCATAATATAATGAATATCATAGTAACAGTAATATATGATATACACATCTAGTCCACACTTGACCCAATGCTATGGCGTATCATAATGAATATTATAGTAACAGTAATTTATGATATACACATCTACTCCACCCTTAGCCCATGCTAAAGTTCAATATACCCACAAATGTAGTAACAGTATTACATAGTATACCCATCTACTCCACCCTTGACCCCATGTTATAGTGCAATATACTCATTAGCATTGAGACAGTAATACATGTCTATCTACTCCACCCTTGACCCCATGCTAAAGTTCAATATACCCACAACTGTAGTAACAGTAATACATAGTATGCCCATCTACTCCACCCTTGACCCCATGCTATAGTGCAATATAATCAATAACACAGAAACAGTAATATAAAATATATACAGCCACTCCAACCTTTACCCCATGCTATGGCATAATATAATGAATATCATAGTAACAGTAATATATGATATACACATCTAGTCCACCCTTGACCCAATGCTATGGCATATCATAATGAATATTATAGTAACAGTAATTTATGATATACACATCTACTCCACCCTTAGCCCATGCTAAAGTTCAATATACCCACAAATGTAGTAACAGTAATAGATAGTATGCCCATCTACTTCACCCTTGACCCCATGCTAAAGTTCAATATACCCACAACTGTAGTAACAGTAACATATGATATACACATCTACTCCACCCTTGACCCAATGCTATGGCGTATCATAATGAATATTATACTTACAGTAATTTATGATATACACATCTACTCCACCCTAAGCCCATGCTAAAGTTCAATATACCCACAACTGTAGTAACAGTATTACATAGTATACCCATCTACTCCACCCTTGCCCCATGTTATAGAGCAATATAGTCATTAGCATTATAACAGTAATACATAGTATGCCCATTTACTCCACCCTTGACCCCATGTTATAGAGCAATATACTCATTAGCATTATAACAGTAATACATAGTATGCCCATCTACTCCACCCTTGACCCCATGTTATAGAGCAATATAGTCATTAGCATTATAACAGTAATACATATTATGCCAATCTACTCCACCCTTGACCCAATGTTATAGTACAATATACTCATTAGCATAGAGACAGTAATACATGTCTATCTAATCCACCCTTGACCCTATGCTAAAGTTCAATATACCCACAACTGTAGTAACAGTAATACATACTATGCCCATCTACTTCACCCTTGACCCCATGCTATAATGCAATATACACACAACTGTAGTAACAGTAATACATAGTATGCCCATCTACTCCACCCTTGACCCCATGCTAAAGTTCAATATACCCACAACTGTAGTAATAGTAGTACATGGTGTAATATACTTATTAGTATAGTAACAGTAATATACAGTACATATATCAACTCCACCCTTTACCCAATGCTATAGTGCAATATAATCATTAGCACAGTAAAAGTAATATAAAATATAAACATCTACTCCATCCTTCAACCCATGCTATAGTGCAATATAATCAATAGCACAGAAACAGTAATATAAAATATATACATCCACTCAACCCTTTACCCAATGCTATGGCGTAATATAATGAATAGCATAGTAACAGTAATATATGATATACACATCTACTCCACCCTTGACCCCATGCTAAATTTTAATATATACACAACTGTAGTAAGAGTAATACATAGTATGCCCATCTACTCTACCCTTGACCCCATGTTATAGTGCAATATACTCATTAGCATAGAGACAGTAATACGTAGGTATATCTATTCCACCCTTGACCCCATGCTAAAGTTCAATATACCCACAACTGTAGTAATAGTAGTACATGGTGTAATATACGTATTAGTATAGTAACAGTAATATACAGTACATATATCAACTCCACCCTTTACCCAATGCTATGGCATAATATAATGAATAGCATAGTAACAGTAATATATGATATACACATCAACTCCACCCTTGACCCCATGCTAAAGTTCAATATACCCACAACTGTAGTAACAGTAATACATAGTTTGCCCATCTACTCCACCCTTGACCCCATGCTATAGTGCAATATAATCATTAGCACAGCAAAAGTAATATAAAATATAAACATCTACTCTATCCTTAAACCCATGCTATAGTGCAATATAATCAATAGCACAGAAACAGTAATATAAAATATATACATCCACTCAACCCTTTACCCAATGCTATGGCGTAATATAATGAATAGCATAGTAACAGTAATATATGATATACACATCTACTCCACCTTTTACCCCATGCCAAAGTTTAATATATACACAACTGTAGTAACAGTAATACATAGTATGCCCATCTACTCAACCCTTGACCCCATGTTAAAGTGCAATATACTCATTAGCATAGAGACAGTAATACATATGTCTATCTACTTCACCCTTGACCTCATAATAAAGTTCAATATACCCACAACTGTAGTAACACTAATACATAGTATACCCATCTACTCCACCCTTGACCCCCTGTTATAGTGCAATATACTCATTAGCATAGAAACAGTAATACATAGTATGCCCATCTGCTCCACCCTTGACCCCATGTTATAGAGCAATATAGTCATTAGCATTATAACAGTAATACATAGTATGCCCATCTACTCCACCCTTGACCCCATGTTATAGTGCAATATACTCATTAGCATAGAGACAGTAATACATATGTCTATCTACTCCACCCTTGACCTCATAATAAAGTTCAATATACCCACAAATGTAGTAACAGTAATACATAGTATGGCCATCTACTTCACCCTTGACCCTATGCTATAATGCAATATACCCACAACTGTAGTAACACTAATACATAGTATGCCCATCTACTCCACCCTTGACCAAATGCTATAGTGCAATATAATCATTAGCACAGCAAAAGTAATATAAAATATAAACATCTACTCTATCCTTAAACCCATGCTATAGTGCAATATAATCAATAGCACAGAAACAGTAATATAAAATATATACATCCACTCAACCCTTTACCCAATGCTATGGCGTAATATAATGAATAGCATAGTAACAGTAATATATGATATACACATCTACTCCACCTTTTACCCCATGCCAAAGTTTAATATATACACAACTGTAGTAACAGTAATACATAGTATGCCCATCTACTCAACCCTTGACCCCATGTTATAGTGCAATATACTCATTAGCATATAGACAGTAATACATATGTCTATCTACTTCACCCTTGACCTCTTAATAAAGTTCAATATACCCACAACTGTAGTAACACTAATACATAGTATACCCATCTACTCCACCCTTGACCCCCTGTTATAGTGCAATATACTCATTAGCATAGAAACAGTAATATATAGTATGCCCATCTGCTCCACCCTTGACCCCATGTTATAGAGCAATATAGTCATTAGCATAGAAACAGTAATACATAGTATGCCCATCTACTCCACCCTTGACCCCATGTTATAGTGCAATATACTCATTAGCATAGAGACAGTAATACATATGTCTATCTACTCCACCCTTGACCTCATAATCAAGTTCAATATACCCACAAATGTAGTAACAGTAATACATAGTATGGCCATCTACTTCACCCTTGACCCTATGCTATAATGCAATATACCCACAACTGTAGTAACACTAATACATAGTATGCCCATCTACTCCACCCTTGACCAAATGCTATAGTGCAATATAATCAATAACACAGAAACAGTAATAGAAAATATATACAGCCACTCCACCCTTTACCCCATGCTATGGCATAATATAATAAATATCATAGTAACAGTAATATATGATATACACATCTACTCCACCCTTGACCCAATGCTATGGCGTATCATAATGAATATTATAGTAACAATAATTTATGATATACACATCTACTCCACCCTTAGCCCATGCTAAAGTTCAATATACCCACAACTGTAGTAACAGTATTACATAGTATACCCATCTACTCCACCCTTGACCCCATGTTTTAGTGCAATATACTCATTAGCATAGAAACAGTAATACATAGTATGCCCATCTACTCCACCCTTGACCCCATGTTATAGAGCAATATAGTCATTAGCATTATAACAGTAATACATAGTATGCCCATCTACTCCACCCTTGACCCCATGTTATAGTGCAATATACTCATTAGCATAGAGACAGTAATACATGTCTATTTACTCCACCCTTGACCCCATGCTAAAGTTCAATATACCAACAACTGTAGTAATAGTAATACATAGTATGCCCATGTACTCCTCCCTTGACCCCATGCTTTGGAATAATATAATGAATAGCATAGTAACAGTAATATATGATATACACATCTACTCCATCTTTGACCCTTAGCCCATGCTAAAGTTCAATATTCCCCCAAATGTAGTAACAATATTACATAGTATTTCTATCTATTCCACCCTTGACCCCATGTTATAGTGCAATATACTCATTAGTATAGAGACAGTAATACATGTCTATCTACTCCACCCTTGACCCCCTGCTAAAGTTCAATATACCTACAACTGTAGTAACAGTCATACATAGTATTGCAATCTACTTCACCCTTGACCCCATGCTATAATGCAATATACCCACAACTGTAGTAACAGTAATACATAGCATACCCATCTAGTCCACCCTTGACCCCATGCTATAGTGCAATATAATCAATAACACAGAAACAGTAATATAAAATATATACAGCCACTCCACCCTTTTCCCTATGCTATGGCCTAATATAATGAATATCATAGTAACAGTAACATATGACGTACACATCAACTCCACCCTTGACCCCCTGCTAAAGTTCAATATACCCACAACTGTAGTAACAGTCATACAAAGTATTACTATCTACTTCACCCTTGACCCCATGCTATAATGCAATATACCCACAACTGTAGTAACAGTAATACATAGTATACCCATCTAGTCCACCCTTGACCCCATGTTATAGTTCAATATACTCATTAGCATAGAGACAGTAATACATGTCTATCTACTCAACCCTTGACCCCATGCTAAAGTTCAATATACCCACAACTGTAGTAACAGTCATACAAAGTATTGCTATCTACTTCACCCTTGGCCCCATGCTATAATGCAATATACCCACAACTGTAGTAACAGTAATACATAGTATACCCATCTAGTCCACCCTTGACCCCATGCTATAGTGCAATATAATCAATAACACAGAAACAGTAATATAAAATATATACAGCCACTCCACCCTTGACCCCATGCTATGGCGTAATATAATAAATAGCATAGTAACAGTAATATATGAGATACACATCTACTCCACCCTTGACCCAATGCTATGGCGTATCATAATGAATATTATAGTAACAGTAATTTATGATATACACATCTACTCCACCCTTAGCCCATGCTAAAGTTCAATATACCCACAACTGTACTAACAGTATTACATAGTATACCCATCTACTCCTCCCTTGACCCCATGTTATAGAGCAATATAGTCATTAGCATTATAACAATAATACATAGTATGCCCATCTACTCCACCATTGACCCCATGTTATAGAGCAATATAGTCATTAGCATTATAACAGTAATACATAGTATGCCCATCTACTCCACCCTTGACCCCATGTTATAGTGCAATATACTCATTAGCATAGAGACAGTAATACATATGTCTATCTACTCCACCCTTGACCCCATAATAAAGTTCAATATACCTACAAATGTATTAACAGTAATACATAGTATGGCCATCTACTTCACCCTTGACCCCATGCTATAATGCAATATACCCACAACTGTAGTAACAGTAATACATAGTATGCCCATCTACTCCACCCTTGACCCCATGCTATGGCATAATATAATGAATAGCATAGGAACAGTAATATAAGATATACACATCTACTCCACCCTTGACCTAATGCTATGGCGTATCGTAATGAATATTATAGTAACAGTAATTTATGATATACACATCCACTCTACCCTTAGCCCATGCTAAAGTTCAATATACCCACAACTGTAGTAACAGTATTACATAGTATACTTATCTACTCCACCCTTGACTCCATGTTATAGTTCAATATACTCGTTAGCATAGAGACAGTAATACATGTCTATATACTCCACTCTTGACCCCATGCTAAAGTTCAATATAACCACAACTGTAGTAACAGTATTACATAGTTTACCCATCTACTCCACCCTTTACCCCATTTTATAGTGCAATATACTCATTAGCATAGAGACAGTAATACGTATGTCTATCTACTCCACCCTTGACCCTATGCTAAAGTTCAATATACCCACAACTGTAGTAATAGTAGTACATGGTGTAATATACTTATTAGTATAGGAACAGTAATATACAGTACATATATCAACTCCACCCTTTACCCAATGCTATGGCATAATATAATGAATAGCATAGTAACAGTAATATATGATATACACATCAACTCCACCCTTGACCCCATGCTAAAGTTCAATATACCCACCACTGTAGTAACAGTAATACATAGTTTGCCCATCTACTCCTCCCTTGACCCCATGCTATAGTGCAATATAATCATTAGCACAGTAAAAGTAATATAAAATATAAACATCTACTCTATCCTTCAACCCATACTATAGTGCAATATAATCAATAGCACAGAAACAGTAATATAAAATATATACATCCACTCAACCGTTTACCCAATGCTATGGCGTAATATAATGAATAGCATAGTAACAGTAATATATGATATACACATCTACTCCACCCTTGACCCCATGCTAAAGTTAAATATATACACAACTGTAGTAACAGTAATACATAGTATACCCATCTAGTCCACCCTTGACCCCATGCTAAAGTTAAATATATACACAACTGTAGTAACAGTAATACATAGTATGCCCATCTACTCAACCCTTGACCCCATGTTATAGTGCAATATACTCATTAGCATAGAGACAGTAATACATATGTCTATCTACTCCACCCTTGACCCCATAATAAAGTTCAATATACCCACAAATGTATTAACAGTAATACATAGTATGGCCATCTACTTCACCCTTGACCCCATGCTATAATGCAATATACCCACAACTGTAGTAACACAAATACATAGTATGCCCATCTAACTCCACCCTTGACCCCATGCTATAGTGCAATATAATCAATAACACAGAAACAGTAATATAAAATATATACAGCCACTCCACCCTTTACCCCATGCTATGGCGTAATATAATAAATAGCATAGTAACAGTAATATATGAGATACACATCTACTCCACCCTTGACCCAATGCTATGGCGTATCATAATGAATATTATAGTAACAGTAATTTATGATATACACATCTACTCCACCCTTAGCCCATGCTAAAGTTCAATATACCCACAACTGTACTAACAGTATTACATAGTATACCCATCTACTCCTCCCTTGACCCCATGTTATAGAGCAATATAGTCATTAGCATTATAACAATAATACATAGTATGCCCATCTACTCCACCATTGACCCCATGTTATAGAGCAATATAGTCATTAGCATTATAACAGTAATACATAGTATGCCAATCTACTCCACCCTTGACCCCATGTTATAGTGCAATATACTCATTAGCATAGAGACAGTAATACATATGTCTATCTACTCCACCCTTGACCCCATAATCAAGTTCAATATACCCACAAATGTATTAACAGTAATACATAGTATGGCCATCTACTTCACCCTTGACCCCATGCTATAATGCAATATACCCACAACTGTAGTAACAGTAATACATAGTATGCCCATCTACTCCACCCTTGACCCCATGCTATGGCATAATATAATGAATAGCATAGGAACAGTAATATAAGATATACACATCTACTCCACCCTTGACCTAATGCTATGGCGTATCGTAATGAATATTATAGTAACAGTAATTTATGATATACACATCCACTCTACCCTTAGCCCATGCTAAAGTTCAATATACCCACAACTGTAGTAACAGTATTACATAGTATACTTATCTACTCCACCCTTGACTCCATGTTATAGTTCAATATACTCGTTAGCATAGAGACAGTAATACATGTCTATATACTCCACTTTTGACCCCATGCTAAAGTTCAATATAACCACAACTGTAGTAACAGTATTACATAGTTTACCCATCTACTCCACCCTTTACCCCATTTTATAGTGCAATATACTCATTAGCATAGAGACAGTAATACGTATGTCTATCTACTCCACCCTTGACCCTATGCTAAAGTTCAATATACCCACAACTGTAGTAACAGTAATACATAGTATGCCCATCTACTCCTCCCTTGACCCCATGCTTTGGAATAATATAATGAATAGCATAGTAACAGTAATATATGATATACACATCTACTCCATCTTTGACCCTTAGCGCATGTAAAGTTCAATATACCCACAAATGTAGTAACAGTATTACATAGTATTTCTATCTATTCCACCCTTGACCCCATGTTATAGTGCAATATACTCATTAGCATAGAGACAGTAATACATATGTCAATCTACTCCACCCTTGACCCCCTGCTAAAGTTCAATATACCCACAACCGTAATAACAGTAATACATAGTATGCCCATCTACTCCACCCTTGACCCCCTGCTATGGCATAATATAATGAATAGCATAGCAACAGTAATATAAGATATACACATCTACTCCACCCTTGACCCAATGCTATGGCGTATCGTAATGAATATAGTAACAGTAATTTATGATATACACATCCACTCCACCCTTAGCCCATGCTAAAGTTCAATATACCCACAACTGTAGTAACAGTATAACATAGTATACCCATCTACTCTACCCTTGACCCCATGTTATAGTTCAATATACTCATTAGCATAGAGACAGTAATACATGTCTATCTACTCCACCCTTGACCCCATGCTAAAGTTCAATATACCCACAACTGTAGTAACAGTCATACATAGTATTGCTATCTACTTCACCCTTGACCCCATGCTATAATGCAATATACCCACAACTGTAGTAACAGTAATACATAGTATACCCATCTAGTCCACCCTTTACCCCATGCTATGGCAAAATATAATAAATAGCATAGTAACAGTAATATATGAGATACACATCTACTCCACCCTTGACCCAATGCTATGGCGTATCATAATGAATATTATAGTAACAGTAATTTATGATATACACATCTACTCCACCCTTAGCCCATGCTAAAGTTCAATATACCCACAACTGTACTAACAGTATTACATAGTATACCCATCTACTCCTCCCTTGACCCCATGTTAAAGAGCAATATAGTCATAAGCATTATAACAATAATACATAGTATGCCCATCTACTCCACCCTTGACCCCATGTTATAGAGCAATATAGTCATTAGCATTATAACAGTAATACATATTATGCCAATCTACTCCACCCTTGACCCAATGTTATAGTACAATATACTCATTAGCATAGAGACAGTAATACATGTCTATCTAATCCACCCTTGACCCCATGCTAAAGATCAATATACCCACAAATGTAGTAACAGTAATACATAGTATGCCCATCTACTCCACCCTTGACCCAATGCTATAATGCAATATACCCACAACTGTAGTAACACTAATACATAGTATGCCCATCTACTCCACCCTTGACCAAATGCTATAGTGCAATATAATCAATAACACAGAAACAGTAATATAAAATATATACAGCCACTCCACCCTTTACCCCATGCTATGGCATAATATAATGAATATCATAGTAACAGTAATATATGATATACATATCTACTCCACCCTTGACCCTATGCTAAAGTTCAATATACCCACAACTGTAGTAATAGTAGTACATGGTGTAATATACTTATTAGTATAGGAACAGTAATATACAGTACATATATCAACTCCACCCTTTACCCAATGCTATGGCATAATATAATGAATAGCATAGTAACAGTAATATATGATATACACATCAACTCCACCCTTGACCCCATGCTAAAGTTCAATATACCCACCACTGTAGTAACAGTAATACATAGTTTGCCCATCTACTCCTCCCTTGACCCCATGCTATAGTGCAATATAATCATTAGCACAGTAAAAGTAATATAAAATATAAACATCTACTCTATCCTTCAACCCATACTATAGTGCAATATAATCAATAGCACAGAAACAGTAATATAAAATATATACATCCACTCAACCGTTTACCCAATGCTATGGCGTAATATAATGAATAGCATAGTAACAGTAATATATGATATACACATCTACTCCACCCTTGACCCCATGCTAAAGTTAAATATATACACAACTGTAGTAACAGTAATACATAGTATACCCATCTAGTCCACCCTTGACCCCATGCTAAAGTTAAATATATACACAACTGTAGTAACAGTAATACATAGTATGCCCATCTACTCAACCCTTGACCCCATGTTATAGTGCAATATACTCATTAGCATAGAGACAGTAATACATATGTCTATCTACTCCACCCTTGACCCCATAATAAAGTTCAATATACCCACAAATGTATTAACAGTAATACATAGTATGGCCATCTACTTCACCCTTGACCCCATGCTATAATGCAATATACCCACAACTGTAGTAACACAAATACATAGTATGCCCATCTAACTCCACCCTTGACCCCATGCTATAGTGCAATATAATCAATAACACAGAAACAGTAATATAAAATATATACAGCCACTCCACCCTTTACCCCATGCTATGGCGTAATATAATAAATAGCATAGTAACAGTAATATATGAGATACACATCTACTCCACCCTTGACCCAATGCTATGGCGTATCATAATGAATATTATAGTAACAGTAATTTATGATATACACATCTACTCCACCCTTAGCCCATGCTAAAGTTCAATATACCCACAACTGTACTAACAGTATTACATAGTATACCCATCTACTCCTCCCTTGACCCCATGTTATAGAGCAATATAGTCATTAGCATTATAACAATAATACATAGTATGCCCATCTACTCCACCATTGACCCCATGTTATAGAGCAATATAGTCATTAGCATTATAACAGTAATACATAGTATGCCAATCTACTCCACCCTTGACCCCATGTTATAGTG
This sequence comes from Anthopleura xanthogrammica, assembly GCA_964019055.1. NCBI lineage: Eukaryota > Metazoa > Cnidaria > Anthozoa > Actiniaria > Actiniidae > Anthopleura > Anthopleura xanthogrammica. The sequence continues at coordinate 8,330,139 of OZ025210.1, forward strand.
CAATATACTCATTAGCATAGAGACAGTAATACATATGTCTATCTACTCCACCCTTGACCCCATAATCAAGTTCAATATACCCACAAATGTATTAACAGTAATACATAGTATGGCCATCTACTTCACCCTTGACCCCATGCTATAATGCAATATACCCACAACTGTAGTAACAGTAATACATAGTATGCCCATCTACTCCACCCTTGACCCCATGCTATGGCATAATATAATGAATAGCATAGGAACAGTAATATAAGATATACACATCTACTCCACCCTTGACCTAATGCTATGGCGTATCGTAATGAATATTATAGTAACAGTAATTTATGATATACACATCCACTCTACCCTTAGCCCATGCTAAAGTTCAATATACCCACAACTGTAGTAACAGTATTACATAGTATACTTATCTACTCCACCCTTGACTCCATGTTATAGTTCAATATACTCGTTAGCATAGAGACAGTAATACATGTCTATATACTCCACTTTTGACCCCATGCTAAAGTTCAATATAACCACAACTGTAGTAACAGTATTACATAGTTTACCCATCTACTCCACCCTTTACCCCATTTTATAGTGCAATATACTCATTAGCATAGAGACAGTAATACGTATGTCTATCTACTCCACCCTTGACCCTATGCTAAAGTTCAATATACCCACAACTGTAGTAACAGTAATACATAGTATGCCCATCTACTCCTCCCTTGACCCCATGCTTTGGAATAATATAATGAATAGCATAGTAACAGTAATATATGATATACACATCTACTCCATCTTTGACCCTTAGCGCATGTAAAGTTCAATATACCCACAAATGTAGTAACAGTATTACATAGTATTTCTATCTATTCCACCCTTGACCCCATGTTATAGTGCAATATACTCATTAGCATAGAGACAGTAATACATATGTCAATCTACTCCACCCTTGACCCCCTGCTAAAGTTCAATATACCCACAACCGTAATAACAGTAATACATAGTATGCCCATCTACTCCACCCTTGACCCCCTGCTATGGCATAATATAATGAATAGCATAGCAACAGTAATATAAGATATACACATCTACTCCACCCTTGACCCAATGCTATGGCGTATCGTAATGAATATAGTAACAGTAATTTATGATATACACATCCACTCCACCCTTAGCCCATGCTAAAGTTCAATATACCCACAACTGTAGTAACAGTATAACATAGTATACCCATCTACTCTACCCTTGACCCCATGTTATAGTTCAATATACTCATTAGCATAGAGACAGTAATACATGTCTATCTACTCCACCCTTGACCCCATGCTAAAGTTCAATATACCCACAACTGTAGTAACAGTCATACATAGTATTGCTATCTACTTCACCCTTGACCCCATGCTATAATGCAATATACCCACAACTGTAGTAACAGTAATACATAGTATACCCATCTAGTCCACCCTTTACCCCATGCTATGGCAAAATATAATAAATAGCATAGTAACAGTAATATATGAGATACACATCTACTCCACCCTTGACCCAATGCTATGGCGTATCATAATGAATATTATAGTAACAGTAATTTATGATATACACATCTACTCCACCCTTAGCCCATGCTAAAGTTCAATATACCCACAACTGTACTAACAGTATTACATAGTATACCCATCTACTCCTCCCTTGACCCCATGTTAAAGAGCAATATAGTCATAAGCATTATAACAATAATACATAGTATGCCCATCTACTCCACCCTTGACCCCATGTTATAGAGCAATATAGTCATTAGCATTATAACAGTAATACATATTATGCCAATCTACTCCACCCTTGACCCAATGTTATAGTACAATATACTCATTAGCATAGAGACAGTAATACATGTCTATCTAATCCACCCTTGACCCCATGCTAAAGATCAATATACCCACAAATGTAGTAACAGTAATACATAGTATGCCCATCTACTCCACCCTTGACCCAATGCTATAATGCAATATACCCACAACTGTAGTAACACTAATACATAGTATGCCCATCTACTCCACCCTTGACCAAATGCTATAGTGCAATATAATCAATAACACAGAAACAGTAATATAAAATATATACAGCCACTCCACCCTTTACCCCATGCTATGGCATAATATAATGAATATCATAGTAACAGTAATATATGATATACATATCTACTCCACCCTTGACCCAATGCTATGGCGTATCATAATGAATATTACAGTAACAATAATTTATGATATACACATCTACTCCACCCTTAGCCCATGCTAAAGTTCAATATACCCACAACTGTAGTAACAGTATTACATAGTATACCCATCTACTCCACCCTTGACCCCATGTTATAGTGCAATATACTCATTAGCATAGAAACAGTAATACATAGTATGCCCATCTACTCCACCCTTGACCCCATGTTATAGAGCAATATAGTCATTAGCATTATAACAGTAATACATAGTATGCCCATCTACTATACCCTTGACCCAATGTTATAGTGCAATATACTCATTAGCATAGAAACAGTAATACATGTCTATTTACTCCACCCTTGACCCCATGCTAAAGTTCAATATACCCACAACTGTAGTAATAGTAATACATAGTATGCCCATGTACTCCTCCCTTGACCCCATGCTTTGGAATAATATAATGAATAGCATAGTAACAGTAATATATGATATACACATCTACTCCATCTTTGACCCTTAGCCCATGCTAAAGATAAATATACACCCAAATGTAGTAACAGTATTACATAGTATTTCTATCTATTCCACTCTTGACCCCATGTTATAGTGCAATATACTCATTAGCATAGAGACAGTAATACATATGTCTATCTACTCCACCCTTGACCCCCTGCTAAAGTTCAATATACCCACAACCGTAGTAACAGTAATACACAGTATGCCCATCTACTCCACCCTTGACCCCCTGCTATGGCATAATATAATGAATAGCATAGCAACAGTAATATAAGATATACACATCTACTCCTTCCTTGACCCAATGCTATGGCGTATCGTAATGAATATTATAGTAACAGTAATTTATGATATACACATCCACTCCACCCTTAGCCCATGCTAAAGTTCAATATACCCACAACTGTAGTAACAGTATTACATAGTATACCCATCTACTCCACCCTTTACCCCATGTTATAGTTCAATATACTCATTAGCATAGAGACAGTAATACATGTCTATCTACTCCACCCTTGACCCCATGCTAAAGTTCAATATACCCACAACTGTAGTAACAGTCATACATAGTATTGCTATCTACTTCACCCTTGACCCCATGCTATAATGCAATATACCCACAACTGTAGTAACAGTAATACATAGTATACCCATCTAGTCCACCCTTGACCCCATGCTATAGTGCAATATAATCAATAACACAGAAACAGTAATATAAAATATATACAGCCACTCCACCCTTTACCCCATGCTATGGCAAAATATAATAAATAGCATAGTAACAGTAATATATGAGATACACATCTACTCCACCCTTGACCCAATGCTATGGCGTATCATAATGAATATTATAGTAACAGTAATTTATGATATACACATCCACTCCACCCTTAGCCCATGCTAAAGTTCAATATACCCACAACTGTAGTAACAGTATTACATAGTATACCCATCTACTCCACCCTTGACCCCATGTTATAGTTCAATATACTCATTAGCATAGAGACAGTAATACATGTCTATCTACTCCACCCTTGACCCCATGCTAAAGTTCAATATACCTATAACTGTAGTAACAGTCATACATAGTATTGCAATCTACTTCACCCTTGACCCCATGCTATAATGCAATATACCCACAACTGTAGTAACAGTAATACATAGTATACCCATCTAGTCCACCCTTGACCCCATGCTATAGTGCAATATAATCAATAACACAGAAACAGTAATATAAAATATATACAGCCACTCCACCCTTTTCCCTATGCTATGGCATAATATAATGAATATCATAGTAACAGTAACATATGACGTACACATCAACTCCACCCTCGACCCCCTGCTAAAGTTCAATATACCCACAACCGTAGTAACAGTAATACATAGTATGCCCATCTACTCCACCCTTGACCCAATGCTTTGGAATAATATAATGAATAGCATAGTAACAGTAATATATGATATACACATCTACTCCATCTTTGACCCTTAGCGCATGCTAAAGTTCAATATACCCACAAATGTAGTAACAGTATTACATAGTATTTCTATCTATTCAACCCTTGACCCCATGTTATAGTGCAATATACTCATTAGCATAGAGACAGTAATACATATGTCGATCTACTCCACCCTTGACCCCCTGCTAAAGTTCAATATACCCACAACCGTAATAACAGTAATACACAGTATGCCCATCTACTCCACCCTTGACCCCCTGCTATGGCATAATATAATGAATAGCATAGCAACAGTAATATAAGATATACACATCTACTCCACCCTTGACCCAATGCTATGGCGTATCGTAATGAATATAGTAACATTAATTTATGATATACACATCCACTCCACCCTTAGCCCATGCTAAAGTTCAATATACCCACAACTGTAGTAACAGTATTACATAGTATACCCATCTACTCTACCCTTGACCCCATGTTATAGTACAATATACTCATTAGCATAGAGACAGTAATACATGTCTATCTAATCCACCCTTGACCCCATGCTAAAGATCAATATACCTACAAATGTAGTAACAGTAATACATAGTATGCCCATCTACTTCACCCTTGACCCCATGCTATAATGCAATATACCCACAAGTGTAGTAACAGTAGTACATAGTATGCATATCTACTCCACCCTTGACCCCATGCTATAGTGCAAAATAATCAATAGCACAGAAATAGTAATATAAAATATATACAGCCACTTTACCCTTTTCCCTATCCTATGGCATAATATAATGAATATCATAGTAACAGTAATATATGATATACACATCTACTCCACCCTTGACCCAATGCTATGGCGTATCATAATGAATATTATACTAACAGTAATTTATGATATACACATCTACTCCACCCTTAGCCCATGCTAAAGTTCAATATACCCACAACTGTAGTAACAGTATTACATAGTATACCCATCTACTCCACCCTTGACCCCATGTTATAGTGCAATATACTCATTAGCATTGAGACAGTAATACATGTCTATCTACTCCACCCTTGACCCCATGCTAAAGTTCAATATACCCACAACTGTAGTAACAGTAATACATAGTATGCCCATCTACTCCACCCTTGACCCCATGCTATAGTGCAATATAATCAATAACACAGAAACAGTAATATAAAATATATACAGCCACTCCAACCTTTACCCCATGCTATGGCATAATATAATGAATATCATAGTAACAGTAATATATGATATACACATCTAGTCCACCCTTGACCCAATGCTATGGCGTATCATAATGAATATTATAGTAACAGTAATTTATGATATACACATCTACTCCACCCTTAGCCCATGCTAAAGTTCAATATACCCACAAATGTAGTAACAGTATTACATAGTATACCCATCTACTCCACCCTTGACCCCATGTTATAGTGCAATATACTCATTAGCATTGAGACAGTAATACATGTCTATCTACTCCACCCTTGACCCCATGCTAAAGTTCAATATACCCACAACTGTAGTAACAGTAATACATAGTATGCCCATCTACTCCACCCTTGACCCCATGCTATAGTGCAATATAATCAATAACACAGAAACAGTAATATAAAATATATACAGCCACTCCAACCTTTACCCCATGCTATGGCATAATATAATGAATATCATAGTAACAGTAATATATGATATACACATCTAGTCCACCCTTGACCCAATGCTATGGCGTATCATAATGAATATTATAGTAACAGTAATTTATGATATACACATCTACTCCACCCTTAGCCCATGCTAAAGTTCAATATACCCACAAATGTAGTAACAGTAATAGATAGTATGCCCATCTACTTCACCCTTGACCCCATGCTAAAGTTCAATATACCCACAACTGTAGTAACAGTAACATATGATATACACATCTACTCCACCCTTGACCCAATGCTATGGCGTATCATAATGAATATTATACTAACAGTAATTTATGATATACACATCTACTCCACCCTAAGCCCATGCTAAAGTTCAATATACCCACAACTGTAGTAAAAGTATTACATAGTATACCCATCTACTCCACCCTTGACCCCATGTTATAGTGCAATATACTCATTAGCATTGAGACAGTAATACATGTCTATCTACTCCACCCTTGACCCCATGCTAAAGTTCAATATACCCACAACTGTAGTAACAGTAATACATAGTATGCCCATCTACTCCTCCCTTGACCCCATGCTATAGTGCAATATAATCAATAACACAGAAACAGTAATATAAAATATATACAGCCACTCCAACCTTTACCCCATGCTATGGCATAATATAATGAATATCATAGTAACAGTAATATATGATATACACATCTAGTCCACCCTTGACCCAATGCTATGGCGTATCATAATGAATATTATAGTAACAGTAATTTATGATATACACATCTACTCCACCCTTAGCCCATGCTAAAGTTCAATATACCCACAACTGTAGTAACAGTATTACATAGTATACCCATCTACTCCACCCTTGCCCCATGTTATAGAGCAATATAGTCATTAGCATTATAACAGTAATACATAGTATGCCCATTTACTCCACCCTTGACCCCATGTTATAGAGCAATATACTCATTAGCATTATAACAGTAATACATAGTATGCCCATCTACTCCACCCTTGACCCCATGTTATAGAGCAATATAGTCATTAGCATTATAACAGTAATACATATTATGCCAATCTACTCCACCCTTGACCCAATGTTATAGAGCAATATAGTCATTAGCATTATAACAGTAATACATATTATGCCAATCTACTCCACCCTTGACCCAATGTTATAGTACAATATACTCATTAGCATAGAGACAGTAATACATGTCTATCTAATCCACCCTTGACCCCATGCTAAAGATCAATATACCTACAAATGTAGTAACAGTAATACATAGTATGCCCATCTACTTCACCCTTGACCCCATGCTATAATGCAATATACCCACAACTGTAGTAACAGTAGTACATAGTATGCATATCTACTCCACCCTTGACCCCATGCTATAGTGCAAAATAATCAATAGCACAGAAATAGTAATATAAAATATATACAGCCACTTTACCCTTTTCCCTATCCTATGGCATAATATAATGAATATCATAGTAACAGTAATATATGATATACACATCTACTCCACCCTTGACCCAATGCTATGGCGTATCATAATGAATATTATACTAACAGTAATTTATGATATACACATCTACTCCACCCTTAGCCCATGCTAAAGTTCAATATACCCACAACTGTAGTAACAGTATTACATAGTATACCCATCTACTCCACCCTTGACCCCATGTTATAGTGCAATATACTCATTAGCATTGAGACAGTAATACATGTCTATCTACTCCACCCTTGACCCCATGCTAAAGTTCAATATACCCACAACTGTAGTAACAGTAATACATAGTATGCCCATCTACTCCACCCTTGACCCCATGCTATAGTGCAATATAATCAATAACACAGAAACAGTAATATAAAATATATACAGCCACTCCAACCTTTACCCCATGCTATGGCATAATATAATGAATATCATAGTAACAGTAATATATGATATACACATCTAGTCCACACTTGACCCAATGCTATGGCGTATCATAATGAATATTATAGTAACAGTAATTTATGATATACACATCTACTCCACCCTTAGCCCATGCTAAAGTTCAATATACCCACAAATGTAGTAACAGTATTACATAGTATACCCATCTACTCCACCCTTGACCCCATGTTATAGTGCAATATACTCATTAGCATTGAGACAGTAATACATGTCTATCTACTCCACCCTTGACCCCATGCTAAAGTTCAATATACCCACAACTGTAGTAACAGTAATACATAGTATGCCCATCTACTCCACCCTTGACCCCATGCTATAGTGCAATATAATCAATAACACAGAAACAGTAATATAAAATATATACAGCCACTCCAACCTTTACCCCATGCTATGGCATAATATAATGAATATCATAGTAACAGTAATATATGATATACACATCTAGTCCACCCTTGACCCAATGCTATGGCATATCATAATGAATATTATAGTAACAGTAATTTATGATATACACATCTACTCCACCCTTAGCCCATGCTAAAGTTCAATATACCCACAAATGTAGTAACAGTAATAGATAGTATGCCCATCTACTTCACCCTTGACCCCATGCTAAAGTTCAATATACCCACAACTGTAGTAACAGTAACATATGATATACACATCTACTCCACCCTTGACCCAATGCTATGGCGTATCATAATGAATATTATACTAACAGTAATTTATGATATACACATCTACTCCACCCTAAGCCCATGCTAAAGTTCAATATACCCACAACTGTAGTAACAGTATTACATAGTATACCCATCTACTCCACCCTTGCCCCATGTTATAGAGCAATATAGTCATTAGCATTATAACAGTAATACATAGTATGCCCATTTACTCCACCCTTGACCCCATGTTATAGAGCAATATACTCATTAGCATTATAACAGTAATACATAGTATGCCCATCTACTCCACCCTTGACCCCATGTTATAGAGCAATATAGTCATTAGCATTATAACAGTAATACATATTATGCCAATCTACTCCACCCTTGACCCAATGTTATAGTACAATATACTCATTAGCATAGAGACAGTAATACATGTCTATCTAATCCACCCTTGACCCTATGCTAAAGTTCAATATACCCACAACTGTAGTAACAGTAATACATACTATGCCCATCTACTTCACCCTTGACCCCATGCTATAATGCAATATACACACAACTGTAGTAACAGTAATACATAGTATGCCCATCTACTCCACCCTTGACCCCATGCTAAAGTTCAATATACCCACAACTGTAGTAATAGTAGTACATGGTGTAATATACTTATTAGTATAGTAACAGTAATATACAGTACATATATCAACTCCACCCTTTACCCAATGCTATAGTGCAATATAATCATTAGCACAGTAAAAGTAATATAAAATATAAACATCTACTCCATCCTTCAACCCATGCTATAGTGCAATATAATCAATAGCACAGAAACAGTAATATAAAATATATACATCCACTCAACCCTTTACCCAATGCTATGGCGTAATATAATGAATAGCATAGTAACAGTAATATATGATATACACATCTACTCCACCCTTGACCCCATGCTAAATTTTAATATATACACAACTGTAGTAAGAGTAATACATAGTATGCCCATCTACTCTACCCTTGACCCCATGTTATAGTGCAATATACTCATTAGCATAGAGACAGTAATACGTAGGTATATCTATTCCACCCTTGACCCCATGCTAAAGTTCAATATACCCACAACTGTAGTAATAGTAGTACATGGTGTAATATACGTATTAGTATAGTAACAGTAATATACAGTACATATATCAACTCCACCCTTTACCCAATGCTATGGCATAATATAATGAATAGCATAGTAACAGTAATATATGATATACACATCAACTCCACCCTTGACCCCATGCTAAAGTTCAATATACCCACAACTGTAGTAACAGTAATACATAGTTTGCCCATCTACTCCACCCTTGACCCCATGCTATAGTGCAATATAATCATTAGCACAGCAAAAGTAATATAAAATATAAACATCTACTCTATCCTTAAACCCATGCTATAGTGCAATATAATCAATAGCACAGAAACAGTAATATAAAATATATACATCCACTCAACCCTTTACCCAATGCTATGGCGTAATATAATGAATAGCATAGTAACAGTAATATATGATATACACATCTACTCCACCTTTTACCCCATGCCAAAGTTTAATATATACACAACTGTAGTAACAGTAATACATAGTATGCCCATCTACTCAACCCTTGACCCCATGTTAAAGTGCAATATACTCATTAGCATAGAGACAGTAATACATATGTCTATCTACTTCACCCTTGACCTCATAATAAAGTTCAATATACCCACAACTGTAGTAACACTAATACATAGTATACCCATCTACTCCACCCTTGACCCCCTGTTATAGTGCAATATACTCATTAGCATAGAAACAGTAATACATAGTATGCCCATCTGCTCCACCCTTGACCCCATGTTATAGAGCAATATAGTCATTAGCATTATAACAGTAATACATAGTATGCCCATCTACTCCACCCTTGACCCCATGTTATAGTGCAATATACTCATTAGCATAGAGACAGTAATACATATGTCTATCTACTCCACCCTTGACCTCATAATAAAGTTCAATATACCCACAAATGTAGTAACAGTAATACATAGTATGGCCATCTACTTCACCCTTGACCCTATGCTATAATGCAATATACCCACAACTGTAGTAACACTAATACATAGTATGCCCATCTACTCCACCCTTGACCAAATGCTATAGTGCAATATAATCATTAGCACAGCAAAAGTAATATAAAATATAAACATCTACTCTATCCTTAAACCCATGCTATAGTGCAATATAATCAATAGCACAGAAACAGTAATATAAAATATATACATCCACTCAACCCTTTACCCAATGCTATGGCGTAATATAATGAATAGCATAGTAACAGTAATATATGATATACACATCTACTCCACCTTTTACCCCATGCCAAAGTTTAATATATACACAACTGTAGTAACAGTAATACATAGTATGCCCATCTACTCAACCCTTGACCCCATGTTATAGTGCAATATACTCATTAGCATATAGACAGTAATACATATGTCTATCTACTTCACCCTTGACCTCTTAATAAAGTTCAATATACCCACAACTGTAGTAACACTAATACATAGTATACCCATCTACTCCACCCTTGACCCCCTGTTATAGTGCAATATACTCATTAGCATAGAAACAGTAATATATAGTATGCCCATCTGCTCCACCCTTGACCCCATGTTATAGAGCATTATAGTCATTAGCATAGAAACAGTAATACATAGTATGCCCATCTACTCCACCCTTGACCCCATGTTATAGTGCAATATACTCATTAGCATAGAGACAGTAATACATATGTCTATCTACTCCACCCTTGACCTCATAATCAAGTTCAATATACCCACAAATGTAGTAACAGTAATACATAGTATGGCCATCTACTTCACCCTTGACCCTATGCTATAATGCAATATACCCACAACTGTAGTAACACTAATACATAGTATGCCCATCTACTCCACCCTTGACCAAATGCTATAGTGCAATATAATCAATAACACAGAAACAGTAATAGAAAATATATACAGCCACTCCACCCTTTACCCCATGCTATGGCATAATATAATAAATATCATAGTAACAGTAATATATGATATACACATCTACTCCACCCTTGACCCAATGCTATGGCGTATCATAATGAATATTATAGTAACAATAATTTATGATATACACATCTACTCCACCCTTAGCCCATGCTAAAGTTCAATATACCCACAACTGTAGTAACAGTATTACATAGTATACCCATCTACTCCACCCTTGACCCCATGTTTTAGTGCAATATACTCATTAGCATAGAAACAGTAATACATAGTATGCCCATCTACTCCACCCTTGACCCCATGTTATAGAGCAATATAGTCATTAGCATTATAACAGTAATACATAGTATGCCCATCTACTCCACCCTTGACCCCATGTTATAGTGCAATATACTCATTAGCATAGAGACAGTAATACATGTCTATTTACTCCACCCTTGACCCCATGCTAAAGTTCAATATACCCACAACTGTAGTAATAGTAATACATAGTATGCCCATGTACTCCTCCCTTGACCCCATGCTTTGGAATAATATAATGAATAGCATAGTAACAGTAATATATGATATACACATCTACTCCATCTTTGACCCTTAGCCCATGCTAAAGTTCAATATTCCCCCAAATGTAGTAACAATATTACATAGTATTTCTATCTATTCCACCCTTGACCCCATGTTATAGTGCAATATACTCATTAGTATAGAGACAGTAATACATGTCTATCTACTCCACCCTTGACCCCCTGCTAAAGTTCAATATACCTACAACTGTAGTAACAGTCATACATAGTATTGCAATCTACTTCACCCTTGACCCCATGCTATAATGCAATATACCCACAACTGTAGTAACAGTAATACATAGCATACCCATCTAGTCCACCCTTGACCCCATGCTATAGTGCAATATAATCAATAACACAGAAACAGTAATATAAAATATATACAGCCACTCCACCCTTTTCCCTATGCTATGGCCTAATATAATGAATATCATAGTAACAGTAACATATGACGTACACATCAACTCCACCCTTGACCCCCTGCTAAAGTTCAATATACCCACAACTGTAGTAACAGTCATACAAAGTATTACTATCTACTTCACCCTTGACCCCATGCTATAATGCAATATACCCACAACTGTAGTAACAGTAATACATAGTATACCCATCTAGTCCACCCTTGACCCCATGTTATAGTTCAATATACTCATTAGCATAGAGACAGTAATACATGTCTATCTACTCAACCCTTGACCCCATGCTAAAGTTCAATATACCCACAACTGTAGTAACAGTCATACAAAGTATTGCTATCTACTTCACCCTTGGCCCCATGCTATAATGCAATATACCCACAACTGTAGTAACAGTAATACATAGTATACCCATCTAGTCCACCCTTGACCCCATGCTATAGTGCAATATAATCAATAACACAGAAACAGTAATATAAAATATATACAGCCACTCCACCCTTGACCCCATGCTATGGCGTAATATAATAAATAGCATAGTAACAGTAATATATGAGATACACATCTACTCCACCCTTGACCCAATGCTATGGCGTATCATAATGAATATTATAGTAACAGTAATTTATGATATACACATCTACTCCACCCTTAGCCCATGCTAAAGTTCAATATACCCACAACTGTACTAACAGTATTACATAGTATACCCATCTACTCCTCCCTTGACCCCATGTTATAGAGCAATATAGTCATTAGCATTATAACAATAATACATAGTATGCCCATCTACTCCACCATTGACCCCATGTTATAGAGCAATATAGTCATTAGCATTATAACAGTAATACATAGTATGCCCATCTACTCCACCCTTGACCCCATGTTATAGTGCAATATACTCATTAGCATAGAGACAGTAATACATATGTCTATCTACTCCACCCTTGACCCCATAATAAAGTTCAATATACCTACAAATGTATTAACAGTAATACATAGTATGGCCATCTACTTCACCCTTGACCCCATGCTATAATGCAATATACCCACAACTGTAGTAACAGTAATACATAGTATGCCCATCTACTCCACCCTTGACCCCATGCTATGGCATAATATAATGAATAGCATAGGAACAGTAATATAAGATATACACATCTACTCCACCCTTGACCTAATGCTATGGCGTATCGTAATGAATATTATAGTAACAGTAATTTATGATATACACATCCACTCTACCCTTAGCCCATGCTAAAGTTCAATATACCCACAACTGTAGTAACAGTATTACATAGTATACTTATCTACTCCACCCTTGACTCCATGTTATAGTTCAATATACTCGTTAGCATAGAGACAGTAATACATGTCTATATACTCCACTCTTGACCCCATGCTAAAGTTCAATATAACCACAACTGTAGTAACAGTATTACATAGTTTACCCATCTACTCCACCCTTTACCCCATTTTATAGTGCAATATACTCATTAGCATAGAGACAGTAATACGTATGTCTATCTACTCCACCCTTGACCCTATGCTAAAGTTCAATATACCCACAACTGTAGTAATAGTAGTACATGGTGTAATATACTTATTAGTATAGGAACAGTAATATACAGTACATATATCAACTCCACCCTTTACCCAATGCTATGGCATAATATAATGAATAGCATAGTAACAGTAATATATGATATACACATCAACTCCACCCTTGACCCCATGCTAAAGTTCAATATACCCACCACTGTAGTAACAGTAATACATAGTTTGCCCATCTACTCCTCCCTTGACCCCATGCTATAGTGCAATATAATCATTAGCACAGTAAAAGTAATATAAAATATAAACATCTACTCTATCCTTCAACCCATACTATAGTGCAATATAATCAATAGCACAGAAACAGTAATATAAAATATATACATCCACTCAACCGTTTACCCAATGCTATGGCGTAATATAATGAATAGCATAGTAACAGTAATATATGATATACACATCTACTCCACCCTTGACCCCATGCTAAAGTTAAATATATACACAACTGTAGTAACAGTAATACATAGTATACCCATCTAGTCCACCCTTGACCCCATGCTAAAGTTAAATATATACACAACTGTAGTAACAGTAATACATAGTATGCCCATCTACTCAACCCTTGACCCCATGTTATAGTGCAATATACTCATTAGCATAGAGACAGTAATACATATGTCTATCTACTCCACCCTTGACCCCATAATAAAGTTCAATATACCCACAAATGTATTAAAAGTAATACATAGTATGGCCATCTACTTCACCCTTGACCCCATGCTATAATGCAATATACCCACAACTGTAGTAACACAAATACATAGTATGCCCATCTAACTCCACCCTTGACCCCATGCTATAGTGCAATATAATCAATAACACAGAAACAGTAATATAAAATATATACAGCCACTCCACCCTTTACCCCATGCTATGGCGTAATATAATAAATAGCATAGTAACAGTAATATATGAGATACACATCTACTCCACCCTTGACCCAATGCTATGGCGTATCATAATGAATATTATAGTAACAGTAATTTATGATATACACATCTACTCCACCCTTAGCCCATGCTAAAGTTCAATATACCCACAACTGTACTAACAGTATTACATAGTATACCCATCTACTCCTCCCTTGACCCCATGTTATAGAGCAATATAGTCATTAGCATTATAACAATAATACATAGTATGCCCATCTACTCCACCATTGACCCCATGTTATAGAGCAATATAGTCATTAGCATTATAACAGTAATACATAGTATGCCCATCTACTCCACCCTTGACCCCATGTTATAGTGCAATATACTCATTAGCATAGAGACAGTAATACATATGTCTATCTACTCCACCCTTGACCCCATAATCAAGTTCAATATACCCACAAATGTATTAACAGTAATACATAGTATGGCCATCTACTTCACCCTTGACCCCATGCTATAATGCAATATACCCACAACTGTAGTAACAGTAATACATAGTATGCCCATCTACTCCACCCTTGACCCCATGCTATGGCATAATATAATGAATAGCATAGGAACAGTAATATAAGATATACACATCTACTCCACCCTTGACCTAATGCTATGGCGTATCGTAATGAATATTATAGTAACAGTAATTTATGATATACACATCCACTCTACCCTTAGCCCATGCTAAAGTTCAATATACCCACAACTGTAGTAACAGTATTACATAGTATACTTATCTACTCCACCCTTGACTCCATGTTATAGTTCAATATACTCGTTAGCATAGAGACAGTAATACATGTCTATATACTCCACTTTTGACCCCATGCTAAAGTTCAATATAACCACAACTGTAGTAACAGTATTACATAGTTTACCCATCTACTCCACCCTTTACCCCATTTTATAGTGCAATATACTCATTAGCATAGAGACAGTAATACGTATGTCTATCTACTCCACCCTTGACCCTATGCTAAAGTTCAATATACCCACAACTGTAGTAATAGTAGTACATGGTGTAATATACTTATTAGTATAGGAACAGTAATATACAGTACATATATCAACTCCACCCTTTACCCAATGCTATGGCATAATATAATGAATAGCATAGTAACAGTAATATATGATATACACATCAACTCCACCCTTGACCCCATGCTAAAGTTCAATATACCCACCACTGTAGTAACAGTAATACATAGTTTGCCCATCTACTCCTCCCTTGACCCCATGCTATAGTGCAATATAATCATTAGCACAGTAAAAGTAATATAAAATATAAACATCTACTCTATCCTTCAACCCATACTATAGTGCAATATAATCAATAGCACAGAAACAGCAATATAAAATATATACATCCACTCAACCGTTTACCCAATGCTATGGCGTAATATAATGAATAGCATAGTAACAGTAATATATGATATACACATCTACTCCACCCTTGACCCCATGCTAAAGTTAAATATATACACAACTGTAGTAACAGTAATACATAGTATACCCATCTAGTCCACCCTTGACCCCATGCTAAAGTTAAATATATACACAACTGTAGTAACAGTAATACATAGTATGCCCATCTACTCAACCCTTGACCCCATGTTATAGTGCAATATACTCATTAACATAGAGACAGTAATACATATGTCTATCTACTCCACCCTTGACCCCATAATAAAGTTCAATATACCCACAAATGTATTAACAGTAATACATAGTATGGCCATCTACTTCACCCTTGACCCCATGCTATAATGCAATATACCCACAACTGTAGTAACACAAATACATAATATGCCCATCTAACTCCACCCTTGACCCCATGCTATAGTGCAATATAATCAATAACACAGAAACAGTAATATAAAATATATACAGCCACTCCACCCTTTACCCCATGCTATGGCGTAATATAATAAATAGCATAGTAACAGTAATATATGAGATACACATCTACTCCACCCTTGACCCAATGCTATGGCGTATCATAATGAATATTATAGTAACAATAATTTATGATATACACATCTACTCCACCCTTAGCCATGCTAAAGTTCAATATACCCACAACTGTAGTAACAGTATTACATAGTATACCCATCTACTCCACCCTTGACCCCATGTTATAGTGCAATATACTCATTAGCATAGAAACAGTAATACATAGTATGCCCATCTACTCCACCCTTGACCCCATGTTATAGAGCAATATAGTCATTAGCATTATAACAGTAATACATAGTATGCCCATCTACTCCACCCTTGACCCCATGTTATAGTGCAATATACTCATTAGCATAGAGACAGTAATACATGTCTATCTACTCCACCCTTGACCTCATAATAAAGTTCAATATACCCACAAATGTAGTAACAGTAATACATAGTATGGCCATCTACTTCACCCTTGACCCTACGCTATAATGCAATATACCCACAACTGTAGTAACACTAATACATAGTATGCCCATCCACTCCACCCTTGACCAAATGCTATAGTGCAATATAATCAATAACACAGAAACAGTAATAGAAAATATATACAGCCACTCCACCCTTTACCCCATGCTATGGCATAATATAATAAATATCATAGTAACTGTAATATATGATATACACATCTACTCCACCCTTGACCCAATGCTATGGCGTATCATAATGAATATTATAGTAACAGTAATTTATGATAAACACATCTACTCCACCCTTAGCCCATGCTAAAGTTCAATATACCCACAACTGTAGTAACAGTATTACATAGTATACCCATCTACTCCACCCTTGACCCCATGTTATAGTGTAATATACTAATTAGCATTGAGACAGTAATACATATGTCTATCTACTCCACCCTTGACCTCATGCTAAAGTTCAATATACCCACAACTGTAGTAACAGTAATACATAGTATGCCCATCTACTCCACCCTTGACCCAATGCTATGGCCTAATATAATGAATAGCATAGAGACAGTAATACATATGTCTATCTACTCCACCCTTAGCCCATGCTAAAGTTCAATATACCCACAACTGTAGTAACAGTATTACATAGTATACCCATGTACTCCACCCTTGACCCCATGTTATAGTGCAATATACTCATTACCATAGAGACAGTAATACATATGTCTATCTACTCCACCTTTGACCTCATAATAAAGTTCAATATACCCACAAATGTAGTAACAGTAATACATAGTATGGCCATCTACTTCACCCTTGACCCCATGCTATAATGCAATATACCCACAACTGTAGTAACACTAATACATAGTATACCCATCTAGTCCACCCTTGACCCCATGCTATAGTGCAATATAATCAATAACACAGAAACAGTAATATAAAATATATACAGCCACTCCACCCTTGACCCCATGCTATGGCGTAATATAATAAATAGCATAGTAACAGTAATATATGAGATACACATCTACTCCACCCTTGACCCAATGCTATGGCGTATCATAATGAATATTATAGTAACAGTAATTTATGATATACACATCTACTCCACCCTTAGCCCATGCTAAAGTTCAATATACCCACAACTGTACTAACAGTATTACATAGTATACCCATCTACTCCTCCCTTGACCCCATGTTATAGAGCAATATAGTCATTAGCATTATAACAATAATACATAGTATGCCCATCTACTCCACCATTGACCCCATGTTATAGAGCAATATAGTCATTAGCATTATAACAGTAATACATAGTATGCCCATCTACTCCACCCTTGACCCCATGTTATAGTGCAATATACTCATTAGCATAGAGACAGTAATACATATGTCTATCTACTCCACCCTTGACCCCATAATAAAGTTCAATATACCTACAAATGTATTAACAGTAATACATAGTATGGCCATCTACTTCACCCTTGACCCCATGCTATAATGCAATATACCCACAACTGTAGTAACAGTAATACATAGTATGCCCATCTACTCCACCCTTGACCCCATGCTATGGCATAATATAATGAATAGCATAGGAACAGTAATATAAGATATACACATCTACTCCACCCTTGACCTAATGCTATGGCGTATCGTAATGAATATTATAGTAACAGTAATTTATGATATACACATCCACTCTACCCTTAGCCCATGCTAAAGTTCAATATACCCACAACTGTAGTAACAGTATTACATAGTATACTTATCTACTCCACCCTTGACTCCATGTTATAGTTCAATATACTCGTTAGCATAGAGACAGTAATACATGTCTATATACTCCACTCTTGACCCCATGCTAAAGTTCAATATAACCACAACTGTAGTAACAGTATTACATAGTTTACCCATCTACTCCACCCTTTACCCCATTTTATAGTGCAATATACTCATTAGCATAGAGACAGTAATACGTATGTCTATCTACTCCACCCTTGACCCTATGCTAAAGTTCAATATACCCACAACTGTAGTAATAGTAGTACATGGTGTAATATACTTATTAGTATAGGAACAGTAATATACAGTACATATATCAACTCCACCCTTTACCCAATGCTATGGCATAATATAATGAATAGCATAGTAACAGTAATATATGATATACACATCAACTCCACCCTTGACCCCATGCTAAAGTTCAATATACCCACCACTGTAGTAACAGTAATACATAGTTTGCCCATCTACTCCTCCCTTGACCCCATGCTATAGTGCAATATAATCATTAGCACAGTAAAAGTAATATAAAATATAAACATCTACTCTATCCTTCAACCCATACTATAGTGCAATATAATCAATAGCACAGAAACAGTAATATAAAATATATACATCCACTCAACCGTTTACCCAATGCTATGGCGTAATATAATGAATAGCATAGTAACAGTAATATATGATATACACATCTACTCCACCCTTGACCCCATGCTAAAGTTAAATATATACACAACTGTAGTAACAGTAATACATAGTATACCCATCTAGTCCACCCTTGACCCCATGCTAAAGTTAAATATATACACAACTGTAGTAACAGTAATACATAGTATGCCCATCTACTCAACCCTTGACCCCATGTTATAGTGCAATATACTCATTAGCATAGAGACAGTAATACATATGTCTATCTACTCCACCCTTGACCCCATAATAAAGTTCAATATACCCACAAATGTATTAACAGTAATACATAGTATGGCCATCTACTTCACCCTTGACCCCATGCTATAATGCAATATACCCACAACTGTAGTAACACAAATACATAGTATGCCCATCTAACTCCACCCTTGACCCCATGCTATAGTGCAATATAATCAATAACACAGAAACAGTAATATAAAATATATACAGCCACTCCACCCTTTACCCCATGCTATGGCGTAATATAATAAATAGCATAGTAACAGTAATATATGAGATACACATCTACTCCACCCTTGACCCAATGCTATGGCGTATCATAATGAATATTATAGTAACAGTAATTTATGATATACACATCTACTCCACCCTTAGCCCATGCTAAAGTTCAATATACCCACAACTGTACTAACAGTATTACATAGTATACCCATCTACTCCTCCCTTGACCCCATGTTATAGAGCAATATAGTCATTAGCATTATAACAATAATACATAGTATGCCCATCTACTCCACCATTGACCCCATGTTATAGAGCAATATAGTCATTAGCATTATAACAGTAATACATAGTATGCCCATCTACTCCACCCTTGACCCCATGTTATAGTGCAATATACTCATTAGCATAGAGACAGTAATACATATGTCTATCTACTCCACCCTTGACCCCATAATCAAGTTCAATATACCCACAAATGTATTAACAGTAATACATAGTATGGCCATCTACTTCACCCTTGACCCCATGCTATAATGCAATATACCCACAACTGTAGTAACAGTAATACATAGTATGCCCATCTACTCCACCCTTGACCCCATGCTATGGCATAATATAATGAATAGCATAGGAACAGTAATATAAGATATACACATCTACTCCACCCTTGACCTAATGCTATGGCGTATCGTAATGAATATTATAGTAACAGTAATTTATGATATACACATCCACTCTACCCTTAGCCCATGCTAAAGTTCAATATACCCACAACTGTAGTAACAGTATTACATAGTATACTTATCTACTCCACCCTTGACTCCATGTTATAGTTCAATATACTCGTTAGCATAGAGACAGTAATACATGTCTATATACTCCACTCTTGACCCCATGCTAAAGTTCAATATAACCACAACTGTAGTAACAGTATTACATAGTTTACCCATCTACTCCACCCTTTACCCCATTTTATAGTGCAATATACTCATTAGCATAGAGACAGTAATACGTATGTCTATCTACTCCACCCTTGACCCTATGCTAAAGTTCAATATACCCACAACTGTAGTAATAGTAGTACATGGTGTAATATACTTATTAGTATAGGAACAGTAATATACAGTACATATATCAACTCCACCCTTTACCCAATGCTATGGCATAATATAATGAATAGCATAGTAACAGTAATATATGATATACACATCAACTCCACCCTTGACCCCATGCTAAAGTTCAATATACCCACCACTGTAGTAACAGTAATACATAGTTTGCCCATCTACTCCTCCCTTGACCCCATGCTATAGTGCAATATAATCATTAGCACAGTAAAAGTAATATAAAATATAAACATCTACTCTATCCTTCAACCCATACTATAGTGCAATATAATCAATAGCACAGAAACAGCAATATAAAATATATACATCCACTCAACCGTTTACCCAATGCTATGGCGTAATATAATGAATAGCATAGTAACAGTAATATATGATATACACATCTACTCCACCCTTGACCCCATGCTAAAGTTAAATATATACACAACTGTAGTAACAGTAATACATAGTATACCCATCTAGTCCACCCTTGACCCCATGCTAAAGTTAAATATATACACAACTGTAGTAACAGTAATACATAGTATGCCCATCTACTCAACCCTTGACCCCATGTTATAGTGCAATATACTCATTAACATAGAGACAGTAATACATATGTCTATCTACTCCACCCTTGACCCCATAATAAAGTTCAATATACCCACAAATGTATTAACAGTAATACATAGTATGGCCATCTACTTCACCCTTGACCCCATGCTATAATGCAATATACCCACAACTGTAGTAACACAAATACATAGTATGCCCATCTAACTCCACCCTTGACCCCATGCTATAGTGCAATATAATCAATAACACAGAAACAGTAATATAAAATATATACAGCCACTCCACCCTTTACCCCATGCTATGGCGTAATATAATAAATAGCATAGTAACAGTAATATATGAGATACACATCTACTCCACCCTTGACCCAATGCTATGGCGTATCATAATGAATATTATAGTAACAATAATTTATGATATACACATCTACTCCACCCTTAGCCCATGCTAAAGTTCAATATACCCACAACTGTACTAACAGTATTAAATAGGATACCCATCTACTCCTCCCTTGACCCCATGTTATAGAGCAATATACTCATTAGCATAGAGACAGTAATACATGTCTATCTACTCCACCCTTGACCCCATAATAAAGTTCAATATACCCACAACTGTAATAACAGTATTACATAGTATACCCATCTACTCCACCCTTGACCCCCTGTTATAGTGCAATATACTCATTAGCATAGAAACAGTAATACATAGTATGCCCATCTACTCCACCCTTGACCCCATGTTATAGAGCAATATGGTCATTAGCATTATAACAGTAATACATAGTATGCCCATCTACTCCACCCTTGACCCCATGTTATAGTGCAATATACTCATTAGCATAGAGACAGTAATACATATGTCTATCTACTCCACCCTTGACCTCATAATAAAGTTCAATATACCCACAAATGTAGTAACAGTAATACATAGTATGGCCATCTACTTCACCCTTGACCCTATGCTATAATGCAATATACCCACAACTGTAGTAACACTAATACATAGTATGCCCATCTACTCCACCCTTGACTAAATGCTATAGTGCAATATAATCAATAACACAGAAACAGTAATAGAAAATATATACAGCCACTCCACCCTTTACACCATGCTATGGCATAATATAATAAATATCATAGTAACAGTAATATATGATATACACATCTACTCCACCCTTGACCCAATGCTATGGCGTATCATAATGAATATTATAGTAACAATAATTTATGATATACACATCTACTCCACCCTTAGCCATGCTAAAGTTCAATATACCCACAACTGTAGTAACAGTATTACATAGTATACCCATGTACTCCACCCTTGACCCCATGTTATAGAGCAATATAGTCATTAGCATTATAACAGTAATACATAGTATGCCAATCTACTCCACCCTTGACCCAATGTTATAGTGCAATATACTCATTAGCATAGAGACAGTAATACATATGTCTATCTAATCCACCCTTGACCCCATGCTCAAGTTCAATATACAAACAAATGTAGTAACAGTAATACAGTATGCCCATCTACTCCACCCTTGACCCCATGTTATAGAGCAATATAGTCATTAGCATTATAACAGTAATACATAGTATGCCCATCTACTCCACCCTTGACCCCATGTTATAGAGCAATATAGTCATTAGCATTATAACAGTAATACATATTATGCCAATCTACTCCACCCTTGACCCAATGTTATAGTACAATATACTCATTAGCATAGAGACAGTAATACATGTCTATCTAATCCACCCTTGACCCCATGCTAAAGTTCAATATACCCACAAATGTAGTAACAGTAATACATAGTATGCCCATCTACTTCACCCTTGACCCCATGCTATAGTGCAATATACTCATTAGCATAGAAACAGTAATACATAGTATGCCCATCTACTTCACCCTTGACCCCATGCTAAAGTTCAATATACCCACAACTGTAGTAACAGTAACATATGATATACACATCTACTCCACCCTTGACCCAATGCTATGGCGTATCATAATGAATATTATACAAACAGTAATTTATGATATACACATCTACTCCACCCTTAGCCCATGCTAAAGTTCAATATACCCACAACTGTAGTAACAGTATTACATAGTATACCCATCTACTCCACCCTTGACCCCATGTTATAGTGCAATATACTCATTAGCATTGAGACAGTAATACATGTCTATCTACTCCACCCTTGACCCCATGCTAAAGTTCAATATACCCACAACTGTAGTAACAGTAATACATAGTATGCCCATCTACTCCACCCTTGACCCCATGCTATAGTGCAATATACTCAATAACACAGAAACAGTAATATAAAATATATACAGCCACTCCAACCTTTACTCCATGCTATGGCATAATATAATGAATATCATAGTAACAGTAATATATGATATACACATCTAGTCCACCCTTGACCCAATGCTATGGCGTATCATAATGAATATTATAGTAACAGTAATTTATGATATACACATCTACTCAACCCTTAGCCCATGCTAAAGTTCAATATACCCACAACTGTAGTAACAGTATTACATAGTATACCCATCTACTCCACCCTTGCCCCATGTTATAGAGCAATATAGTCATTAGCATTATAACAGTAATACATAGTATGCCCATTTACTCCACCCTTGACCCCATGTTATAGAGCAATATACTCATAAGCATAGAGACAGTAATACATATGTCTATCTAATCCACCCTTGACCCTATGCTAAAGTTCAATATACCCACAAATGTTGTAACAGTAATACATAGTATGCCCATCTACTCCACCCTTGACCCCATGTTATAGAGCAATATAGTCATTAGCATTATAACAGTAATACATAGTATGCCCATCTACTCCACCCTTGACCCCATGTTATAGAGCAATATAGTCATTAGCATTATAACAGGAATACATATTATGCCAATCTACTCCACCCTTGACCCAATGTTATAGTACAATATACTCATTAGCATAGAGACAGTAATACATGTCTATCTACTCCACCCTTGACCCCATGCTAAAGTTCAATATACCCACAAATGTAGTAACAGTAATACATAGTATGCCCATCTACTTCACCCTTGACCCCATGCTATAATGCAATATACCCACAACTGTAGTAACAGTAGTACATAGTATGCCCATCTACTCCACCCTTGACCCCATGCTATAGTGCAATATAATCAATAGCACAGAAATAGTAATATAAAATATATGCAGCCACTCCACCCTTTTCCCTATCCTATGGCATAATATAATGAATATCATAGTAACAGTAATATATGATATACACATCTACTCCACCCTTGACCCAATGCTATGGCGTATCATAATGAATATTATAGTAACAGTAATTTATGATATACACATCTACTCCACCCTTAGCCCATGCTAAAGTTCAATATACCCACAACTGTAGTAACACTAATACATAGTATGCCCATCTACTCCACCCTTGACCCCATGTTATAGAGCAATATAGTCATTAGCATTATAACAGTAATACATAGTATACCCATCTACTCCACCCTTGACCCCATGTTATAGAGCAATATACTCATTAGCATTATAACAGTAATACATAGTATGCCAATCTACTCCACCCTTGACCCAATGTTATAGTGCAATATACTCATTAGCATAGAGACAGTAATACATGTCTATCTAATCCACCCTTGACCCCATGCTAAAGTTCAATATACCCACAAATGTAGTAACAGTAATACATAGTATGCCCATCTACTCCACCCTTGACCCCATGTTATAGAGCAATATAGTCATTAGCATAGAAACAGTAATACATAGTATGCCCATCTACTTCACCCTTGACCCCATGCTAAAGTTCAATATACCCACAACTGTAGTAACAGTAACATATGATATACACATCTACTCCACCCTTGACCCAATGCTATGGCGTATCATGAATATTATACAAACAGTAATTTATGATATACACATCTACTCCACCCTTAGCCATGCTAAAGTTCAATATACCCACAACTGTAGTAACAGTATTACATAGTATACCCATCTACTCCACCCTTGACCCCATGTTATAGTGCAATATACTCATTAGCATAGAAACAGTAATACATAGTATGCCCATCTACTCCACCCTTGACCCCATGTTATAGAGCAATATAGTCATTAGCATTATAACAGTAATACATAGTATGCCCATCTACTCCACCCTTGACCCCATGTTATAGTGCAATATACTCATTAGCATAGAGACAGTAATACATGTCTATCTACTCCACCCTTGACCTCATAATAAAGTTCAATATACCCACAAATGTAGTAACAGTAATACATAGTATGGCCATCTACTTCACCCTTGACCCTACGCTATAATGCAATATACCCACAACTGTAGTAACACTAATACATAGTATGCCCATCCACTCCACCCTTGACCAAATGCTATAGTGCAATATAATCAATAACACAGAAACAGTAATAGAAAATATATACAGCCACTCCACCCTTTACCCCATGCTATGGCATAATATAATAAATATCATAGTAACTGTAATATATGATATACACATCTACTCCACCCTTGACCCAATGCTATGGCGTATCATAATGAATATTATAGTAACAGTAATTTATGATAAACACATCTACTCCACCCTTAGCCCATGCTAAAGTTCAATATACCCACAACTGTAGTAACAGTATTACATAGTATACCCATCTACTCCACCCTTGACCCCATGTTATAGTGTAATATACTAATTAGCATTGAGACAGTAATACATATGTCTATCTACTCCACCCTTGACCTCATGCTAAAGTTCAATATACCCACAACTGTAGTAACAGTAATACATAGTATGCCCATCTACTCCACCCTTGACCCAATGCTATGGCCTAATATAATGAATAGCATAGAGACAGTAATACATATGTCTATCTACTCCACCCTTAGCCCATGCTAAAGTTCAATATACCCACAACTGTAGTAACAGTATTACATAGTATACCCATGTACTCCACCCTTGACCCCATGTTATAGTGCAATATACTCATTACCATAGAGACAGTAATACATATGTCTATCTACTCCACCTTTGACCTCATAATAAAGTTCAATATACCCACAAATGTAGTAACAGTAATACATAGTATGGCCATCTACTTCACCCTTGACCCCATGCTATAATGCAATATACCCACAACTGTAGTAACACTAATACATAGTATACCCATCTAGTCCACCCTTGACCCCATGCTATAGTGCAATATAATCAATAACACAGAAACAGTAATATAAAATATATACAGCCACTCCACCCTTGACCCCATGCTATGGCGTAATATAATAAATAGCATAGTAACAGTAATATATGAGATACACATCTACTCCACCCTTGACCCAATGCTATGGCGTATCATAATGAATATTATAGTAACAGTAATTTATGATATACACATCTACTCCACCCTTAGCCCATGCTAAAGTTCAATATACCCACAACTGTACTAACAGTATTACATAGTATACCCATCTACTCCTCCCTTGACCCCATGTTATAGAGCAATATAGTCATTAGCATTATAACAATAATACATAGTATGCCCATCTACTCCACCATTGACCCCATGTTATAGAGCAATATACTCAATAACACAGAAACAGTAATATAAAATATATACAGCCACTCCAACCTTTACTCCATGCTATGGCATAATATAATGAATATCATAGTAACAGTAATATATGATATACACATCTAGTCCACCCTTGACCCAATGCTATGGCGTATCATAATGAATATTATAGTAACAGTAATTTATGATATACACATCTACTCAACCCTTAGCCCATGCTAAAGTTCAATATACCCACAACTGTAGTAACAGTATTACATAGTATACCCATCTACTCCACCCTTGCCCCATGTTATAGAGCAATATAGTCATTAGCATTATAACAGTAATACATAGTATGCCCATTTACTCCACCCTTGACCCCATGTTATAGAGCAATATACTCATAAGCATAGAGACAGTAATACATATGTCTATCTAATCCACCCTTGACCCTATGCTAAAGTTCAATATACCCACAAATGTTGTAACAGTAATACATAGTATGCCCATCTACTCCACCCTTGACCCCATGTTATAGAGCAATATAGTCATTAGCATTATAACAGTAATACATAGTATGCCCATCTACTCCACCCTTGACCCCATGTTATAGAGCAATATAGTCATTAGCATTATAACAGGAATACATATTATGCCAATCTACTCCACCCTTGACCCAATGTTATAGTACAATATACTCATTAGCATAGAGACAGTAATACATGTCTATCTACTCCACCCTTGACCCCATGCTAAAGTTCAATATACCCACAAATGTAGTAACAGTAATACATAGTATGCCCATCTACTTCACCCTTGACCCCATGCTATAATGCAATATACCCACAACTGTAGTAACAGTAGTACATAGTATGCCCATCTACTCCACCCTTGACCCCATGCTATAGTGCAATATAATCAATAGCACAGAAATAGTAATATAAAATATATGCAGCCACTCCACCCTTTTCCCTATCCTATGGCATAATATAATGAATATCATAGTAACAGTAATATATGATATACACATCTACTCCACCCTTGACCCAATGCTATGGCGTATCATAATGAATATTATAGTAACAGTAATTTATGATATACACATCTACTCCACCCTTAGCCCATGCTAAAGTTCAATATACCCACAACTGTAGTAACACTAATACATAGTATGCCCATCTACTCCACCCTTGACCCCATGTTATAGAGCAATATAGTCATTAGCATTATAACAGTAATACATAGTATACCCATCTACTCCACCCTTGACCCCATGTTATAGAGCAATATACTCATTAGCATTATAACAGTAATACATAGTATGCCAATCTACTCCACCCTTGACCCAATGTTATAGTGCAATATACTCATTAGCATAGAGACAGTAATACATGTCTATCTAATCCACCCTTGACCCCATGCTAAAGTTCAATATACCCACAAATGTAGTAACAGTAATACATAGTATGCCCATCTACTCCACCCTTGACCCCATGTTATAGAGCAATATAGTCATTAGCATAGAAACAGTAATACATAGTATGCCCATCTACTTCACCCTTGACCCCATGCTAAAGTTCAATATACCCACAACTGTAGTAACAGTAACATATGATATACACATCTACTCCACCCTTGACCCAATGCTATGGCGTATCATGAATATTATACAAACAGTAATTTATGATATACACATCTACTCCACCCTTAGCCATGCTAAAGTTCAATATACCCACAACTGTAGTAACAGTATTACATAGTATACCCATCTACTCCACCCTTGACCCCATGTTATAGTGCAATATACTCATTAGCATAGAAACAGTAATACATAGTATGCCCATCTACTCCACCCTTGACCCCATGTTATAGAGCAATATAGTCATTAGCATTATAACAGTAATACATAGTATGCCCATCTACTCCACCCTTGACCCCATGTTATAGTGCAATATACTCATTAGCATAGAGACAGTAATACATGTCTATCTACTCCACCCTTGACCTCATAATAAAGTTCAATATACCCACAAATGTAGTAACAGTAATACATAGTATGGCCATCTACTTCACCCTTGACCCTACGCTATAATGCAATATACCCACAACTGTAGTAACACTAATACATAGTATGCCCATCCACTCCACCCTTGACCAAATGCTATAGTGCAATATAATCAATAACACAGAAACAGTAATAGAAAATATATACAGCCACTCCACCCTTTACCCCATGCTATGGCATAATATAATAAATATCATAGTAACTGTAATATATGATATACACATCTACTCCACCCTTGACCCAATGCTATGGCGTATCATAATGAATATTATAGTAACAGTAATTTATGATAAACACATCTACTCCACCCTTAGCCCATGCTAAAGTTCAATATACCCACAACTGTAGTAACAGTATTACATAGTATACCCATCTACTCCACCCTTGACCCCATGTTATAGTGTAATATACTAATTAGCATTGAGACAGTAATACATATGTCTATCTACTCCACCCTTGACCTCATGCTAAAGTTCAATATACCCACAACTGTAGTAACAGTAATACATAGTATGCCCATCTACTCCACCCTTGACCCAATGCTATGGCCTAATATAATGAATAGCATAGAGACAGTAATACATATGTCTATCTACTCCACCCTTAGCCCATGCTAAAGTTCAATATACCCACAACTGTAGTAACAGTATTACATAGTATACCCATGTACTCCACCCTTGACCCCATGTTATAGTGCAATATACTCATTACCATAGAGACAGTAATACATATGTCTATCTACTCCACCTTTGACCTCATAATAAAGTTCAATATACCCACAAATGTAGTAACAGTAATACATAGTATGGCCATCTACTTCACCCTTGACCCCATGCTATAATGCAATATACCCACAACTGTAGTAACACTAATACATAGTATACCCATCTAGTCCACCCTTGACCCCATGCTATAGTGCAATATAATCAATAACACAGAAACAGTAATATAAAATATATACAGCCACTCCACCCTTGACCCCATGCTATGGCGTAATATAATAAATAGCATAGTAACAGTAATATATGAGATACACATCTACTCCACCCTTGACCCAATGCTATGGCGTATCATAATGAATATTATAGTAACAGTAATTTATGATATACACATCTACTCCACCCTTAGCCCATGCTAAAGTTCAATATACCCACAACTGTACTAACAGTATTACATAGTATACCCATCTACTCCTCCCTTGACCCCATGTTATAGAGCAATATAGTCATTAGCATTATAACAATAATACATAGTATGCCCATCTACTCCACCATTGACCCCATGTTATAGAGCAATATAGTCATTAGCATTATAACAGTAATACATAGTATGCCCATCTACTCCACCCTTGACCCCATGTTATAGTGCAATATACTCATTAGCATAGAGACAGTAATACATATGTCTATCTACTCCACCCTTGACCCCATAATAAAGTTCAATATACCTACAAATGTATTAACAGTAATACATAGTATGGCCATCTACTTCACCCTTGACCCCATGCTATAATGCAATATACCCACAACTGTAGTAACAGTAATACATAGTATGCCCATCTACTCCACCCTTGACCCCATGCTATGGCATAATATAATGAATAGCATAGGAACAGTAATATAAGATATACACATCTACTCCACCCTTGACCTAATGCTATGGCGTATCGTAATGAATATTATAGTAACAGTAATTTATGATATACACATCCACTCTACCCTTAGCCCATGCTAAAGTTCAATATACCCACAACTGTAGTAACAGTATTACATAGTATACTTATCTACTCCACCCTTGACTCCATGTTATAGTTCAATATACTCGTTAGCATAGAGACAGTAATACATGTCTATATACTCCACTCTTGACCCCATGCTAAAGTTCAATATAACCACAACTGTAGTAACAGTATTACATAGTTTACCCATCTACTCCACCCTTTACCCCATTTTATAGTGCAATATACTCATTAGCATAGAGACAGTAATACGTATGTCTATCTACTCCACCCTTGACCCTATGCTAAAGTTCAATATACCCACAACTGTAGTAATAGTAGTACATGGTGTAATATACTTATTAGTATAGGAACAGTAATATACAGTACATATATCAACTCCACCCTTTACCCAATGCTATGGCATAATATAATGAATAGCATAGTAACAGTAATATATGATATACACATCAACTCCACCCTTGACCCCATGCTAAAGTTCAATATACCCACCACTGTAGTAACAGTAATACATAGTTTGCCCATCTACTCCTCCCTTGACCCCATGCTATAGTGCAATATAATCATTAGCACAGTAAAAGTAATATAAAATATAAACATCTACTCTATCCTTCAACCCATACTATAGTGCAATATAATCAATAGCACAGAAACAGTAATATAAAATATATACATCCACTCAACCGTTTACCCAATGCTATGGCGTAATATAATGAATAGCATAGTAACAGTAATATATGATATACACATCTACTCCACCCTTGACCCCATGCTAAAGTTAAATATATACACAACTGTAGTAACAGTAATACATAGTATACCCAACTAGTCCACCCTTGACCCCATGCTAAAGTTAAATATATACACAACTGTAGTAACAGTAATACATAGTATGCCCATCTACTCAACCCTTGACCCCATGTTATAGTGCAATATACTCATTAGCATAGAGACAGTAATACATATGTCTATCTACTCCACCCTTGACCCCATAATAAAGTTCAATATACCCACAAATGTATTAACAGTAATACATAGTATGGCCATCTACTTCACCCTTGACCCCATGCTATAATGCAATATACCCACAACTGTAGTAACACAAATACATAGTATGCCCATCTAACTCCACCCTTGACCCCATGCTATAGTGCAATATAATCAATAACACAGAAACAGTAATATAAAATATATACAGCCACTCCACCCTTTACCCCATGCTATGGCGTAATATAATAAATAGCATAGTAACAGTAATATATGAGATACACATCTACTCCACCCTTGACCCAATGCTATGGCGTATCATAATGAATATTATAGTAACAGTAATTTATGATATACACATCTACTCCACCCTTAGCCCATGCTAAAGTTCAATATACCCACAACTGTACTAACAGTATTACATAGTATACCCATCTACTCCTCCCTTGACCCCATGTTATAGAGCAATATAGTCATTAGCATTATAACAATAATACATAGTATGCCCATCTACTCCACCATTGACCCCATGTTATAGAGCAATATAGTCATTAGCATTATAACAGTAATACATAGTATGCCCATCTACTCCACCCTTGACCCCATGTTATAGTGCAATATACTCATTAGCATAGAGACAGTAATACATATGTCTATCTACTCCACCCTTGACCCCATAATCAAGTTCAATATACCCACAAATGTATTAACAGTAATACATAGTATGGCCATCTACTTCACCCTTGACCCCATGCTATAATGCAATATACCCACAACTGTAGTAACAGTAATACATAGTATGCCCATCTACTCCACCCTTGACCCCATGCTATGGCATAATATAATGAATAGCATAGGAACAGTAATATAAGATATACACATCTACTCCACCCTTGACCTAATGCTATGGCGTATCGTAATGAATATTATAGTAACAGTAATTTATGATATACACATCCACTCTACCCTTAGCCCATGCTAAAGTTCAATATACCCACAACTGTAGTAACAGTATTACATAGTATACTTATCTACTCCACCCTTGACTCCATGTTATAGTTCAATATACTCGTTAGCATAGAGACAGTAATACATGTCTATATACTCCACTCTTGACCCCATGCTAAAGTTCAATATAACCACAACTGTAGTAACAGTATTACATAGTTTACCCATCTACTCCACCCTTTACCCCATTTTATAGTGCAATATACTCATTAGCATAGAGACAGTAATACGTATGTCTATCTACTCCACCCTTGACCCTATGCTAAAGTTCAATATACCCACAACTGTAGTAATAGTAGTACATGGTGTAATATACTTATTAGTATAGGAACAGTAATATACAGTACATATATCAACTCCACCCTTTACCCAATGCTATGGCATAATATAATGAATAGCATAGTAACAGTAATATATGATATACACATCAACTCCACCCTTGACCCCATGCTAAAGTTCAATATACCCACCACTGTAGTAACAGTAATACATAGTTTGCCCATCTACTCCTCCCTTGACCCCATGCTATAGTGCAATATAATCATTAGCACAGTAAAAGTAATATAAAATATAAACATCTACTCTATCCTTCAACCCATACTATAGTGCAATATAATCAATAGCACAGAAACAGCAATATAAAATATATACATCCACTCAACCGTTTACCCAATGCTATGGCGTAATATAATGAATAGCATAGTAACAGTAATATATGATATACACATCTACTCCACCCTTGACCCCATGCTAAAGTTAAATATATACACAACTGTAGTAACAGTAATACATAGTATACCCATCTAGTCCACCCTTGACCCCATGCTAAAGTTAAATATATACACAACTGTAGTAACAGTAATACATAGTATGCCCATCTACTCAACCCTTGACCCCATGTTATAGTGCAATATACTCATTAACATAGAGACAGTAATACATATGTCTATCTACTCCACCCTTGACCCCATAATAAAGTTCAATATACCCACAAATGTATTAACAGTAATACATAGTATGGCCATCTACTTCACCCTTGACCCCATGCTATAATGCAATATACCCACAACTGTAGTAACACAAATACATAGTATGCCCATCTAACTCCACCCTTGACCCCATGCTATAGTGCAATATAATCAATAACACAGAAACAGTAATATAAAATATATACAGCCACTCCACCCTTTACCCCATGCTATGGCGTAATATAATAAATAGCATAGTAACAGTAATATATGAGATACACATCTACTCCACCCTTGACCCAATGCTATGGCGTATCATAATGAATATTATAGTAACAATAATTTATGATATACACATCTACTCCACCCTTAGCCCATGCTAAAGTTCAATATACCCACAACTGTACTAACAGTATTAAATAGGATACCCATCTACTCCTCCCTTGACCCCATGTTATAGAGCAATATACTCATTAGCATAGAGACAGTAATACATGTCAATCTACTCCACCCTTGACCCCATAATAAAGTTCAATATACCCACAACTGTAATAACAGTATTACATAGTATACCCATCTACTCCACCCTTGACCCCCTGTTATAGTGCAATATACTCATTAGCATAGAAACAGTAATACATAGTATGCCCATCTACTCCACCCTTGACCCCATGTTATAGAGCAATATGGTCATTAGCATTATAACAGTAATACATAGTATGCCCATCTACTCCACCCTTGACCCCATGTTATAGTGCAATATACTCATTAGCATAGAGACAGTAATACATATGTCTATCTACTCCACCCTTGACCTCATAATAAAGTTCAATATACCCACAAATGTAGTAACAGTAATACATAGTATGGCCATCTACTTCACCCTTGACCCTATGCTATAATGCAATATACCCACAACTGTAGTAACACTAATACATAGTATGCCCATCTACTCCACCCTTGACTAAATGCTATAGTGCAATATAATCAATAACACAGAAACAGTAATAGAAAATATATACAGCCACTCCACCCTTTACACCATGCTATGGCATAATATAATAAATATCATAGTAACAGTAATATATGATATACACATCTACTCCACCCTTGACCCAATGCTATGGCGTATCATAATGAATATTATAGTAACAATAATTTATGATATACACATCTACTCCACCCTTAGCCATGCTAAAGTTCAATATACCCACAACTGTAGTAACAGTATTACATAGTATACCCATGTACTCCACCCTTGACCCCATGTTATAGAGCAATATAGTCATTAGCATTATAACAGTAATACATAGTATGCCAATCTACTCCACCCTTGACCCAATGTTATAGTGCAATATACTCATTAGCATAGAGACAGTAATACATATGTCTATCTAATCCACCCTTGACCCCATGCTCAAGTTCAATATACAAACAAATGTAGTAACAGTAATACAGTATGCCCATCTACTCCACCCTTGACCCCATGTTATAGAGCAATATAGTCATTAGCATTATAACAGTAATACATAGTATGCCCATCTACTCCACCCTTGACCCCATGTTATAGAGCAATATAGTCATTAGCATTATAACAGTAATACATATTATGCCAATCTACTCCACCCTTGACCCAATGTTATAGTACAATATACTCATTAGCATAGAGACAGTAATACATGTCTATCTAATCCACCCTTGACCCCATGCTAAAGTTCAATATACCCACAAATGTAGTAACAGTAATACATAGTATGCCCATCTACTTCACCCTTGACCCCATGCTATAGTGCAATATACTCATTAGCATAGAAACAGTAATACATAGTATGCCCATCTACTTCACCCTTGACCCCATGCTAAAGTTCAATATACCCACAACTGTAGTAACAGTAACATATGATATACACATCTACTCCACCCTTGACCCAATGCTATGGCGTATCATAATGAATATTATACAAACAGTAATTTATGATATACACATCTACTCCACCCTTAGCCCATGCTAAAGTTCAATATACCCACAACTGTAGTAACAGTATTACATAGTATACCCATCTACTCCACCCTTGACCCCATGTTATAGTGCAATATACTCATTAGCATTGAGACAGTAATACATGTCTATCTACTCCACCCTTGACCCCATGCTAAAGTTCAATATACCCACAACTGTAGTAACAGTAATACATAGTATGCCCATCTACTCCACCCTTGACCCCATGCTATAGTGCAATATACTCAATAACACAGAAACAGTAATATAAAATATATACAGCCACTCCAACCTTTACTCCATGCTATGGCATAATATAATGAATATCATAGTAACAGTAATATATGATATACACATCTAGTCCACCCTTGACCCAATGCTATGGCGTATCATAATGAATATTATAGTAACAGTAATTTATGATATACACATCTACTCAACCCTTAGCCCATGCTAAAGTTCAATATACCCACAACTGTAGTAACAGTATTACATAGTATACCCATCTACTCCACCCTTGCCCCATGTTATAGAGCAATATAGTCATTAGCATTATAACAGTAATACATAGTATGCCCATTTACTCCACCCTTGACCCCATGTTATAGAGCAATATACTCATAAGCATAGAGACAGTAATACATATGTCTATCTAATCCACCCTTGACCCTATGCTAAAGTTCAATATACCCACAAATGTTGTAACAGTAATACATAGTATGCCCATCTACTCCACCCTTGACCCCATGTTATAGAGCAATATAGTCATTAGCATTATAACAGTAATACATAGTATGCCCATCTACTCCACCCTTGACCCCATGTTATAGAGCAATATAGTCATTAGCATTATAACAGGAATACATATTATGCCAATC
This sequence comes from Anthopleura xanthogrammica, assembly GCA_964019055.1. NCBI lineage: Eukaryota > Metazoa > Cnidaria > Anthozoa > Actiniaria > Actiniidae > Anthopleura > Anthopleura xanthogrammica. The sequence goes on from OZ025210.1 coordinate 8,367,555, forward strand.
TACTCCACCCTTGACCCAATGTTATAGTACAATATACTCATTAGCATAGAGACAGTAATACATGTCTATCTACTCCACCCTTGACCCCATGCTAAAGTTCAATATACCCACAAATGTAGTAACAGTAATACATAGTATGCCCATCTACTTCACCCTTGACCCCATGCTATAATGCAATATACCCACAACTGTAGTAACAGTAGTACATAGTATGCCCATCTACTCCACCCTTGACCCCATGCTATAGTGCAATATAATCAATAGCACAGAAATAGTAATATAAAATATATGCAGCCACTCCACCCTTTTCCCTATCCTATGGCATAATATAATGAATATCATAGTAACAGTAATATATGATATACACATCTACTCCACCCTTGACCCAATGCTATGGCGTATCATAATGAATATTATAGTAACAGTAATTTATGATATACACATCTACTCCACCCTTAGCCCATGCTAAAGTTCAATATACCCACAACTGTAGTAACACTAATACATAGTATGCCCATCTACTCCACCCTTGACCCCATGTTATAGAGCAATATAGTCATTAGCATTATAACAGTAATACATAGTATACCCATCTACTCCACCCTTGACCCCATGTTATAGAGCAATATACTCATTAGCATTATAACAGTAATACATAGTATGCCAATCTACTCCACCCTTGACCCAATGTTATAGTGCAATATACTCATTAGCATAGAGACAGTAATACATGTCTATCTAATCCACCCTTGACCCCATGCTAAAGTTCAATATACCCACAAATGTAGTAACAGTAATACATAGTATGCCCATCTACTCCACCCTTGACCCCATGTTATAGAGCAATATAGTCATTAGCATAGAAACAGTAATACATAGTATGCCCATCTACTTCACCCTTGACCCCATGCTAAAGTTCAATATACCCACAACTGTAGTAACAGTAACATATGATATACACATCTACTCCACCCTTGACCCAATGCTATGGCGTATCATGAATATTATACAAACAGTAATTTATGATATACACATCTACTCCACCCTTAGCCCATGCTAAAGTTCAATATACCCACAACTGTAGTAACAGTATTACATAGTATACCCATCTACTCCACCCTTGACCCCATGTTATAGTGCAATATACTCATTAGCATTGAGACAGTAATACATGTCTATCTACTCCACCCTTGACCCCATGCTAAAGTTCAATATACCCACAACTGTAGTAACAGTAATACATAGTATGCCCATCTACTCCACCCTTGACCCCATGCTATAGTGCAATATAATCAATAACACAGAAACAGTAATATAAAATATATACAGCCACTCCACCCTTTACCCCATGCTATGGCGTAATATAATAAATAGCATAGTAACAGTAATATATGAGATACACATCTACTCCACCCTTGACCCAATGCTATGGCGTATCATAATGAATATTATAGTAACAGTAATTTATGATATACACATCTACTCCACCCTTAGCCCATGCTAAAGTTCAATATACCCACAACTGTACTAACAGTATTACATAGTATACCCATCTACTCCTCCCTTGACCCCATGTTATAGAGCAATATAGTCATTAGCATTATAACAATAATACATAGTATGCCCATCTACTCCACCATTGACCCCATGTTATAGAGCAATATAGTCATTAGCATTATAACAGTAATACATAGTATGCCCATCTACTCCACCCTTGACCCCATGTTATAGTGCAATATACTCATTAGCATAGAGACAGTAATACATATGTCTATCTACTCCACCCTTGACCCCATAATCAAGTTCAATATACCCACAAATGTATTAACAGTAATACATAGTATGGCCATCTACTTCACCCTTGACCCCATGCTATAATGCAATATACCCACAACTGTAGTAACAGTAATACATAGTATGCCCATCTACTCCACCCTTGACCCCATGCTATGGCATAATATAATGAATAGCATAGGAACAGTAATATAAGATATACACATCTACTCCACCCTTGACCTAATGCTATGGCGTATCGTAATGAATATTATAGTAACAGTAATTTATGATATACACATCCACTCTACCCTTAGCCCATGCTAAAGTTCAATATACCCACAACTGTAGTAACAGTATTACATAGTATACTTATCTACTCCACCCTTGACTCCATGTTATAGTTCAATATACTCGTTAGCATAGAGACAGTAATACATGTCTATATACTCCACTCTTGACCCCATGCTAAAGTTCAATATAACCACAACTGTAGTAACAGTATTACATAGTTTACCCATCTACTCCACCCTTTACCCCATTTTATAGTGCAATATACTCATTAGCATAGAGACAGTAATACGTATGTCTATCTACTCCACCCTTGACCCTATGCTAAAGTTCAATATACCCACAACTGTAGTAATAGTAGTACATGGTGTAATATACTTATTAGTATAGGAACAGTAATATACAGTACATATATCAACTCCACCCTTTACCCAATGCTATGGCATAATATAATGAATAGCATAGTAACAGTAATATATGATATACACATCAACTCCACCCTTGACCCCATGCTAAAGTTCAATATACCCACCACTGTAGTAACAGTAATACATAGTTTGCCCATCTACTCCTCCCTTGACCCCATGCTATAGTGCAATATAATCATTAGCACAGTAAAAGTAATATAAAATATAAACATCTACTCTATCCTTCAACCCATACTATAGTGCAATATAATCAATAGCACAGAAACAGCAATATAAAATATATACATCCACTCAACCGTTTACCCAATGCTATGGCGTAATATAATGAATAGCATAGTAACAGTAATATATGATATACACATCTACTCCACCCTTGACCCCATGCTAAAGTTAAATATATACACAACTGTAGTAACAGTAATACATAGTATACCCATCTAGTCCACCCTTGACCCCATGCTAAAGTTAAATATATACACAACTGTAGTAACAGTAATACATAGTATGCCCATCTACTCAACCCTTGACCCCATGTTATAGTGCAATATACTCATTAACATAGAGACAGTAATACATATGTCTATCTACTCCACCCTTGACCCCATAATAAAGTTCAATATACCCACAAATGTATTAACAGTAATACATAGTATGGCCATCTACTTCACCCTTGACCCCATGCTATAATGCAATATACCCACAACTGTAGTAACACAAATACATAGTATGCCCATCTAACTCCACCCTTGACCCCATGCTATAGTGCAATATAATCAATAACACAGAAACAGTAATATAAAATATATACAGCCACTCCACCCTTTACCCCATGCTATGGCGTAATATAATAAATAGCATAGTAACAGTAATATATGAGATACACATCTACTCCACCCTTGACCCAATGCTATGGCGTATCATAATGAATATTATAGTAACAATAATTTATGATATACACATCTACTCCACCCTTAGCCCATGCTAAAGTTCAATATACCCACAACTGTACTAACAGTATTAAATAGGATACCCATCTACTCCTCCCTTGACCCCATGTTATAGAGCAATATACTCATTAGCATAGAGACAGTAATACATGTCTATCTACTCCACCCTTGACCCCATAATAAAGTTCAATATACCCACAACTGTAATAACAGTATTACATAGTATACCCATCTACTCCACCCTTGACCCCCTGTTATAGTGCAATATACTCATTAGCATAGAAACAGTAATACATAGTATGCCCATCTACTCCACCCTTGACCCCATGTTATAGAGCAATATGGTCATTAGCATTATAACAGTAATACATAGTATGCCCATCTACTCCACCCTTGACCCCATGTTATAGTGCAATATACTCATTAGCATAGAGACAGTAATACATATGTCTATCTACTCCACCCTTGACCTCATAATAAAGTTCAATATACCCACAAATGTAGTAACAGTAATACATAGTATGGCCATCTACTTCACCCTTGACCCTATGCTATAATGCAATATACCCACAACTGTAGTAACACTAATACATAGTATGCCCATCTACTCCACCCTTGACTAAATGCTATAGTGCAATATAATCAATAACACAGAAACAGTAATAGAAAATATATACAGCCACTCCACCCTTTACACCATGCTATGGCATAATATAATAAATATCATAGTAACAGTAATATATGATATACACATCTACTCCACCCTTGACCCAATGCTATGGCGTATCATAATGAATATTATAGTAACAATAATTTATGATATACACATCTACTCCACCCTTAGCCATGCTAAAGTTCAATATACCCACAACTGTAGTAACAGTATTACATAGTATACCCATGTACTCCACCCTTGACCCCATGTTATAGAGCAATATAGTCATTAGCATTATAACAGTAATACATAGTATGCCAATCTACTCCACCCTTGACCCAATGTTATAGTGCAATATACTCATTAGCATAGAGACAGTAATACATATGTCTATCTAATCCACCCTTGACCCCATGCTCAAGTTCAATATACAAACAAATGTAGTAACAGTAATACAGTATGCCCATCTACTCCACCCTTGACCCCATGTTATAGAGCAATATAGTCATTAGCATTATAACAGTAATACATAGTATGCCCATCTACTCCACCCTTGACCCCATGTTATAGAGCAATATAGTCATTAGCATTATAACAGTAATACATATTATGCCAATCTACTCCACCCTTGACCCAATGTTATAGTACAATATACTCATTAGCATAGAGACAGTAATACATGTCTATCTAATCCACCCTTGACCCCATGCTAAAGTTCAATATACCCACAAATGTAGTAACAGTAATACATAGTATGCCCATCTACTTCACCCTTGACCCCATGCTATAGTGCAATATACTCATTAGCATAGAAACAGTAATACATAGTATGCCCATCTACTTCACCCTTGACCCCATGCTAAAGTTCAATATACCCACAACTGTAGTAACAGTAACATATGATATACACATCTACTCCACCCTTGACCCAATGCTATGGCGTATCATAATGAATATTATACAAACAGTAATTTATGATATACACATCTACTCCACCCTTAGCCCATGCTAAAGTTCAATATACCCACAACTGTAGTAACAGTATTACATAGTATACCCATCTACTCCACCCTTGACCCCATGTTATAGTGCAATATACTCATTAGCATTGAGACAGTAATACATGTCTATCTACTCCACCCTTGACCCCATGCTAAAGTTCAATATACCCACAACTGTAGTAACAGTAATACATAGTATGCCCATCTACTCCACCCTTGACCCCATGCTATAGTGCAATATACTCAATAACACAGAAACAGTAATATAAAATATATACAGCCACTCCAACCTTTACTCCATGCTATGGCATAATATAATGAATATCATAGTAACAGTAATATATGATATACACATCTAGTCCACCCTTGACCCAATGCTATGGCGTATCATAATGAATATTATAGTAACAGTAATTTATGATATACACATCTACTCAACCCTTAGCCCATGCTAAAGTTCAATATACCCACAACTGTAGTAACAGTATTACATAGTATACCCATCTACTCCACCCTTGCCCCATGTTATAGAGCAATATAGTCATTAGCATTATAACAGTAATACATAGTATGCCCATTTACTCCACCCTTGACCCCATGTTATAGAGCAATATACTCATAAGCATAGAGACAGTAATACATATGTCTATCTAATCCACCCTTGACCCTATGCTAAAGTTCAATATACCCACAAATGTTGTAACAGTAATACATAGTATGCCCATCTACTCCACCCTTGACCCCATGTTATAGAGCAATATAGTCATTAGCATTATAACAGTAATACATAGTATGCCCATCTACTCCACCCTTGACCCCATGTTATAGAGCAATATAGTCATTAGCATTATAACAGGAATACATATTATGCCAATCTACTCCACCCTTGACCCAATGTTATAGTACAATATACTCATTAGCATAGAGACAGTAATACATGTCTATCTACTCCACCCTTGACCCCATGCTAAAGTTCAATATACCCACAAATGTAGTAACAGTAATACATAGTATGCCCATCTACTTCACCCTTGACCCCATGCTATAATGCAATATACCCACAACTGTAGTAACAGTAGTACATAGTATGCCCATCTACTCCACCCTTGACCCCATGCTATAGTGCAATATAATCAATAGCACAGAAATAGTAATATAAAATATATGCAGCCACTCCACCCTTTTCCCTATCCTATGGCATAATATAATGAATATCATAGTAACAGTAATATATGATATACACATCTACTCCACCCTTGACCCAATGCTATGGCGTATCATAATGAATATTATAGTAACAGTAATTTATGATATACACATCTACTCCACCCTTAGCCCATGCTAAAGTTCAATATACCCACAACTGTAGTAACACTAATACATAGTATGCCCATCTACTCCACCCTTGACCCCATGTTATAGAGCAATATAGTCATTAGCATTATAACAGTAATACATAGTATACCCATCTACTCCACCCTTGACCCCATGTTATAGAGCAATATACTCATTAGCATTATAACAGTAATACATAGTATGCCAATCTACTCCACCCTTGACCCAATGTTATAGTGCAATATACTCATTAGCATAGAGACAGTAATACATGTCTATCTAATCCACCCTTGACCCCATGCTAAAGTTCAATATACCCACAAATGTAGTAACAGTAATACATAGTATGCCCATCTACTCCACCCTTGACCCCATGTTATAGAGCAATATAGTCATTAGCATAGAAACAGTAATACATAGTATGCCCATCTACTTCACCCTTGACCCCATGCTAAAGTTCAATATACCCACAACTGTAGTAACAGTAACATATGATATACACATCTACTCCACCCTTGACCCAATGCTATGGCGTATCATGAATATTATACAAACAGTAATTTATGATATACACATCTACTCCACCCTTAGCCCATGCTAAAGTTCAATATACCCACAACTGTAGTAACAGTATTACATAGTATACCCATCTACTCCACCCTTGACCCCATGTTATAGTGCAATATACTCATTAGCATTGAGACAGTAATACATGTCTATCTACTCCACCCTTGACCCCATGCTAAAGTTCAATATACCCACAACTGTAGTAACAGTAATACATAGTATGCCCATCTACTCCACCCTTGACCCCATGCTATAGTGCAATATAATCAATAGCACAGAAATAGTAATATAAAATATATGCAGCCACTCCACCCTTTTCCCTATCCTATGGCATAATATAATGAATATCATAGTAACAGTAATATATGATATACACATCTACTCCACCCTTGACCCAATGCTATGGCGTATCATAATGAATATTATAGTAACAGTAATTTATGATATACACATCTACTCCACCCTTAGCCCATGCTAAAGTTCAATATACCCACAACTGTAGTAACACTAATACATAGTATGCCCATCTACTCCACCCTTGACCCCATGTTATAGAGCAATATAGTCATTAGCATTATAACAGTAATACATAGTATACCCATCTACTCCACCCTTGACCCCATGTTATAGAGCAATATACTCATTAGCATTATAACAGTAATACATAGTATGCCAATCTACTCCACCCTTGACCCAATGTTATAGTGCAATATACTCATTAGCATAGAGACAGTAATACATGTCTATCTAATCCACCCTTGACCCCATGCTAAAGTTCAATATACCCACAAATGTAGTAACAGTAATACATAGTATGCCCATCTACTCCACCCTTGACCCCATGTTATAGAGCAATATAGTCATTAGCATAGAAACAGTAATACATAGTATGCCCATCTACTTCACCCTTGACCCCATGCTAAAGTTCAATATACCCACAACTGTAGTAACAGTAACATATGATATACACATCTACTCCACCCTTGACCCAATGCTATGGCGTATCATAATGAATATTATACAAACAGTAATTTATGATATACACATCTACTCCACCCTTAGCCCATGCTAAAGTTCAATATACCCACAACTGTAGTAACAGTATTACATAGTATACCCATCTACTCCACCCTTGACCCCATGTTATAGTGCAATATACTCATTAGCATTGAGACAGTAATACATGTCTATCTACTCCACCCTTGACCCCATGCTAAAGTTCAATATACCCACAACTGTAGTAACAGTAATACATAGTATGCCCATCTACTCCACCCTTGACCCCATGCTATAGTGCAATATACTCAATAACACAGAAACAGTAATATAAAATATATACAGCCACTCCAACCTTTACTCCATGCTATGGCATAATATAATGAATATCATAGTAACAGTAATATATGATATACACATCTAGTCCACCCTTGACCCAATGCTATGGCGTATCATAATGAATATTATAGTAACAGTAATTTATGATATACACATCTACTCAACCCTTAGCCCATGCTAAAGTTCAATATACCCACAACTGTAGTAACAGTATTACATAGTATACCCATCTACTCCACCCTTGCCCCATGTTATAGAGCAATATAGTCATTAGCATTATAACAGTAATACATAGTATGCCCATTTACTCCACCCTTGACCCCATGTTATAGAGCAATATACTCATAAGCATAGAGACAGTAATACATATGTCTATCTAATCCACCCTTGACCCTATGCTAAAGTTCAATATACCCACAAATGTTGTAACAGTAATACATAGTATGCCCATCTACTCCACCCTTGACCCCATGTTATAGAGCAATATAGTCATTAGCATTATAACAGTAATACATAGTATGCCCATCTACTCCACCCTTGACCCCATGTTATAGAGCAATATAGTCATTAGCATTATAACAGGAATACATATTATGCCAATCTACTCCACCCTTGACCCAATGTTATAGTACAATATACTCATTAGCATAGAGACAGTAATACATGTCTATCTACTCCACCCTTGACCCCATGCTAAAGTTCAATATACCCACAAATGTAGTAACAGTAATACATAGTATGCCCATCTACTTCACCCTTGACCCCATGCTATAATGCAATATACCCACAACTGTAGTAACAGTAGTACATAGTATGCCCATCTACTCCACCCTTGACCCCATGCTATAGTGCAATATAATCAATAGCACAGAAATAGTAATATAAAATATATGCAGCCACTCCACCCTTTTCCCTATCCTATGGCATAATATAATGAATATCATAGTAACAGTAATATATGATATACACATCTACTCCACCCTTGACCCAATGCTATGGCGTATCATAATGAATATTATAGTAACAGTAATTTATGATATACACATCTACTCCACCCTTAGCCCATGCTAAAGTTCAATATACCCACAACTGTAGTAACACTAATACATAGTATGCCCATCTACTCCACCCTTGACCCCATGTTATAGAGCAATATAGTCATTAGCATTATAACAGTAATACATAGTATACCCATCTACTCCACCCTTGACCCCATGTTATAGAGCAATATACTCATTAGCATTATAACAGTAATACATAGTATGCCAATCTACTCCACCCTTGACCCAATGTTATAGTGCAATATACTCATTAGCATAGAGACAGTAATACATGTCTATCTAATCCACCCTTGACCCCATGCTAAAGTTCAATATACCCACAAATGTAGTAACAGTAATACATAGTATGCCCATCTACTCCACCCTTGACCCCATGTTATAGAGCAATATAGTCATTAGCATAGAAACAGTAATACATAGTATGCCCATCTACTTCACCCTTGACCCCATGCTAAAGTTCAATATACCCACAACTGTAGTAACAGTAACATATGATATACACATCTACTCCACCCTTGACCCAATGCTATGGCGTATCATAATGAATATTATACAAACAGTAATTTATGATATACACATCTACTCCACCCTTAGCCCATGCTAAAGTTCAATATACCCACAACTGTAGTAACAGTATTACATAGTATACCCATCTACTCCACCCTTGACCCCATGTTATAGTGCAATATACTCATTAGCATTGAGACAGTAATACATGTCTATCTACTCCACCCTTGACCCCATGCTAAAGTTCAATATACCCACAACTGTAGTAACAGTAATACATAGTATGCCCATCTACTCCACCCTTGACCCCATGCTATAGTGCAATATACTCAATAACACAGAAACAGTAATATAAAATATATACAGCCACTCCAACCTTTACTCCATGCTATGGCATAATATAATGAATATCATAGTAACAGTAATATATGATATACACATCTAGTCCACCCTTGACCCAATGCTATGGCGTATCATAATGAATATTATAGTAACAGTAATTTATGATATACACATCTACTCAACCCTTAGCCCATGCTAAAGTTCAATATACCCACAACTGTAGTAACAGTATTACATAGTATACCCATCTACTCCACCCTTGCCCCATGTTATAGAGCAATATAGTCATTAGCATTATAACAGTAATACATAGTATGCCCATTTACTCCACCCTTGACCCCATGTTATAGAGCAATATACTCATAAGCATAGAGACAGTAATACATATGTCTATCTAATCCACCCTTGACCCTATGCTATAGTGCAATATAATCAATAGCACAGAAATAGTAATATAAAATATATGCAGCCACTCCACCCTTTTCCCTATCCTATTGCATAATATAATGAATATCATAGTAACAGTAATATATGATATACACATCTACTCCACCCTTGACCCAATGCTATGGCGTATCATAATGAATATTATAGTAACAGTAATTTATGATATACACATCTACTCCACCCTTAGCCCATGCTAAAGTTCAATATACCCACAACTGTAGTAACACTAATACATAGTATGCCCATCTACTCCACCCTTGACCCCATGTTATAGAGCAATATAGTCATTAGCATTATAACAGTAATACATAGTATACCCATCTACTCCACCCTTGACCCCATGTTATAGAGCAATATACTCATTAGCATTATAACAGTAATACATAGTATGCCAATCTACTCCACCCTTGACCCAATGTTATAGTGCAATATACTCATTAGCATAGAGACAGTAATACATGTCTATCTAATCCACCCTTGACCCCATGCTAAAGTTCAATATACCCACAAATGTAGTAACAGTAATACATAGTATGCCCATCTACTCCACCCTTGACCCCATGTTATAGAGCAATATAGTCATTAGCATTATAACAGTAATACATAGTATGCCCATCTACTCCACCCTTGACCCCATGTTATAGAGCACTATAGTCATTAGCATTATAACAGTAATACATATTATGCCAATCTACTCCACCCTTGACCCAATGTTATAGTACAATATACTCATTAGCATAGAGACAGTAATACATGTCTATCTAATCCACCCTTGACCCCATGCTAAAGTTCAATATACCCACAAATGTAGTAACAGTTATACATAGTATGCCCATCTACTTCACCCTTGACCCCATGCTAAAGTTCAATATACCCACAACTGTAGTAACAGTAATATATGATATACACATCTACTCCACCCTTGACCCAATGCTATGGCGTATCATAATGAATATTATACTAACAGTAATTTATGATATACACATCTACTCCACCCTTAGCCCATGCTAAAGTTCAATATACCCACAACTGTAGTAACAGTATTACATAGTATACCCATCTACTCCACCCTTGACCCCATGTTATAGAGCAATATAGTCATTAGCATTGAGACAGTAATACATAGTATGCCCATCTACTCAACCCTTGACCCCATGTTATAGAGCAATATAGTCATTAGCATTATAACAGTAATACATAGTATGCCCATGTACTCCACCCTTGACCCCATATTATAGTTCAATATACTCATTAGCATAGAGACAGTAATACATATGTCTATCTACTCCAACCTTGACCCCATGCTCAAGTTCAATATACCCACAACTGTAGTAATAGTAATACAGAGTATGCCCATCTACTCCACCCTTTACCCCATGCTATGGAATAATATAATGAATAGCATAGTAACAGTAATATATGATATACACATCTACTCCACCCTTAGCCCATGCTAAAGTTCAAGATACCCACAACTGTAGTAACAGTATTATATAGTATACCCATCTACTCCACCCTTGACCCCATGTTATAGTGCAATATACTCATTAGCATAGAGACAGTAATACATGTCCATCTACTCCACCCTTGACCCCATGCTAAAGTTCAATATACCCACAACTGTAGTAAGAGTAATACATGGTGTAATATACTTATTAGTATAGTAACAGTAATATACAGTACATATATCAACTCCACCCTTTACCCAATATTATGGCATAATATAATGAATAGGATAGTAACAGTAATATATGATATACACATCAACTCCAGCCTTGACCCCATGCTATAGTTCAATATACCTACAACTGTAGTAACAGTATTACATAGTATGCCCATCTACTCCACCCTTGACCCCTTCTTATAGTGCAATATACTCATTAGCATAGAAACAGTAATACATATGTCTATCTACTCAACCCTTGACCTCATGCTAAAGTTCAATATACCCACAACTGTAGTACCAGTAATAAATAGTATGCCCATCTACTCCACCCTTGACCCCATGCTATAGTGCAATAAACTCACTAGTATAGAAACAGTAATATACAGTACATACATCTACTCCATCCTTGGCCCATGCTATAGTGAAATAAACCTATTAGTACAGTAAAAAATCATATGTAGTATATACATCTTCTCGTCCATTGGCCCCATGCTATAGTGTAATATACTTATTAGTATAGTAACAGTAATATACAGTACATACATCCACTTTACCTTTGAACCCATGCTATAGTGCAATATACTCACTAGTGTAGTAACAATAAAATATATTATTTACATTACTCCACATTTGACCCCATGCTATAGTGTAATATACTCTTTAGTATAATATAATCAATATAGTCATTATAAAATAACAATAATATACATTATGTCCATCTACAGCACCCTTGGCCCATGCTATAGTGTAATATACTTATTAGTATAGTAACAGTAATATACAGTATATATATCTAAGTTACCCTTGGCCTTATGCTATAGTGCAATATAGTCACTAGTATAGTAACAGCAATTTATAGTATAAACACGTACTTTACCCTTGTCCCTGTGCAATAGTGCAGTTAGAAAACTGTAAAAGGTTATGATGTATCCCACCTTAAATAAAGTTATTGTATTGTATTGTATTGTATTGTATTGTATTGTATTGTATTGTATTGTATTGTATTGTATTGTATTGTATTGTATTGTATTGTATTGTATTGTATTGTATTGTATTGTATTGTATTGTATTGTATTGTATTGTATTGTATTGTATTGTATTGTATTGTATTGTATTGTATTGTATTGTATTGTATTGTATTGTATACTCACTGCTACAGTTATAGTAATATATAGTGCGATATACTCATTAGTATAGTAACAATAATCTCCATCTACTCCACCTTTGGCCCACTACTATAGTGCAATATACTGAATAGCATAGTAACAGCAATATATAGTATGTTTACCTACTCCACCCTTGGCCCCGTGCTAAAGTACATTATTATTTATTCAAGGTAATTCCCTGTTTCTGATCAGCCCACAGCCATTGGTTGATTTTTCATAAATAGCACTGACTGACCAAATTTGGAAAGAATTGCTAATCATTGGACGATTGACGTCATCATAGCCACCAAACAAAGATGGCTTCCCAACAGGGAAGCTTTGCAAACTTATCTGAAATGCTTTCTTAGCAGAGCTCCCGCCCGAGCAGAGCACCATACTTAAGAAAAATGGTAATGCATCGAGTTGATTTTTCATGGCTTGATTATGTTGTTCTATTGTCCATACGACGTCCGGGCGTGTACCACCACAGGGTTCTCGCCCGCTTTGCTTACTTGCAAATGCACAGAAAAAATCACAATAATGTAGTCAAAGATGAATCAAAAAACATTTTTCTTAATTTTGCAAAGTGTGAAATAGGTTTAATCCAAGTCATGTCTGTCTTAAAGTGAACAAAAACAATTGTTTGACCTTAGCGACTTGCTAAAGAAGATTTAGCGAGAAGATTCTTTTAAGATTAAAATCTTACGATGAAGTTTCATGACTGAAACCTCAGTGAGAGAAAAAGTGGTCTGTAGACTAGAAAAACCTGATTACACTGCAAGAATAATATTTCAGTTTCGTAGAAAACACTTCAAAGAAGGTAAATTCATTAATGTTAACTAATATTTCGTAAAAAATCAACAAAAAATGTGTAAACTAGCTGCAGAAACTCTCGATTAGCCAAGGACGTTGCTGCGGCAAACATTGTCAGAAAAACTTGGATAGTTATTTGTCGTTTTTACTGCATTTCACATTTTTATCATCTATTTCTTCATTACTTGTGAACCAGAAAAGCGATATTTGAAGCTTTGAAAATTTTTTTTGATCCCATTTCAAGAAAAAAGGCTAAGACTTAGTAAAAAGACTTAGTTCTTTGAAAAAATATATTTAACGGCCAGCGAGCCTCACGCGAGGAATTCTGATGGCAAAACAAGATTCCATATTTCATAATCATATGGATATTTTGACATTTTTATAGATAATTCATTTTAATGTTGAATGAAATATGAAAAAGGAATACAAATTACACCAAATATTCGCTATTTATCGGTCTTTTCCAGCTATTATTATTACACAATCACAAAAATGATGAGCTTGTTTGTTTTTAATGGATAAGCTTATGTTTTTGTAAGATATTTCGCTCGATAATAAAGTTAAGAATAAATCTGAAAAAACTTTTCAAAGACCAACTTACTAACAAAGAAAATTATTATCTTGCATAAATGAATATGTCTCTTGTTGCATGTGAAGTTCAAGTGAATGTAAGCTTAAGCTTATAATATTTTTCGACAATTTTCAGTGTAGTTCACTTTCCACCTAAAAAAATCTTATAACTTAACATTGGCTGAATAACATCCTTTTTTCTATACATATATATGTTCATATGTTCTATAATCTATAATTATTTTTCTTCGATTGGAAAAGTTTTCTAATGCTTTTGAAGGCTTAAAATAATGATTTTTCTTTCAGTTTTTCCTTCTGGGTTCTGGTAAAATCTTGGCTTGTGTGTGTAAAGGCTTGTGTGTATACTAGAAACTACAAGTGACTTGTGGGATATTCCATGGTATGCCACTCGAAACCATTGTATAATTAGTATATATATTAAATGACTGAATTGAGTTTACTTTGAAAATATCTTGAATAAATAATAAAACAATTATTGGATTCGGCTACGCCTCGGGGCCACAAAACACACTGTTTCCTAAGTTCCCATTCAATAAGTGTTAAGTATTTTATGGTAACTAATTATTCGCATGGCCGCGGTACGTTGAATACCGTAGATACCTGAGCACTTGAGAATTCCAACCTTTTTGTCTTCTGCTGAGATGTGAAGCTGAATGTACTCGTAAAAAGATGCTCCACATCTGTCATGATAAATATCAAACAAAAGACAATATTTTAGTCGAAGAACATAAATCATATTTGAAGAAATGTGGCATTCGAACAATGATACTTTTTGTACATCAGTTACACGTGACACAATTACATGTATTCTTTAGAAAACAAACAATCCCAATGAACGAATGCGTTTTCAGGACATTCTTTAGATTAATGGGCGTAGGATTTTACATAGTTTTCATGTAAAAACTGAAAAATATGGAAAGAAAAGTTCCTTACCTCTGCTTGCAAGGTCCGCCATTGTGAACATGTGTAAAGTTTTGGCGCCAAATGAAAACCGAGCCACAACCAAGTACTGGTAACGAGCTCAGCATGCTTCCCACAGGCAGCCCAATCTAATTACTGTTTCTGTCGTTTCTGTCAAAATACTTAAATTGTGTACAGCTAAACAACAAGTTCGTAGTTTAATACCAAAATATGAATTGTTTCCAATAAAATTACAGAACGTACTTTTAAGACTTGCCATATGTTAACTAATATTTCGTAAAAAATCAACAAAAAATGTGTAAACTAGCTGCAGAAACTCTCGATTAGCCAAGGACGTTGCTGCGGCAAACATTGTCAGAAAAACTTGGATAGTTATTTGTCGTTTTTACTGCATTTCACATTTTTATCATCTATTTCTTCATTACTTGTGAACCAGAAAAGCGATATTTGAAGCTTTGAAAATTTTTTTTGATCCCATTTCAAGAAAAAAGGCTAAGACTTAGTAAAAAGACTTAGTTCTTTGAAAAAATATATTTAACGGCCAGCGAGCCTCACGCGAGGAATTCTGATGGCAAAACAAGATTCCATATTTCATAATCATATGGATATTTTGACATTTTTATAGATAATTCATTTTAATGTTGAATGAAATATGAAAAAGGAATACAAATTACACCAAATATTCGCTATTTATCGGTCTTTTCCAGCTATTATTATTACACAATCACAAAAATGATGAGCTTGTTTGTTTTTAATGGATTAGCTTATGTTTTTGTAAGATATTTCGCTCGATAATAAAGTTAAGAATAAATCTGAAAAAACTTTTCAAAGACCAACTTACTAACAAAGAAAATTATTATCTTGCATAAATGAATGTCTCTTGTTGCATGTGAAGTTCAAGTGAATGTAAGCTTAAGCTTATAATATTTTTCGACAATTTTCAGTGTAGTTCACTTTCCACCTAAAAAAATCTTATAACTTAACATTGGCTGAATAACATCCTTTTTTTTATACATATATATGTTCATATGTTCTATAATCTATAATTATTTTTCTTCGATTGGAAAAGTTTTCTATTGCTTTTGAAGGCTTAAAATAATGATTTTTCTTTCAGTTTTTCCTTCTGGGTTCTGGTAAAATCTTGGCTTGTGTGTGTAAAGGCTTGTGTGTATACTAGAAACTACAAGTGACTTGTGGGATATTCCATGGTATGCCACTCGAAACCATTGTATAACTAGTATATATTAAATGACTGAATTGAGTTTACTTTGAAAATATCTTGAATAAATAATAAAACAATTATTGGATTCGGCTACGCCTCGGGGCCACAAAACACACTGTTTCCTAAGTTCCCATTCAATAAGTGTTAAGTATTTTATGGTGACAAATTATACGCATGGCCGCGGTACGTTGAATACCGTAGATACCTGAGCACTTGAGAATTCCAACCTTTTTGTTTTCTGCTGAGGTGTGAAGCTGAATGTACTCGTAAAAAGATGCTCAACATCTGTCATGATAAATATCAAACAAAAGACAATATTTTAGTCGAAGAACATAAATCATATTTGAAGAAATGTGGCATTCGAACAATGATACTTTTTGTACATCAGTTACACGTGACACAATTACATGTATTCTTTAGAAAACAAACAATCCCAATGAACGAATGCGTTTTCAGGACATTCTTTAGATTAATGGGCGTAGGATTTTACATAGTTTTCATGTCAAAACTGAAAAATATGGAAAGAAAAGTTCCTTACCTCTGCTTGCAAGGTCCGCCATTGTGAACATGTGTAAAGTTTTGGCGCCAAATGAAAACCGAGCCACAACCAAGTACTGGTAACGAGTTCAGCATGCTTCCCACAGGCAGCCCAATCTAATTACTGTTTCTGTCGTTTCTGTCAAAATACTTAAAATAGTGTACAGCTAAACAACAAGTTCGTAGTTTAATACCAAAATATGAATTGTTTCCAATAAAATCACAGAACGTACTTTTAAGACTTGCCATATGTCTAGTGCAGTTGATATTTTTACGAAAAACGCCGTATTTCACGGTTTTTCTTACCTCATATCCCCACTCGTCTAGTGGAATTAAGACTGGAAGCCGATCTTCGATCCACTGGTATTCTTGGCGTTCAAAATGCATCTTTCGTTCGTCCAAATAACACTAAACTTCTTCCACATCTAGAAGAATAGTTAACTTCTGTATAAGTTTAAAACTCAAGGGAGCACTAACGTCTTCAGGAGTTAAGAATGATTTTCTTTACATTCAGAGACCCTGTGAGTGCATGAGGCTCGAAGCCAACGTCCACTGTCGCTTCCGGTCAACTGTCGAAGTTGCCTCGATTTGGGCATGACAAATTGCAACTCGCCGGGGACCCGTCGACGACAGAATCAGAATCTAGTAAAAATGATTCCTTTGTTTTTACGGAGAGCGCTGATTGGATAGTTATGAAAAAATGTACAAAAAAATTATAATAATAACTCGAAGTGTTCATGGTTCATGTTTGGCATTTAGCGTACAAGATGTATATTTGTTTGGCTATGTACTGGAATTTGTTTCAGTTAAAATTCTTGCTGAAAGTGTTCGGCATTTAGAGTACAAGAAGTATTTTCGTTTGGCTGCGAGATGGAAAGTGTTTCAGCTAAAAGTTTTGCCGAATTTGTCACGGCATTTAGCGTACAAGATGTACTTTTGTTTGGCTGAGTGGGCTGGGATGTGTTCCGGCGTTAATTTGAGTGTATTCTGCTGATATTGTTCAGCGAGTTTGCTGGAATGTGTGATTTCGGCGTTCAATTCTGCTGTATGGTGGAGTCCTTTGATGGATAGCCTTCCCGGGGTTATCTAAAATCTTTTGTGCTCGGTTCCAGCAGCCGGGCCGGGACTGTTAACCACCATTGGTCCCTCCAGTCATATCATAAGGCATCTAGTGACGATTACTGGAGTGCGGTGTGAAAAAAGCCTCCTTAATGGTCACGAATAAAATTAATACAAAGAAGGAGGGACCAATGGTGGTCTGTGTCAGTCCCGGGCTCATCCACACTAAGGTGTACTACGGATCCCACCGAACTGTGGCAGCACATCAAAAATTCACGTCGCTACCACGCCTCCATTTGTCTGCTGACACGCCCACTTTGTTTTCACTGTCTCGAAATTTCGACTAGCTTGCTGTTTTACTTTAAGCTTGAGGTTCGTCGTTGGATGAAGCTACCGTCATGGAAAGATACAAATTCAAAGTCAAATGCCAAGACAAATGTGTGAAACGGTTTTTTTTTTTTTTTTTGCCTAAGAGGTCGAAAGCCTAGACTTGATAGAATGTTTGTGAGCCTTTGAGGTTAAGAAATTACCACGAAATATCTTGATAACTATCGATGAAACATACAAATATGGGCGTGTCAGCAGACAAATTAGGGCGTGGTAGAGACGTGAATTTTTGATGTGCTTCCACAGTTCGGTGGGATCCGTAGTATGTACTGCATTTGTACTTCCACAGCCCATAAAATGAGAAACTTGAATGAGGTGTTGATTGGCGAGTGCTAAGTTTTGGAAATGGGAGAGAAGGTTTGGAAATGGGAGAAAAGTTTTGGAGTTTCGGAGTTGAGATTGGGAAAATAAGAAGTGGGAAAATTTGGAAAGAATGAGTATTGGGAGATGAGGATTGGGGAGAATGAGAATTGGAGAAGGAGTTTTTGGGAGAATGAGGATTGGGACTGATGAGGATTGGGGAGAATGAGAATTGGAGAAGGAGTTTTTGGGAGAATGAGGATTGGGACTGATGAGGATTGGGGAGAATGAGAATTGGAGAAGGAGTTTTTGGGAGAATGAGGATTGGGACTGATGAGGATTGGGGAGAATGAGTATTGGAGAAGGAGTTTTGGGGATCGAGAATGAGCATTGGGAGATGAGGATGGGGGAGAATGAGAATTGGAGAAGGAGTTTTGGGGAGAATGAGGATTGGGAGATGAGGATTGGGGAGAATGAGTATTGGAATAATCTTTCATTTCAGTATAGGAAACACTTCATAGAAGGTATACATTCATTTATGTCAACTAATGTCAATTTGTGACACAATATGAGTAAAACTCCAGAAAAAGCCCTCGCTGCTTCGGCAAATATTGACAAAAAAACTTGCATGGTTATTTGTTCCAGGTTGTTTATATTGCATTTTACATTTTTATCGCTAAAACTGGCTTAAGGACGTTCGCGAGCAATTGAAAATTTAATGTCAATTTTATGAAACTTGGCGTAAACTTATTTCATCATATTAGAGTTCCAAAAATGAAATAAAAATGGGTGTCACCGTCTTCATTTTTGATATGAGCTACAACTCGAAGAAAATGGACTACTTCGAAGAAAACAGCGCGAGAGTTTCTCACAGCTTTCCGAGTTTACTAAAACATTTAAAAAAAATTGAAAACAGTGTTCTAATTTGGTGAAACCTTTCCTTGTGTTATATATGCCTATCTATGACATGAATAAAAGAAAATAATGATGAAAATATGCCCTACACAGAATGTATGAAGGTTAAACTTTGAAATCGTGCGACGCCACCAGAATGTGCGAGCATCGTTGTCGTGAAGGGGTGTTTCTTTTTTAAATTAGCTGTCATTCTTTCCCATGTAACGTTATTTTTTTTCATTTTCACATATATTGTAGATCTCTATAGTAGCTTGTTTTTAAGAAAAAGAAATGGGGGTCACCGTTCTTGTTTCGGAGCTATGATGTCGTAAAGTTTGAAAATTTTGCCGCCATTTTGAATAACGGAGACTGGGCACTACTATGCATCTCGTTCGGTAAACTTTTTTTCGTACAATACTGCGACGTTATTTGAGAGGAAAATGCAGATAACACTGTACGCCAAAAATTACTATTTTTGAACACTGTGTGGGTGGTAAAAATATTATATTGCATGCGTGCGAGAGCGACAAACACTGTAAATATGCTCCGCAATAAATATAGGATATTACATGGTCGCGCGGAGATACGTATTTTATCTTCGAGTGTTGATATTATCTCTCACGAGTGAGCGCAGCGAACGAGTGAGAGATAATATCAGCACGAGAAAATAAAATTCGTATCTCCAAGCGGCCATGTAATGTTCTGTTTATTATATGAAATCTTCAATGAAAAATAATGGAGAATTTGAGACTTGCCGAGCAAAAAGTCGAAATTTGACACCACCAGTGTTGATATAAATCGTATCCCCACTGGCCACTGGTGGGAGTGGGGATATCAATTTTATCATTTTGATGTCACTCAATATCACACTCTATTTCATATAATAATCAACAATACTACTCCAAACTAAAACTTAAAGATGAACTGCACAGATTAGGGCAAAGAAGGGAAGATTTTTGAACGGATAATATAAAAATAGATGTAATATTTTTCTTTTTGGTTATTCCGGGTTTTAGTATTCAGTGTATATTTTTCCGGATTCCGATTTCCGGGTTTTAGGGAAACACTTCAGCTGGAACTTCCAATCGACCATCTCATCTTCTAATCGATAATCTCATATAGTGATTTCTTTTTCTCGTATAGTAATTTTTATTCTCATATGGTGATTTCTGTTCTCGTATAGTGATTTCTTTTTCTCGTATAGTAGTTCTTTTTATTCTCGTATAGTTCTTTTTATTCTCATATAGTGATTTCTGTTCTCGTATAGTGATTCTTTATTCTCAATATGTGATTTCGATCTCACTACACTTTTGTCCTGTTTGGCTTGTCATATTCAGGCTAGTTTGCTTGGTTGTTTGACCTGTTAACTCTGTTATCTCTAGAAATGAGAAACACATGTATATGCATAGAGAGAAAAAGAGAATATTCTCAGCGTATAGACCTAGCTACCTTTCCATGCACTTTGAATTTATGTTTCGAAAACCTGATTAATTGCGGATGAAGGCAGGTATAACTCGATCATGCATTATTCAGGGCCCGGTTGTTCAGATTCCGATTAATAGCCAGTATTAACACTGAGTTAACCTAGGATTAGCACTAATCGGACTTTGAACAACCGGGGCCAGTAGTGCGCATAGATGAGATTGGAATGAAACAGCCTTGAATTCGAAAAAGGTCAATGGGGATGGGTGGGTGGAATGGAGAGAGGAAGGGATGGAGGGAAGAAAGGGGGGAAAGCGTGGAACTATAACACATCTGGGGGGGGGGGGGGGGGGGAATGGGAGCAAATGTAGGAGGTCACCGTGATTAATATTAAAAAGAAACCCAATTTTACACATGCATATGCATGTGTAACATTCTTCGATTCTTTTTAAAAATTCTAATTCTAAAAAGCAAACAAAGTCCTTTAAAAATAATTTTAAATAATTTTAAAGATAACCAGGAAAATGTGGAGTAAATATATTACTAAAATAAGAATGGAAAACGAAATCTCATGACTAATCTTAAATTAAGAAAAACAACTGACCTGGCTATATTTTGATTCTTTTAATCACGGAAAACGAAATCACATGATCCTCGTGACTCATTTTTAAATCAAGGAAAACAATCTGGCTAATTTGTTTATTGTCCCATGACCTGCCTATCAGACCGAGACTTTCACTTTCCAGTGACTTCTAAGAGATTAAAATCTTGAACTTACTATACTGGGTTCATAGTGATACGGCTCGAGAAAAGAGACAGGCGATACCTCATTCGTCCCTTAAATCTGCAGCATCGATCTTCAAAAGAAATTGCGTCTTACGAAAGGTTTGTAAAGTCCAGTTAACTAGCTAGTGTTCTGTTGTGATCGACTTTTCGCAGCGACGATGTGAATTTCCGTGACTGATGCCTAAATTTAATAGTCCAAATATTTATACCAAGTTTTGCTTTATACAACATTTTATTTAGACTTGCTTCAGGTCGTCCACTCTCTTTTCCTAAAAGAAAATTTTGCGAGTTGTTTCTATTAATTTTCTTAATATTAGCAGGGAGGTTTTAGCGAATTCATTTTTGAAACTTTCTCGATGACTTCCTCAGCGGAAGTGAAATAACCAAAATGTCAGTAATTTCCTTCCTGAGTGCCGGTGACATCAGTGGACTCCAAATTTGCAAACAATCATTATTTACTTTTACATGTAAAGCTCGGCAAGAATAATGAATAAAATTCAGAATTAACAAGTAACATAATACAAAAAAGGCAGCACTAATCAGTAAAAGTTAACATGAAACTGTTCATCAATTTTTTTTCCGGTGTTGCAGAGTTTGGAAACTGAGCAATTATGAAGTTTATGACGGGAAAGGTTTTGCTTTCGTTGTTTTCTGTTCTTGGAGTCGTGGTGTCAGATGATCCCTTCACTCCAAGAGGAAAGGGACAAGACGTGGTAGCCAAAGTAGCGAGTATGATCGAAGGTTCTCGCATCTTCCCAGACGATAACAAGTTTCTCTGCAGGGTAGCCTGGGTTGAATCCAAATATGGAACAAACAGCGGGACTTACAGGCATGGCTACTTTGGAGGAATTTGGCAGGTTTGTAGACTCACAAGACTAGATAGGCAAGGGCGGATCCAGGGGGAGGGTCGGGGTTCGCGACCCCCTGTCATACCTGAGGTTAGGGACGGGCAATTTGATATTTGAGGGGGGGGGGGGGGTTAAACCCAACAAAAAATATCGAGCAAGGTCTCGATCCTTAAACTGAGAATGTCGTGCAACGTCAAATACGGCAAAAAAATATCGAGCGAGCTTATAAATTCGAATTCAAGATTTCACTTCTTTTGAACCAAGTGGAATATTCGACTTTTGAAGGAAGTATATTATGCCTCTCAACCCGCTGGAAATCGCATTTCCGAGAGTCTGAATCTCAAAATGTTTCTACGTCATTATTTCAGATCAGCTCAGGTTGGACCCCCTCCCCCCCCCCCCCCCTCCTTTAAAAAATTCCTGGATCCGCCTTTGATAGGCAAAGTGTTCCGAGATGACATTTCACTTTTTTCTATGAACCAATCTAAAACGTCAACAGCTGGATCTCCCCAACTCCTGCATTCTTAACACCCTGGGTTCCACAAGCTCTTATTGGCTTCGTTTTTATAGGTTTAGACGGGAGTTGCACGGGAATGTAGCTTATTCCTACAGTCGGAGGGTGATGGGAACTAGAATAGCTAATTATCTTGGGATTTGTCCAAAATTCATCACTTGCGAAATTTGAGATTTTGCCCCTGAAAGCTTAGGCTGCCGGGGGCTGATAAGGGATTGAGACCAGGGTGCACCTTGTGCGTGCTATCGTCACAGTGACTCTTGTCTTTTCTCCATAGGTTGACAAAATTGGATGGATTGATACCGTACAAAGACCTTCTCTTAGGAAATACCACCAACGAATTCAGGCCATTTTCAATATCGACTGGACGAAAACATCATGGGTAGACCTTCAAAAGCCTTTCTATTCTGGCTTAGCTGCACGTCTGCTCCTGGCAACAGTTCCTGCAGCCATACCACCCTCATATGACCTTGAAGCTCAGGGACAATACTGGAAGAAGTATTATAATCGATCAGGAGCGGGAACTGCGGGAAAGTTTGTTAGTGATGTAAGGCAAGCATATGGCTGTGCTGTCTAGCCAGTATCCCCTTAAGACTATTGCTGCCGTATTTAGTTAATAGTGTAATGAGTTATAGTGACGTAAGATTAAGTTCACTATGTTAAATCTTCTAAGTTTTCGTAGATAGAAATAAATGAACTTTAACACAATTAGACGGTGAGGAAATAGAGATTTGGATAAAGTCTGACAATAAGGTTCTCCCATTTTGTACCACAAAAATTTTTTATATTAAAACTGAAAAGAAAAATTGAAAGAGTCTTGTATTTCGCATACAAATAATGAGTTGAATGACTTTAGTTTAATGATAATTCAAAGAAAAATGTATTCGTGAGAATGTATGTATTCTATTCCAGGGGCAGATCCAGGAATTTTGCAAGGGGGGTCGACTGTCGAACCGCTGCGAAAAAAAGCGAGGGGGTTCGAATTGCTGAATCAAAAAAAATTCAGCTGGATATTTTCTAATTAGGGCGGATCGTAGTCCTCATTTAGGGGATTCGCTTGCGGTTTAGGGGTTTTAGACAAGCCCCCGAAACACTCCTAGATCTACCCCTGTATTCTGTGAGTAAGCAATGAACAGTTAATGTCAACATGATAAAATCTCAGTGACTATATTCTACAAATAATACCCTTGAATCACGACCAAATATTTAAACCATTCAACAAATCAAACCAAATACACATAAATTATATAGAAAACAAATAGAAGGCTGGTTAGTAGTCATCTTGTAGTTAGGAGTCATAAAGATCGACCACATATTGACAAATTCCTACATTTGATATTTCAGACGTCGAACCTTTGTCGTACCTTATTCAGTCGATGCAATTAAATATTTTGAAGTCAAGATTTAGGAATAAGATACATTTAAATAATTGAAATAAATTTATGCATTATGATCGGTTCATTATGTTTTCCCAATAGACCTCATCGGCTTGGGTGTAATGTTGTCCCATTTCAGACCACGTGTCATTCCCCAGAGTATCATTTCATTGTTTAACGGTTGCGCATGAGAAGATACATGAGTATGGATACAACTCAAACAAAGAATCTTATTCTCAAGAGAATGACACATGGTCTGAAATGGGACAACATTACACCCAAGCCGATGAGGTCTATTCAGATCCCTAGGAAATCATTCCTTTGTTCGAGTTGTATCCATATTCATGTGTCTTGTCATGCATAACCATCAAACGAAGAAAGGATTTCATAGGGATCTTAATAGCCCTAGCAATGACTAGCAATTGATAAGAAAGAAAGAAAAAATCATCCAACATGTGACACCGGCTGAAATACCAGCCATACTACTAAACTAATTCTAAAACCAAATCTAATCATAGAATTCATATAATCAGATAATTTTCAGTATCTCCAAGAGTTGTTAAATAAGTTCATATGAAGTTTGTTGTTGTAGTCTTGGGAACAAAAATTCAATCCAGTTACGTAGAAATCCTCTGTTGTGAGGGTTTGTTGAGAGCAATTGCCATAATGTTTTGTGTCTAGAACCTCTTCTCCATTCATCACCAGTAATATTAAAGCTAATGAAGAATATTTGTTGCAAAAACAAAGCCAACATCGAAAATATGAAGATAATGGTATAGAATGAGCTTGCAAACATGATGGCGTTTCTGAAAAATAGAAGGAGAAAATTAACCTTTTTAGTGATTCTCTACAGCTATTTCATATTCTTCATATTCTATGTTTAAAGAAGAATTTTTTGAAACACAATATGCACTGCTATGGCTCTGCCTCTCACTATTGTGTAGTTCATGCCTGGAGTCACAGGTTCAATTCTATACATGCATCAAGAGTTCCGTGCTACTGCTCTAAGCGCACGTTCAGGGGATTAAAAAGTGGGATAAAATTTGTAAAATATGCTATATTTCAGTTGTATCTTTCTTGTCAAGTACGATTTTCACTAAATATTCAAGATCGCGTACCGTTAAGTGAATTCTGAATCAAATAAACCGAAAAATTGCATATTATACAAAATATCATCCCACTTTTTAATCCCCTGAGCACGCACATTGTGCATGTGTTGAAAATAGTGAATGCAGTGGTAGTACATGTGTAGCAAACCTCATGGACCCCTGTATGGGGATGATGGTTGTAAGTGAACTGAAAGTTGATTATGACAGACAAAGCAAGTGTGTGCTAGGCCAAATCTAAGGCTTTACACCGGGGGGGGGGGGGGGGGGGTACTCCCTATAATGGACTATAGGGGGATGCTCTGCCCGAAAGGGGTACATTTTTTCGGGCTGCAGGTATAGAAAAAGGGTGGAAATTTTTGAGTTTTGGTTTATAAAAGGGTAAGGGGTCGAGAGTCCGGGTGGAGCATCCCCGTATGAAATGACCTGGAGTACCCCCCCAGGCTTTACATTTCATGCTTATGCTTAATATTTAAGATCAATAAATTTAAAGTAAATCCAGGCTCTGTACATAGCTGTGTGAAAAAGGAATTGGGACAAAAAATGTGAGTCCAATCAACTCTAGCAAGCCCCAGCTTTACTTGCCCATATTTCTTTTGCCACTGGCAGGCTATACTATACATAATATTCCTTTCACATCCGGTTAAATCAGCTCAATTTGGAGGACAAAACAAAAGAATTCCAATCTCCGGAGAATTGGAACCTATTGTTTAGTCTTCCAAATTGAGCTGCATTCTGGCATGCTGCAAGGGGTCTATATACAAATTATGGTTGTGCAAGCCCTTACTCACCCAGAATTGTTGTAAACTGCCGAGCAATCAAGAATAAGCTTTGAATATGATACTGGATTACAGATAGTCTGAAGTGAAAGATAAACCCCCCAGCTTCCTGATATCACAAAGACAATAATAGTCACCAAGAACATTAGCTGGTTGTGATGGCCAATACAGCAGTTAGTCCTGAAGCAATAAAAAATGATTATATCAAATGATACATTTGAACCAGCCAATGAGGGGCCAGGAATTGATTATGATCAAGGATGGTGTAACTATACTAAACTCAAAGTGCCAAAGGGTGATATTTCTTATAAATATATTATTTTTGTGGTATAATCAGGCCTCCATCTAAACCAGACTCAGATGAACTGGACCACCTGTTTAAACATTGTAAATTAATTAAATAAATGAAAACCAACTGTCTGGTGCACTAATGAACCGGCCAATCACAGCGCTCTTCAATGCTTAACCAAGCATCCCTAACCAAGCATCCCTAGCTCCAAGTCTCTTCCCAATACAAAAAAATACGTTTCCAAAAATTTAGAGAAAAAACTTAAAAAAATATAAAACTATAAAAAAATAAATCAAATCTTTGCCATCCATCTCCTCGTGATGAGATTTATGACTTTTAGAACTGAGACGAGGGCTGCTTGAATGACAACAGCAATCCTTTTCGCACTTAGTTTTTTGTACAGCTGGAAGGGGGAGAGGGGTGCTGGTTAAAGGTGATTCCAGACAATAGGAGAAAAATTCTTCACTTTCTGGTTTTTTTTCATTAATCAGTCACTAACTGAGAGCACTGAAACCTTGATTGGCAGTAACTAAAAAAAAACCAGAAATCTCAAAATTGACTCATTTTCTGGTTTGCATATAATTTTAAAATCACCTACCAAACACAGTGATGATCAGACCTTGGCACACAGTATCCACATATTCTAAAACGAACAAGAAAAAAACAATTGGAGTTTAGACTTCATTTGATTAAATCTCTGGGGAAAGGGAGAAAATCATGTATTGACTTCCAAGCTTTTCTTGAAACAGCCAATTTTGTGCATTCTACTGGGCACTTTGAAGGAAGAGGCACTTGAGGGACTTAAACCACCCCTCCCCCCATGTTTTTATCCAAAAATGATTTTCTGATATGAGATGCCTTTAATGCAATTAATCATATCCATTTTGAAATCATTAGCAAATCCTGCAATCTGATTGGCTACAAAGTGTGCGATTTAAGCATTAATAAATTGCACTATTTTGAATCATTAATTGCATCATTTTGTCAACCAATCACTTGAAGCTACATATAACTGTTGAGTATTTAAAAATGGATATGATTAATAGGTAATAGGACTTTGTGTCTTGCAATTTTGGGCTGAAATCACACTCGTGATTAACAAATTGCACTCCCGCTACGCGGTCGTGCAATTTCGTAATCACTCTTGTGATTTCAGCCCAAAATGCACTCCAATCAGTTCTATTACCATTATAAATATGTTGCAACTACCCCTCAAAACTGTGGCACTGGAAATTACATTTCCAAGAGCTCGATTTCCAAATTTTCAGGGGGAGGGGTTGAGGGCATTCCCCCAGACTACCCCTCTCCCCCCGACTCGAAACTATGCTCTGCAATCCACCTACTGATGGGAAGAATAGGGAAAGGGTGAATATAGGAATGAATAAATGTAGATCTCAGTTACCTGCAATGTTTACTTCTAGTAAAAGGACCGTATGTGCAAAAGCAGCATGACAACTCTTCATAATCAATATCTGTTCCTAACGACCTTGGATTCTTCATCTCCGGGACAACGCCATTTTTTAATGGTTTAGGTTGAGTAAAAAGAGAAATCTTTTCTTTTGAAGTTACGACTCGATAATAAAGCAGCATATTTAGAATAAACGCCAAGGAAAGGACAATGTTGTTTATAGAAGAACACTTATCAGCAACGTATATCATAAATAAACCATAGATACCAACTATCGAAGTACAAGCCCAACTAACGAAAAACCATGTCTTTCTTTTGTTCCTCAGAGTACAAGTATAGAATACTAGCACAAATACAGGTAGATAGACAAATGATAGAACTGTAAAAACAAATCCTGACGAGGCAAAATACAATGAAGAAGTTAAAATGATTATCGGAACAATTGTCTCCATGTCAAACTTCACTGCGCCTCTTAACCAAGGAACTCGAATTCTGTCGGTGACAACTTTACAAATAATTCCACATTTCTCTGTTGAGATCCCTTGACCTTTCAAACACTGATCGACAGCATTGTCTAAGTCCTCACAGTCACAACATAACGCGATTAAGTGTGTTCGTTGTCCAAGTAAGTTGTAGTATTCACAACAGCAAAGCGGAGAAGAATCCGTAGGTTTCATTCTTGAATATGAAATCAGTCTCCCGCGTTCATTTTGATGATTGAATTACGATAGATCTTTGAAAGATTATTTTTTGACGTACATGAAAATGTAGTAGTTATCATTGTGTGAAATCTTAAAGAGTTCTTGATGAATTGTTTTACAATAAAGTTATCAAGTCAACCACAAAGCGTCCATCTGCCATGTTGACCACAATGAAAATCTGAAGGGAGGGGATGGTAAGTTGACTAAACCACAGGTAATCCAACAAGAAACATAGATCAAAATTGAAAATATTCAAAATCTATCCTCTGAAATTCAAATGAGTACTAGGATGGCTTTTGTTTGTCTGCTATAACGTATAAATCAATGATTTGACAGTGCCACTGCACCAAACATTGACAAAAATTAGATGAAAAACAGTGGAAAATAGTCTTTTTACCTTGGTTATTTGCTTTGTGCCCCTTCTCAGGACGTGTCATTCCTGTGATAAGGATTCTGTTTCCTTTGCTTCCAAACAAAGAAATGATACTCAAGGGAATGACACATGGTCTGAAATAGGCAAAACATTCCTATACTCAAGCTAGAGGTATATTATGCATGAATTCCCTCCCACCACAGACCACACTGGAGAATCAGGATCTCTTCAAAACTGTGAAAATATACAGGGGATCCCAAAGAAAATTTGGCATTCTAATGGAGGTAGGAGAAAAATATTATTTTTTCTATTTTCTCACGTATCATGTCTTGAAATCAACCTGTCATGTCTTGAAATCAAATGGCCACAAAATTCGGGTGCAAGGACTCAAACTGAAAGATCATAGCACAAATAGACCCCTTTCATGTAACATCAAAGCAGCTCAATTTAAAGGACAGAACAAAAGAATTTCAATCTCCTGAACCTATTGTTTTGTCCTCCAAATTGAGCTACATTCTGATGTGCTGCAAGGGGTCTATACATGGGATCAGGTCAAAACAATACTTGGTAAAAAAAAAGAAAGATGAAAAACACCCAAGAACAGCTGATGATTGATCAGTATGTGCATTTATATAGTCATAAAGTCTTGTACATTACCAAACAATCTTGAAATTGATCTACACATAAAAGACTGACTATGATAAAAGCTTTCAATTTACAGCATTTTACATTTAACACTAAACAAATTACTGAAATAAGAATTTCCACATAATATTTAAATTCCCTCTGGGTTTTGACCCACAAGGAAAGTAAAAACAATTAGAATATATTACAAGGTTTAAATACTTTGCCTCATGGAGATAGGAATATTGCCGCAAATCAATGATTCATATTTCCAGGATGACACTGTTATTTCCTTTGTAGATCCTTGAATTTTTATAATGTATGTTTTGTATAGCAAAAGAGAATATTGGTATACTTAAGGATTAATTCATGCTATTCCTAACCTATTCTAAGAGTCTGATAAAATGATTTTGAAATTGTGAAGTAAAAGTCAGTCCTCCTTCAAACTAATCTTATAATTCAGAAATCTATTTCTCCCCATCTCTACTTATAAAAGAAACTATTAAGTACATAATATTAATTTGCAGAGAAGCCATAAATACTTGACAAACTGACATGTTTTCTTTTATAAATAATGATAGGGAGAGAATATGGGTGGGAATGACTACGAGGTGGTACAAGTGTGATATATGTGCATTACTTTTTACAGCAACTAATAAAACTTCCAACTGATTAAACTAAAAATTTCAACCTACCGAAAGGTAAAGTACACTGTACAGTTGTGTCTACTTTATCGAAAACACTCAAAATTTCCGCACTACTCATTAATTTTCAGGACAATATTTACACTGTAGCCTACTCCCTACTCCTCCATATATGTGCATAGTTAGTTTGATTACTTGACTTCTGCATGGAAAATTTAGGACATGCTTGGCTTTCAGTCAATTTGGATCAAGAAACTTGAGCGGAAACAGATGCCACAGCACCATCTACCACTGATGGTGTGCTACTACTACTGGGTGTTCCTGGGTTACTAGAGCCTGTTGCACTTGAATTCCGCTGCTGTGCATGTTGGGGTATTAAAATAGAATTTAAAGAAGGCTTCAAGGACAATTCTGCAAGACAACAAAAAAGGCATGTTACTTATTGGTGCAGACCAAAATTGTTCTCTCCATTTCCTTTAAAAAGTTTAATGAATTTTTGATTTTTCACAATAATTGTGAAAACAATGTAAAGTCTAGGTAGGTTTCTAGCAACATTGCATATCAGTTTTTCTTTTGCTTTTTGCACCAATCTTATGTGAGAAAATACATAGATTTATAACTATAATTTCACATGCTAGAAAACGAAGCAAATTGTAGCCAATTGATGCTCAGCCTTAAGCATTTCATTTAGGAAATGTTATATAAAATGACAACAAAGTGATTTTTTCAGTATTTTTGTAATTCTTAAAGTAGAGTACCTGGAGAAGTAAAATTAAAAAGTGGAGGCAGATCTCTCCCATTTGGTAGTTTTGCTACAGGATCCCTCAGTTCATCAAAGAAGCAATGGGCACATGATTCAATGGGTTTTAGCCTTCCAGATGGTGTATACTCTAATAATCGACTACAAAGGTTAATTGCCTCTGGTGGTGTTTTGGGTCTGAAGACCTGAAAGAAAGAAAGAAAGAAAATGAGTTACCATGTGTAATTACATGAAGTCAAGTAAAATCACAGCTGTTTAGTTTATAGTTTCCTTCAATTATATCCTATATTTCAATAACCTAAATATAAAACTGCAAAAAGGAAGGATGTATGTTTTTGTTTTGTCATTGGTTCTATAATAACTTGGATCCAGTTGTTTGAAGCTGATTAGCGCTAATACAGTGATTGATTAAAGACAAGCAAAATCTACCAGTTTGGCAGTTAAATCACAGCATGGGACAATCAAGAACAGAGCCTTAAGGGCCATGCTACTTGAAAGTCCAAGATTTAACCACATGATTAGAAGTACCAATTACAATCAAATCTTTACAAAGCAGACACACTATTAAACTGAACCATAGTGATTGGTCTTATAACTTAGTATTGTGATTTTGAGCCGCCAATACGGGTTTATATTGGTGGTTAGTTGGGAAAAAATATACCGTATGGCTCTCTCCCAATCAAACTTATAGGAGAATCGCGATACAATGTGAAACTGATTCTGCTCTCTCCTGAAGTGGTCCCAGTTAATATGTCTGCACTGTAAACTTTAATGACCTGGAGACAATTATTACTGTCACTTAAAGAATTACCAACTATTTTAATGAGAATGATAGGTAGATAAACTAACCTTGTTCCAAGGGTGGGGCTTGATTTGAGGAAATTTGAATTCAGTGTAATGTGGATTCATTTCTTTGATTTGCTCTCTGGTTGGTGTTCCTAGCACCTTGATGATCTCCACTAGTTGATCAACACCACTGTCACCAGGAAAGATGGGTTGACCAAGGAGGAGCTCTGCTAAAACACATCCTGCAGACCAAACATCTACAAGAAAACAAATACACAAATTAATTAAGATGACAAACAATCCCACACTGCTTGTAAGAAAGATGATGCTGTGTCCCAACTTAGCTAGGTCATGTGACAATGTTGCAAATATACTTAAGGAATATAAAACGTTTGGGCATGTCTCTACAAGTACTGTTTAATAAATGAGCAGGAGTGTTCAGCCAAGTGTTTAAAACACAATACATAGACATAAGCAGCCATTTCACATTGTTTTCATAAAATATTTTTGAAAGTTTTTGCACAAGCGTATCTCTGTCCTCTGGTATTAACACAGTAGCCAGCCATTCAGTGTGGCTGATATATTTCAAATATTTTATGATAAGTTTCAAATTTACTTAGGGATGGATAATCTCCCTGTCACTTGTAATTTCATTCCAAGTCAATAGAGGAATAAAGAGGTTTTAACTACTTGAGGGGGGCGAAAGGCAAATTTGAATTCTGGAAAAACCGCACAGAAAAAAATTGTAAAACTGTGATACCCCAAAACCTGCTTTGGCATTGCATTTACTAAAACAAAACATGTAGACCTTAATTACCGCGACCTAAGATGTATAATAACCGCAAACCGCATAGTCTTGCAAAACTACAATACCACAGGTTAAAATAAAAATGACCATAAAACCCCACCAAAAATATGGCAATAACGCATCGCTGCAAACCCTTACGTCTCCCTCCTACTTCAGTTAATGAAGCATCATAGAAGCACCATCCAGACAAAATGAATATAGTGTAACAAGACTTACCAATGTCTGGAGTGTAGTCTGTTGCCCCAAATATTAATTCAGGAGCTCTGTAATATCTTGAACAAATGTAAGAAACATTGGGCTCTCCTTTGACAAGAACTTTGGCACTAAAGTTAAAGAAAGATGATTTCATTAGATGGTTGTAGTATTGAGATTTTAGTGAATAATTATTATCCAATTTATACAATGTTAAGTTAGGAATTGATGCCCCCTCTATTCATAAATCATGAGATACTAACTACATAAACGTATGTATACATGTACATCTAACATACCTTCCAAAGTCACATAGTTTAAGTACTGCTGTCTCTGGATCCAGAAGTAGGTTTTGAGGTTTGATATCCCGATGACAAATACCAAGACAATGGATATAGGCCAAAGAACGAAATAATTGATACATGTACAGCTGGTATAGGAAAATGAAAAAGTTCATAATTCAATATTAAACTTTTAAAAATCTAAAGCAATTCTTAACAATTCAATAATAAATTCAATACCCTAACTCCTGCAGAATTTGCTATTCATATTTTTAGAAAACTTTTATCTATAGTTCTATGCAAGTATGAATTATTTTCTCAGGGCATGTCACAATTCATGTCACTATAATGAACAAAGCATAGGCCATCTATGCCAGTGATTTACTACAGCACAATGACTTCCTATTGTCTTTCTATATTTTACCTACAGATAATGTATATGTTAGGTAGAATTGTCCAACACCTTTGTCGAAACACCCCCCCCCCCCCATGATCACTTGGTCTTAATGACAAGTTAAACAAAAATCATGCAATTTTCAATTTATTTATTCAGATATGTTACCTTTATATACAACATGGGTATTGTCTGCTTTGCTTTACTATAGTGACGAGCCACTCTGTATACAGTTTCTGGTATGAAGTCCAATACCAGATTCAGGTAGATTTCTTCTTTCTACAGAATACAGAATAAAAGAAAACTTAAATTATGATGATTAACTTTGACAATATATACAACGAAAGGGCTTAAAATAATGGCTAGTCAATGTCTTTGTCTTGTTGGCCATTTTTTTCTAGTAATGTTGAGCACAATATGTTTGACTGACCTAAAACTAATAACCAATGTGCACGAGCTCGAATTTCTAGCACAAAGCATGATGGGAAACTGAGTCTTTATACTTTTTAGGCTTCTCTAAAAATTCATTAGACAATTTTTCCTTCAACATTTTCTAGGGAAATATAAGTATTTTGACTGACGAAAATCACTTAGTAATTTTTTAATGATATTGCCTTTGATTTCCCTATTTCATTTTGGCAGAACTCAGTTTAATTCCCAGAGTGCTTTGTGAGTTTTGATGCACATTTACCGACAATTCAACAGCCAGACCATTTATCTTAGACCCACTGCTCCAGGGTGTTTCATAAGGAAAGTATTGTATTCCTCTAGCTCTCCTTACAGTGCACACACACTAACCAGGACAACTTGAAGAAAACTAACCAATCAGATAACACCTAAATACAATGACATTCCAACAAAAACTGTCTGGGCCAATCAGCTTTACGAATTCGAAACTGGTATTTGTACAAACTTTTGGTTTAGAATTTACTATATTATCATTTGTAATACAGTTACCAGTTCAATCTCTGTCTAGTGATCCTGGTTAGTGTGTCTGCACTGTAACTAACAATATTCCAATTCCTCTCGTGAGAAGATAAAGATGAATTTTCACATAAATTTGGTGAATTGGAGATACCGTAGGTCTTAAATGGAATTTTATGTCCAATAAACAAAGGACTGTGTAAAAATCATAATGAATCTTTTGAATCTTTTGAATCTTTAATGTTTGCTATCCATTTTACATATTACATTCTTTTTATACTTTTTTTATTTAAAGACATTCATTAGCTTTTTTTGTATGCACAGTACAGCTCAAAAGAATGAATATTCTGTTCCATTTAAAAACGAATAACACAATTACAAAATGTTTAAAATCAATTTTACTTTAAGGGCATGGGCATGGCTCATATAACATCCTTTCTACAATAAGTTACAATAAGTTTACATTTACAATAAGTGCATATTGTTATTTATCTTGTTGTTTGAACTGTAAGATGGGCTATCAAATTTTTTAATTTTTTAAATTTTGAAGCGAAATCTGTAATAAATTTACTCTTTGAACTCACTGACCCAATTCACGAAAGATGAATTTCCTAAAACAACAGGTAAAAATCAATCTTTTGAGAAAGTTTGAAAAAAACGCAATTACTTTTAGAGGAGCCAAAAAAAGTGTAAGGACTCACTTTCCAATCATGCTTGTGCTACGATTTCGAGCTTACGCACATTGGCTATTCTTTCTGGTAACACTACGAGGTATAGAAGTGTGATTAATATTGTTTTTGGATGTTTTAGATTCATATCTCTTTTGATGTACATAGTTAAGTTAATAGAGAGTGCTATGCATCTAAAATTTAAAAAAAAGCAATTATCCTTTGATCATCTATCTCTTTTAACTTCTTGAATCCTATTCAGACTATGAAATACAATTTTGCTATTCAGTTGTAAATCTTAACTAATTATCTCCTGATTTTTGAAGAAATTAATTATTAATGTGTTTTTTCCTACACTTTTTCTATACTGGTATAGGAAACAGTATTTTTAAGTAATAAATAACTGTGAAAAGTCAAACATTAATTATTTTCACTCAGAAAAGAAAGTCTCTTCCATAACAAGTGCTAGAACATGAAATAAGCTGATCATGATTGACTGAAAAAGCTAAATTTCTTTATTCCTATCTAGAATCTCTCAAAAACAAGTGTTCAAGTCCCAGAACTTGAGATAAGCAGGTAGGTGATTGAGTATATATTGTTACAGGTTACAATCTTCAGTTGAAGGATTCCGTTCTTTGTCTTGTAAGTTATATAATAGGAAACAATGAATATAAAAAGGAATTTTGAATCATATTGGTGTTGATTATGGTGTCACATACAACAGGGTGGCACAGGGGGGTATGGATAACGAATCCCAGACAATTTTTTCATTACTTCACAAATCAAGAAAATACAATTATTGAATAACCTTGACACAAGGACACAATTTTCATGAATCACACTCTTCAAAATAAACAGATCATGCATCACAAGGGGACTGAAATTCAGGAATCACTGACTTATTTTTTTGAATTTCACAAATCATGGTCAAAAGAAAGGCCAAATTACAAGTCACGTGTAACCCCTGTGCCAACCGAATTTAAGTGCAAAGGATATCAAAGGGATCTCAAAACAACACAAATAAAATTTGAAATCTACTTATAGGTCATCTTAGCAGCTTTCATTTACCAAAAACCGATGGCTGACAAGTACATTTTTTCCCACTAAAATGAAGTGATAGTTTTAGACATGTTTTGCAACAATGTTAAAAGTTACTCCTGTTATTTCTTTAGATGGTTGTCTTGGTTGTGTTAAATGCATGTTAAGGTTAAAGGTTAAGAATGAATCTGTCTTCTATTTTAGAAATTGTTTGCTTTATTTAGAAATTCAAAGCAAAATTCAGAATTCCTTTTTGTGTAAAGCTTGACTTAGATTAAAACTCACAAGACTTCAGCATCAAGTTAAATTTTGACACTCAACAATATGACAAATGTTATGTTTAATTGGAAGACTAGCACACAACAGATAAAGACTCAAATCTGTAGCAATAATACCATAATACATTGAAATACATGTTAATTGATCTTTGCAAGTATTTTTATCTTATGATGGGATGAATTATCTGTAAAGAAAGTGTTGGAAACAAAGCTTCACCTGCTCAAAAACTTCAAGCTAGGAAGCTTCGGAACAATGGCCATAAAATGGTGCAATGATTTACAATCACTAAGAAAGAAAGAAAGAAGTAACTTTAACCCTTAGCAGCAAGCATTTGTTTTGGCAAACAAACATAGACAGGAGTCTGTTCAACAGAGAAAAGGAGAAGTGTGGAAGTATAACGTTTAGTGTTTAAATCAAATAAACACAGCATTTAGATGAAGTACTTCACAAACCTGGAAAATTGGATTGGTCAATAAAGTTGGAAGGAAAAAAAGGTTTTAACTTATATTGCATAATCTTAATCTTTGAAAGACTTAAGATAAATAATATCCATCTATTGCAGTGTATTTCATACATTATGTTAATGAGGACAAGAACCTTGGAAAGCCAATCTATTGTTGACTGGTTGGTTCTGTTTCTTTATTCCAAAAAGGCATTTCTTACTGTGTTTGGACATATTTCGATGATATTTATAGCTACGAGGTCCTTTCACAGCAGCCAAGCCTTGTAAGACAAATCTATGGGTCTCGTGTTTTTTATAATCTTCTTATGAATCAAAGAGGAATGTTATTTCGTAGAAGTGCATATATTTTTAGATAAAAATTTTCCAACTGGTAACGTTTCTAAACCGTCTTTTTCCTGCCGAAGGTTATCTCTTATTCGGTCGATTGATTTAAAAAGGTTGATCTAAAGCCATACTTTGGCCTTAAAGTCAGGAAGTAAGGCGATGGGAAGATTTAAAACGCGATCAAAATTTCCCTTCGAGTGGTTTTGCTTTGGACGCATACATAGTCATTAGTTTTCATAAGTGTAAACAATATTCATCAAAATATACGCTGTTTTTTAAGGATCTTCGCAACTTTAAGACCCTTATTGAAAATCAAGCGACCAAATATTTATTTGACTTGATAAAGGAAGGATATAGCTTGTTCTCTGGTGATATAAAGGGGTTCAATAGAAGTAAGGAGCCAATAATCTCTAGTGAATTTAACAGCGACGGAAGCCCGAAACCGAAAAAAATTTCCATGCTAATTTGAAGTTAGGAAAAGCTTTCTTGGATATCTATTTGGAGTACTGAGAGATTCAAAAGTCTATGTAAAACACACTGATTGTATTACGTTAATCACTGTTAGTCCACCCACGTAAAAAATTTTAGATTTTCGTTTCTTGGGAAAGCAAAGTTACGCTTGTTACAGAAAGATACGCGACAACAAGGACATTAACAGTGCACATAAAGCCGAACAGGTCGCGTCGTGAGCGACTTTGCTTCGCCAAGAACGAACTGCAAGCGAACCAAAGCAACCAATTTTCGAGATGAAATGACTTACCTTGTCTCCACTCGAGTAGAAAAACCATCTTAGCCGTACGATGTTACAATGATCTAGTTTTCGCATGATTTGAAGCTCACGGTTCTACAAGACAAGAGGGACCAGTAAGACAAATTAACACCATACTTTATTCTGGGCCAGGACGCGCTAGGACTTGTTAGACAGCTAAATAAGACTTTACCTTGAACCGTTTGTCCTGTAGGACCTTTTTTATGGCAACTAGCTCGGAGGTATCGCACGTCCTGGCTTGGTATACCACTCCAAATGAACCATTGCCGATAACTTTTGTGTCCGTATAACTGATCTCTTGAGTACGATCAGGCAACGATCCTGTAGTTGCAACCACAGTCGTAATCTTGCTTCCGTCTTTATCCCCTTTAGGTTGAAAAATACACAGAGTACGAATGAAATTCTTGAAGCATATGACAAGGAGGTAAAAAGATAAAATAATTCATGTAATAGAGAGGCCAGTAAAAACACTGACGACTACAGATTTCGTTATCTTCACTTACGACTAATTTTCATCCCGGTAAAATTGAGCGATTGGTTTTTTTGGGTTTCGGCAAAGGATGTTGTCCTTGGTCTATGTGAACTCATTCTTTGGTGAACGCAACTACCAGGTCTGTTGTGCTGATCGCCTTAGATTACATCTCAGTAAAACGTACATTCATAATGGAGAGTTGCTTTCAAGCCACCTTACACCCAACCAAGACCGGAATCAGTTTCGCGCAAAGCTGGCCGCAAAACTGCACGACTTGCGGCTCATTGAGGGCCAGATTTCAAAAGAATATCTTTCAGGATTCCACCTCAATGCTTTCTGGATAAGATCGAAGGGGCTGAAGAATGGAGATCGTTAAACCGTAATGAATACTGGATGTCGAAGAGAAATGACACTTGGAAAATCACAATGGCGCTCCGCTTAGCAGAGGCATGTGGCACCGGGAACCCATCGGGACCCCCAGCAAAGTTTGTTCAATTGTTAGCCAATGGCAACCGTGACGAAACATCCGAAAAATGGCCGACGCCTTTCGTCCGTAATCGATATACTTTCGCTTTACTTCGCTATATTTTCGCTAAGACTTATTCCAGTTGTCCAAAATAGCTTGTGTCCTAGATGTTTCATATCATTTAAGAAAAACTTGCATTATTCTTCTTTTTTCGTGTAATATCTTTCTGGTTTTAAGGTAGAGAGAAGGTATGGCAATTAATTTGCGGCTTTGAGAAGCTGGTATTTGATTGGTTGTGTTTGGAACCAGCTTCCATATTACGCGCGGGAAGATTTGGAAAATGAAAGATGGCAGACAATACCATGTGAGTAGACCATTAAAATAGGCTACAAAGTAAATTCATGTTGACTTCTGGTATCTGTTTGCTTTACAGAAATCCAGCAAATTTATTCAAAGTGTTGATTGGTGAGTCATAGCGTAGTTTTGTTGCCCCGCGGGAAATATTATTCTGATTACTATATATATATAATAGCTGATTACTACAACTTCCAGCATCACCTTTAAGTTATGACTTACAAAAGATATTTTTTATGTAATTTTGTCAAAGTTTCTTGGGTCTAGGGCGTATCTAGGGGGAGGGGGTGGCAAAACCAAGAAGATACTTCTTTTGCTGTACTAACCATTTAATTCCAAGCTAGAAAGGGGGGCCACAGGCACCCTGTGACACTATACCCCCCAAATCTGCCACTGTGGCTTACATAGTGGTGAGTTGGATGCATAGGTGTATCTAAAGGGGGATCCTAGGGTGCCTGTGACCAAATTCCCCCCCCCCCCCCCTTTATAGAAAAGGAATAATAATTAATAAGACAATGTGGTTGTACCAATAAAAATAAGGAATTTGATATTGTAATGTCCAGAACAGTCCAACTAGGACTAACTTCTTTTTGGTTTGGCATTTCGGAGGGGATTAAATTTTTTTTCAGATTGTGTACCCCTGTTTGGAAAATCCTGGACATGCCCCTATTGAATGTTCATGATGGTGATTTTTACATCAACAGCATTAATTATCATAATCTTTCAACAATGATAGCTATAGAGGTGGATCCAGGATTTTTGCTAGGTGGGTTCGAAATTTTGGTAAAAACTGCCAAACCCCACCCCATATTTTCTCATTATAAAAAAATCCGGGAAAGAAGGGAGCCTGCATGTAACCCCACAGGCAACCGAAGTTCTATATTTCTGGAGAGTATATATGGGAATTTCTATTAATAATATTTTATATAGAAATTTAAGAATAAAATTTGCTTTGTATCTTATGTTTCAATAAAATTGGTAAATTTTAGTAAACCAGTTTAAGGGTGGCTGAAGATGACTGGTTTTGATGTACAGCTTATAGAGGCTTTACACCATCATGTGATGGCAGCCATGTCAGGAGGCAAGAACAGAATCAGGAACGGAATCAGATTTACATGAGAAAGAATTCAGTTTCCCAGGGGAAAAGACTCTATTGTTGTGCTTCCTGTCATGGCTGCCAACATGTGATGGTGCAAAGCCTGTATAAACAGTAAATATGGACAATGCACATTGCATTCTTGTTTTATTGTTGTTGTTCTCTAATCACTTATATTTTTTCAGCTACTGATATCCATCTTGGTTATGCTGAAAAAGACCAAATAAGAGGAAATGATTCATTGGTTACTTTTGAAGAGATTCTAGAAATTGGAAAAAATCAAAAAGTATGGGATTATCTAAAATGTTCATGCTCATTTATTCATCCATTTAGTTTTTCCTTCATTCAAACGACGAAACACAACCAACTTCATAGGGTTACATATGACAATTAGTAGTTAAATAGTATTTTAGTTTAGAGGAAAAGGAATACTGTTGGTGTGGCATTT
Source organism: Anthopleura xanthogrammica (assembly GCA_964019055.1). Taxonomy (NCBI): domain Eukaryota; kingdom Metazoa; phylum Cnidaria; class Anthozoa; order Actiniaria; family Actiniidae; genus Anthopleura; species Anthopleura xanthogrammica. The sequence continues at coordinate 8,409,171 of OZ025210.1, forward strand.
TTCTTATCACAATTTAATTTTCATGTATCATCTTTTAAGAAGCATGATATTCTTATGGAGATGTTAATGCCGGGAATGATCAAATGGTTCTTCCAAAACTTTATTCTATGCTTTTGAGCACATGCACAAGCTTTAGTTGAATTGCTTGTTTATTTGAATTGTCCTTACACAACCATTAATGACTTGACACTGAGGAAGGCTCAAGTATGAGCCACAACTTCTGTCTATAAATAAATGTAAATTTAAGTCAGAGAAAACATAATTTATAAAACGATGTTTCATTTTTGTGTTACCTCTAAGCTGACAGAGTCCATGCCAGTTTTGTACTCAATAATTGTTTGCTAACTATTAGAATAAATGGCTGCAATTAGAATTGTAGCACCTTCAGTTATTTATAATAAGGTTTGTGAATGATTGGATGGTTATATGACTGATACTCAGTGAAACAACTGAGCTCACTGTGTACCATTTGTTTTGCTTGAAAATTCATCATTTGTTGTTTTTAATTTGTTTCTTTTCTTCATTTGTTTATCTGCTTATCCAATATTAATATTGATTGATTTTAAAGGTTGATTTTGTTCTTCTTGGCGGAGACTTATTCCATGAGAACAAGCCATCAAGGAAAACCTTACATGCTTGTATGGCACTTCTCAGGAAGTACTGCATGGGTAATGATCCTTGTCAAGTGGAATTCCTGAGTGATCAGTCTGTTAACTTCTCAAACAATAGGTATGTGTTCAATATTGTGCTTTTGTTAGGGTTATGCACTCACACATTTTTAGACATTTTATTATATCAAATATAAATATGATTTTTTTTTCTGCATACTATACACATTACAGTTCTTATTTCGAAATTTTATGCCCAGTAATGTTTGGATGTGCATATAACCTTGAATAAAAGGTTTTTCATTTAAGCTTTGTTTGGCTTGAATGATCATAAAGCCAGACATGTTAGTGATGTTCAATTGTGTCTTCAGACAGATTTCTCTGCTATTATTTCGGAGACATGCAATCATTCTCATGACTGTTACGATCAACATTTTAAAGCTATTATTATTTCACTCCAGAAAATATTGAATCATAAAGATCTGCCCACCTACAGTACTAGCAGGACTTAAAATAACAGATGGTCATCAGTCAATGATTTTAAACGGTTTTGAACGAACATGTTGACCGGTCATATTTGAAAAAAATAAGATAAAAATAATATCATACACCTGGCTGTTATTTTGAGCCCTGTACTAGTCATTTGCATCGATTCGTTGCGATTTCAAAGGAGACCGCTTTTAAGTTTACATTTTAGCTGTTAAACACACAAGTTTCAGGAGCCAATTAGAACATACATGTATAATAGAGTCTTCAAGTGTGATGTCATAAAAAAATAAATTTTGGCTTTAACAATTTTCGATTTCCAAATGCGATAGACAATCAAAAAAAACATTTACACGCCAAATTTGACGAAAATCGGTCAAATAGCAGCTGAGATATGGCCATTTGATTATATAATTTCCCCATACAATTCACTGTATTTTCGGCTCTCTTCATAAAGTTATGAACAGAGCTGAAAATACAGTGATTTGTATGGGGAAATTATATAATCAAATGGCCATATCTCAGCTGCTATTTGAACGTTTCTGGTCAAATTTAGCGTGTAAACGTCTTTTTTGATTGTCTATCACAATTGGGAACCAAAAATATGATACAGCGAAAAATGATTTTTATGATGTAACATGTTTTATTTGATGTTTGGGGTTCATGTCAATATGCAAACAATGGTACCTTGTAATGACAGACTTTAATTTCCAAGGGTGTGGGAATCAGCAGAGGGTATGTTGGGTTTTAAAACCTCATTTTGAAACCATTTTCATTGTTTAAAGTGGGACAACAATGAAAATTGAATCTTTTCAAAACGAGATTATTTTGATGAAAAATTACCAAAATACTTTATCTTAGAATATCGTCTGTCATTAATCCATCTGGTTCCAACCCGTGACGATATTTACTCAACTCTTTGCTTTTAGCGTCCAGGTTTAGGACTTATTGCTACATCCTAGCTCCACCTGGTGTCTTCCTGGCATTATTTTCAAAAAGAAACAACAATGACAGAAATTAAATCCATATATTATGACCATCATGACAACAAGCCATAAGGGTTATCAATGTTGAGTAACTGACTTCACCAAGATAAAACGTTTCAATAATGGCGGAAAGTGAAATCCGAGAAACAAAACTTGTATTGAGGACGTTCCCTTTATCGTACCCACAAAATAGCTTTAAAATATTAGTGTGAATATTATGTGGATATCAAAAATGCAAAAATATTAACTACGTTTATTTCATCATCATTAACCAAGTTTATTTGACATTGATTGTTGTTTTGTTAGGTTTCCTGTTGTTAATTATGAAGATCCTAACCTCAACGTATCCATGCCAGTATTCTCTATACATGGTAACCATGACGATCCAGCAGGGGTAGGTGTATCATTCTATTACCTAAAACTGTGGATAACAATAGTAAACAATATGACCCCAAAAATAGTCATTAGTATATGGCATGGAAAAACCTTTATAACTTCAAAATGCATCACTCAAACTATTTACTTTTTTCTGGCCAGTCAACAGCTCATCTTATGTAGAATCTATATTGAAAAAAATATAGTCAGATGTGTCATAGGCACTTTAACTTACCAACACTTCTGCTATCCTACCAATACCTACTTTGTGCCACTGACAGCCTTAGTACCATCATGTTTAGTTTTTTTGATAGAAATGTCCAAAATGCAGAAAAAAAGCGAATGAGGAGAGGAAGTTGGTAGGCTCTAACAAAATAGATACTTGAGGAGGCTGCCTACAGTTTTTCTAATGCTCGCCTCATTGACTTTGGAGGGCTGCAGTTCTTACATGCAAGCACCTATCATTTTGAAATTTCAAGTTTCTGAAATTTGTTGTTTCTGTTATAATAATACCTTTGCAAAGAAATGCTGTTTTAAAAAATATTATTGACCATCTAAATCTTGTTAGGTTTTTCGCCTGGAATAACCTCGTTTCTCTTAGCACTATAACTTTAACTTATTTCCTTTCTATGTATTTCACAGTGCTACGCGGTCCTCATATTTAAATCTTGTTAGCTCTATCTCTGATGTAATACTGTCTACCCACCAACAACACACTATTATTCTGCCAATATCCTACTGTCAACCTACCAACAACCTGCAGTCACATTTTAACGGAAAAACTACCAACAATCTACTGACAACCTACCATCAATCACTGGTCACGTTTTTACAGACAACTTACCAACAACATACCATTATTCTACCAACATCCTACTGGCAACCTACCATCAATCACCAGTCACTTTTTTACAGACAACATACCAATAACATACCATTATTCTACTAACATCCTACTGACAACCTACCATCAATCACCGGTCACTTTTTCACAGACAACATACCAATAACATACCATTATTCTACCAACATCCTACTGGCAACCTACCATCAATCACCAGTCACTTTTTCACAGACAACATACCAATAACATACCATTATTCTACCAACATCCTACTGGCAACCTACCATCAATCACCAGTCACTTTTTCACAGACAACATACCAATAACATACCATTATTCTACTAACATCCTACTGGCAACCTACCGTCAACTTGCAGTTACTTCTTTTTTACAGACAACCTTGATAATATATAGAATATTAACCATGAGAAATTTTCAATGCATTGAGATAGTAGCTGAGCATTGACCAACTGTCAACTGAGTGTTGGCTTAAGCAAGGTTATGCAGTGGCCAAATGTTTACCAATACTCAGCCAATACTATGAGTGTTTTTAGGGCTTTTTCAAGTGCTGTGGAAAAGAATGAAATTTACTTAATTTTGGTGTTGAGCGCAACTGTATGCACAATAATCAGAAGCTACTGCCTTTCAAGTTTGATAATAGCTTTGGGTGTGAAGGGGAGTGGCTGAGGAAAGGTGGAAAAAAATTCAAGCACTTTGTTCATAACATTGATTAAATTTAGGCAGAAATATTTCTTACATATGAGGTGAAAAAATTAACATTCAAGCAATTTGTTATCAAAATGAAAATATTTCGTAAATATGAGTTAGTGTAGGTGATTTGTCAGCCAAGTGTTGGTTAAGTGTTGGCCATGCCCAACATGGCCAAGGGCACAGTTTTTCCCTGTCCAGACCAACTTAGGACAATAAATAACTTCTTTATTTTTTCCTCATTTACTTTTCCACTTGTCTTGCAATGTTTTTGTTGTTGTTTAACAATGAGCTATCCCATGTGCGCACATGCAGATCATGTCAGGATACTGGACAGCGAACAGAGGTAGAAAATACTGATGGCACCAACAGCCAATTAGAGTGCATGATTGTTAGGATACCTTTCTGGGAGGGAAAAACCCTGATTTATTTATAAATAGATAGCTAGATTGATTGATTTGATAATCTATTTCATAGGATGGTAACTTATGTGCATTAGACCTTCTTAGTGTCTGTGGATTGGTCAACTATTTTGGACGGCCCTCTTCTGTAGACGACATCACTGTATCTCCTATTCTACTCCAAAAGGGCTCATCAAAGATGGCAGTGTATGGTCTGGGATCTGTAAGAGATGAGAGACTACACCGAACATTCCTTAATCAGAAAGTGAAAATGCTGCGACCAAAGGAAGATCAGGATTCCTGGTTTAATCTACTTGTCTTACATCAAAACAGGCATGAAGTGATATATTGTTATTCTTAAAGAAACATGTTTTCAGTTCAATTTAATATTACTTTAGTTGTTTTGAGTTGTACAAGCTTTGGGTTGTGTAGTACTAAGGGTAGCCCTAAGCACAGTCTTAGGGATTCCTCAACATGAGAAGATAGAATGTTATCTTCACAATTATGTTAAAGGTAATCACTTTTTAGAGAGTGAAAAAATATGTTTTTTATCCATGATTATAATATATTAATAACATTTATTTTCTAATGTCAGAGCTAAGCATGGTGCAACTAACTATATCCCAGAGAAATTCCTGGACCCCTTCTTGGATTTGATCTTCTGGGGCCATGAACATGAATGTCTTATTGAGCCAGTACATGCTGAGGATCCAAATTTGCCATTTTACATTACACAGCCAGGATCTTCTGTTGCCACTTCACTATCTCATGGAGAATCAAAACAAAAGTAGGTATATGAGAGTTACAAAGTGAGATCTTTAAACCTTTGGTGCAGATCCAGGATTTTCTTCTGGGAGGGGTGCTCCGTTGGAAGGCACCCACATAAGAAAAACACCAAACCCCCCTCCCCCCAAATAAACAACATGATATCATCCAAGAAAGAGAACATTATTACGTATTGGATATCTTCAAAGCCTGCAGTGACTGACTGACTGACTGACTGACTGACTGACTGACTGACTGACTGACTGACTGACTGACTGACTGACTGACTGACTGACTGACTGACTGACTGACTGACTGACTGACTGACTGACTGACTGACTGACTGACTGACTGACTGACTGACTGACTGACTGACTGACTGACTGACTGACTGACTGACTGACTGACTGACTGACTGACTGACTGACTGACTGACTGACTGACTGACTGACTGACTGACTGACTGACTGACTGACTGACTGACTGACTGACTGACTGACTGACTGACTGACTGACTGACTGATTGATTGATTGATTGATTGAATATTATCTGATCAGGCATGTAGGAATCCTGGATATCAAAGCTGACAAGGCATTTCAGATAACCAAAGTTCCTCTCAAGACTGTCCGGCCATTCTACATGGAGGATATAGTTCTGAGTGAGACAGATTTAGATCCTACAGAGGAACAGAAAGTGATGGCTTTTCTCACAGATAAGGTAATTTGAAACCCCTAAATGTTATGTTTGAATAAAGTAAGCATGTCATGTCTGCCTCAGTTATTCCAAATTAACCAACAGGCTTTTTAGTTAGCAAATAAATTATCATAAAGCTGGTATTTTTGGTGTAAAATCCAAATTTAATTCCTGCTGAGAATCATATAAAACCAGCTCTTTTACAATGCTTCCCACACATGAAATCATACAATTTGCTGCAACAACAGAAATAGGTTTCGTTGAAGGTCAATCAAAGTGTTTCCAAGACATTACTGGAAAACACAAAGATTTCAAGGGCTCTTGCCTATGTTGTAGAAACGCCTAGATTGAGGTCCACCAAAACCTACTTTATCGCAATAGCAAATTGTACAATTTTCTGTGTGTAATTTTCTGCATGTAACTGGGAAGCACTGTGATGGTGCACGAAAAAAATATCCTAAGAAAGATTAAGTAAGACCTTCACTTTTCTTATCAAAAAGAAGTTTAAACTTGATATGAAAACACATCAAACTTTCAAAAAAATTTCAAATTTGTTCGTAGTACCACTTTAATTGCATTAATTTGTACTTCCAGAATGATCTGTTTGATTTGTGGCATTTCTTTGACTAGATATTATATTATCATATGATTTGAAGTTTGTTTCTAATATGTAAATTTAAGGTGGAACAGTTAATATCTAGAGCTGAGGACGAACATACAGGAAACAGGCGACAGCCTAACAAGCCTCTTGTGAGATTGAGAGTAAGTTTATTTCTTTTTATTCCAAGTTAATTTTTCATACAGCATGATAAAATGAACAAAATTATTAATAATGAATGCACTTTAAACTTTCAGTTATTCCATCTTGTTTCAATAATTTTTCTTTTGTTTTTCTTACTACCATTCTCTCCTTTCCTTTTATTTCCCATCTTATTTCAATATTCTTTTCTTTTTCTTGCCAATTTCTCCACCCCCATTAATTTTTTCCTTTTTCATTTCTTTTCTAAGTAAAGGTTTTCTTGTGTTTTGCTTGGTTTTCTATCTCACTCCCACATCCACTTTTCCTTCATTACCCTCTTTTTTTCTGGCTTTTATTACTTTTCCCATCCCTTTTCCTTTCTTTTTCTTTCCTCCTTCTTTTTGCCCTTTTCTTAACAGTCTGTTATGTATTTTGTTAATAACAGGTTGAGTACAGTGGTGGTTTCAGCTCATTCAGCACGCAGCGATTTGGACAACAGTTTGTAGACAGAGTAGCAAACCCAAAAGAAATTTTATTATTTCATAGAAAAAAGGAGGTCAAAAAAAGAGGTAGATAAACTCTCAACCTGTTACATCCTTTTTTGTACATAATTGTGTTACGTTCCCACAAAATATACCAGCTTTTTAAAAAAGACTTTCAGTAAATCATATGTCACTGGATAAGAGAAAATCTGGCTACATCCTTTTAAATGAAGTAGTAGTACACTACAAGTAGTATTAGCTTACAGCTGTTTCTGATCAGAGACTGCTTGACTTTGAATAGTTTGTTTGAATCAATGCATCAGGTCAACAATGATTGAAGGAGGGGTTAAAAACCAGCTGGCTCGAGACAATTATAATGTATTAACACTCTTACTCATAGTTTTTGTAGTTTTCAAAAAATTGAAATGTCAATATTTAAATTTTCTGAAAATCCAGGGGCAGATCTAGGGGAGGGGTGCAGGGGGTGTGCATCTACTGCATTATTGGTGCTAGAGTATGTGAATGTCCTTGTCAAGTCATAAATGGTGCACTCCCTCCTAAAAACTTCCTGGATCTGAAGTTATGTGAAAACATATTCATATGTTTTTTTATCAACTAGTTTACTGATTAAAAATTCATTGTGTTAGATAATAGTGCTATCAGACCAGATGTAGAGGAAAGAATGTTGCACCTCCGCCCAGAAGCACTAGATAATATTAGAATAGAAGACTTGATCAAGGAGTACTTGACGTCTAATGATAATGTAAGTATATTAAATTAGTTTAAGACAGAGTCAACAAGTTTGGAGACTAGTCTTTGAAATATAATGACCATTCTAATGATTTATACTTATTGGAGTCCCTTGCATTGCCAAAACACATTTTCAGAATCTGTGATCCCTTTGCTCTAAAAAGGCTCTCATTGGGTAGTCTTTTCAATATATTGTGGATAATAAGTGAAATGGCAGTCCCTTCTAAATTCGGGGCATATGGAAGACCACAATACTGCTTAGTAGCAACTGTCAAGTATCACCCTCAACGTCATTTTTTCCACATTCTTACTCTAGGCACTAGAACTCTCAATTCTGTCTGAGAACAAAATGGCTCAAGCTCTCCGTGAGTTCATAGACAAAGAAGAAAATGATGCTATTCAAACTCTGGTTAACTGGCAGCTTGATGTGGCTCAGAGACACCTAAGACAAAGAAACAATGTTCAGGGCGATGAAATAGAGACTGAAGCGAGGAGGTTTGTTGAGCTGAGAAGACAAAGGGAAGAACAGAAGAATGACGAAGAGGAACAAAAAGTCAGAGATGTATGGCAGGAACAGTTATTCAAACATGGGGTTTTGATGAGGCTATTTACTATGTGACACACTAAATTATGATCACATTTAATGTATTCGCATCCTTCTATGCACAAGCTTTTGTACATTAAACTGACACATTTCATGAAGCTGGCTGGTATAACCAAATAAGGCTTGTAAAAGCTTGTTTGGCAGCAAAAAAGCCCATGCATAGACTGAGTACATAAATACATTAAATGTCGTCAATACTTGCGCTGTAAATTTAGTCATTCCATATTTTTAAAGTTTTGATCTCTAATCCCAAGATTTCATTGTAATCTTTATATTAGGGAGTTTGGACTATGACACTATTTTACTACTAATCACTAACAGAATGCTTTATTGCAAATTTCTATTCCCTCAAGAGAATAGAGCATTCTGTTATTGGTAGTAATGTGACATTTATTTGAACAAAAGAAAGGGTTCAAGGGATACAAATGTAATTCTGGTGGTGATAGTATATGATGCAATTATGCAAATGGTCTAATGCAATTCCTATCAAAACAACTGAAATTTAAACTCAATAAACCATTTCAGCTTGGGCGTAATATTTTTCCATTTCAGACCATGTGTTATTCATTCCCTAGAGTATAGGCTCAGCCACATGAGACGATTTTTCATGCGACGTTTCATGCAACATCGACCATCCATGCGACATTGCATGTGACGTCACAAAATAGAAATAGACAGGAGTTCTACATTTGTGACATCACATTACAAACCCCACAGTGTGAACGGGAGGTCACATTGTGTGATCTAGTTTTTGTGACGTCGCATCAAACTTTGCATAAACAATGGCATAGTATATCCGCACCTTATCATTTCTTTGTTTAATGGTTGTGCATGAGAAGACACATGCATATGGATACAACTCGAACAAAATAATCTTATTTTCAAGAGAATAACACTTTGTCTGAAATGGGAAACATTGTGCCCAAGCTGAAAAGGTTTATCATCATGTGTTTGACCAAGATTTTCAGCCAAATCCATGATTCCTAAATAACAAACAAAAACAGCAAGGGGGTATTTGGTGGACAAATGAATCATTGAAAGTATTTTACTTGTGTCTCAGGTGTTGGATAAAAGCAAATCCATTAGTAGAAATAATGATGTTTTAAGTGATGATGATTTAAGTGACAATGACAGTATAGTCGCACCTGCTAAAGCAACCAGCAAAAGAGGTAAATATGGGTAATAGTCTAGTATTGTTGTTTAATTTTGAAAGAAATAGCCAGAATGAAAGGAGTATATTTGGATAATTGTTTAGTAAAATTTTAGACTTGAATATCAAAGAAGATGAAATTCAGGATGAAAAAATGTTTTACTAAAGACCCCTTTAATGTGATGTCAAAGCAGCAAATTTGGAAGATGAAACAAAAGAATATCAATCTCCTGAGAATTGGAAATTATTGTTTTGTCCTCCAATTTGAGCTGCATTCCAGCGTGCTGCAAGGGGTCTGCTTTGACAAACTTTGAGAAACATCATTAATAATCACTGCTTGACCAGCGATATTGTCTCATAATCACTGCTCACTCAAGCAATCACAACTCATGAAACTCTATATTCAAGTCTAAAATTATACTAAAATCAAATAGCCAGATCCCAGTAACACATCCAGTAAAATACCCCAATGAAACTAACACAGCTAACACAGAAGGAAATTATTTCTATATCAGGGCATGCAACTCTTGACCACCATTCTTCCACCAGTTTTATTCATTGTTTATGTTGCTTATACCATTTTCTTTGAAACTAACATGGACTTGTATGTTCCTTTTAACAGGCAGAGGGAGAGGAAAGGCTCAAGGTGCTACAAGTCAGCGAGGGCGGGGAAGTAGAGGGGGTGCTAGGGGAAGAGGAGAAGGGCGTGGCAGGGGTAGAGGCTCACAAGGAGGGAGAGGAAAAAAGGCAGGCCTTATAACAGAGTGTGAGTTTGAATGTCTTCATTCGATTTACTACTTTATATACTACTACAGAATATTGTATATTAAGTGTCAATTAAACTGAAGCAAGGGCTTTCTATCACGACAATTAAGACACTTAAAAATAAAAACGAATAAGGTCGGCCTGATCTAACATTTTTACTGAGTTGGAATTTTCTTCAAGACCGCCAGACAGTTAGAATGCCGGAGTCTGCATAATCTAAGTAGCAGAAATATCATATTTGAAAGATCTTTAAGATCAGTGAAAACCACAACCTGGTTGGCTCAGTTGGTTAAGCACTGGTTTGCATATGGGAGGTCTTACCAATCCTGACTCAGGGTCTTAAAATAACTGAGGAGAAGGTGCTGCCTTTGTAATTACATCTGCAAATGGTTGAGACCTTCATGTGGCTCGGATGACCATGTTAATGGTGGTCCCTAATCAACTAGAGACATAATTAATTTAAAAGATGATTACGAGTTTATCATCTGAATTACTGTCAAGTGTCATCCTCTATAAACGAAATTGATTTAGTTATTTTATTTACTGATTTGTCTATTGTTATTGTCCTAGCTTTTACGCTTGGCTCAGGAACGACCAAAGAAGATGCAATGGTAAGTATCAATGACAGGTTGATCTGTATACAGCTATTTCAAAAAACTTTTAATACTGAGTGCTGAATACTGAATAGTGCATTCCAAGAGCAAAGGGCATTGTCTCATCAATTTGAAATAAAAAGTAAATATACAGCGATTTGCTCTCTATATGTAGCTAGTATATTGTTTCGGATGGAATGCACTAAAAATAAAATGATTATTATTTATTTTACTTCAGACAATATTGCATGACCCAAAAATGCATTTCGGTCTTGGAATGCACTATTCAGTATGCACTATTCAGTATGCACTATTCAGTATGCAGTCTTCAGTATGCACTATTCAGTATGCACTATTCAGTATGCAGTCTTCAGTATGCACTATTCAGTATGCACTATTCAGTATGCACTATTCAGTATGCACTATTCAGTATGCACTATTCAGTATGCACTATTCATTAATCAATGTTTTTTTGAAATAGCTGTATAATCATGTGCTGTGTTTGAATGGTAAAAACTAGAAGCCAATAGGAAATGCAGAGAATGTCTTATTCTATAAATCTAACTTGATTGCTGCTGATGTTTGCAGATGATAAGCATCTCAGATGATGAGGATGGGTTCGATGAACCACTTTCATCGCACAGAACCAGTACCCAGTGAGTAGATATTGACTGGTTTAGTTTTAATCCTTCTATGACTCTGGGATGGATTGAGAGTAACAGATTTTGTATCCCATGCATGGATGGATGAACAATGAATGGGTGAAGGGGTGTAAGGATGAATGGGATGGATCGACAGAATGAATGAGTTAAGGGGTGTAAGGATGAATGGGTGGATGGATGAACAGAATGAATGGGTGGGAGGATGGTGGAATGAAAAGGTAAAGGTAATAGTTAGAAGCAACAAGTAGGAATCTTAGTTAAAGTGTGCACTGTGTTACACGATGGGCGTAAGTTTGCCAATAATAAGTTGATTGATTGATTTTAATGGATCAATGAAAGTATTGATGGAAGGAAGGAAAAGGGAGAGGATGGATAGGACAGAAAGAATGGATGGATGAATGGATGAAAGAAATTAATAAAAGATGCAATATTGACTTTGCCCTATTTAGTTAAATTGTATTTTTCGCGATTATTACAGAATTAAACCTTCAACTTCATCTAACTCAAGATATAAAAAGAAAACCATAGAATACGAGGTAAATCATTCATGTTCGTTTAGCTACTTATATTTACTGATGGTGGTGGTGGTGGGGTAATGGCACAGGGAGCCCAATTTAGATAAAAGTAAAAGGTGAAAATAAAATCGGGAAAATTTAATTAATTTTTTTAATTCAAGGTCAAGATAATGTCCTCTATAATACGGACGAGCAAAAAAATCCGTAAAAAATGCACTAGAACTCTTTTTTTTGGGCGCGCCTTTGTTTTCCTATATAATTTCCCTATGGTATCCTATGTGTGTCAATATACGTTGAAAAAAATGTTCTAGTGCATTTTTTTCGGATTTTTTTGCTTGTCTGTATTATGGAGAACATTATCTTGACCTTGAATTTTAAAAAATAATTAAGCTAGATTTTTTTCCCGATTTTATTTGCACCTTTTACTTTTATCTAAATTGGGCTCCCTGTGGTAATGGTGGTGATAATCAGTTGGCATCACAGTGAGCCACAGATGGGGTTATTTATTTCATAACCCAACAACTTCACTGGAATGGATTAAGCTAACTGAAATAAGATAACCATATTATGTTGATTTTCTTTGTGTTGTTTGTCATAGCTTCCTAAACTTTTCTATTTCACTCCCATTTGTTTGTAAAAACCGAGATCCGAAACCGAAAATGTATCTCGTATGTAACTAGAAAACCTAACGGTTCATTTAGATACTAAACATTTCAAAATTATAACTATGTTTTTGCTAAAAAAAAACCTTCAAAAAACTCGTACTGAAAAAATATATAACAGAATATATAAATCTGTAAATGTATATATGAATAGAAATGTGAAATAAGAAGTATTGTATTGTATTGCCCCCTGGGACAAATGACAGTTGCACGAAAATTTATCGTTGGGCTATGGTCTACTCATGGGCTTATGGCCTCATGGGCTATTGACTCGTAGACCATGAGGGCTGCAGGTCTAATTGTTTTAGTATAAACCTAATACTAAATCGGTCAAATAAATAATTGTTTTCGCCATTATATAATTGTTTTTGCCATTGTTTCGGCTGGTGGTCTATCACCAACAGACCACTAGTAGCTCAGCCAATCAGAGCGCAGAATTTGTAATAGACCACTAGTAGGTTTATACTAATTAACAATTAGTCCTCGAGTCCGAATGGTCTACGAGTCAATAGCCCTTGAGGCCGAAGGCCGAATGGGCTATTGACTCGTAGGCCATGAGGGCGAGAGGTCTAATTGTTTTAGTAAAAACCTACTAATCGGTCCAATAAAAGGATGCAAAAAGTTTTGGATTTTGCTTTAAATATATATTTTTTGGTTTTCAAAACCGGCGCTTTTCGCTACTAGAGGTCTATCACTAATAGACCCCTAGTAGCTCAGCCAATCACAGGGCTCGATTGGTGATAGACCATTAGTAGGTTTTTTCTAATACTCAATATTTTCTGTTGATTTTATTTATTAGGAAAGTGACGATTCTGATAACCCATTCAGTATGGAGCCAAGCAACAAGAAAGTACGAAGATAGACGAAGATAGCCATTGATGTGACAAATGCCATAAATGTCATGATGAAAACCCGGGGGGGGGGGGGTACTCCCTATAATTGACTATACGGGGATGCTCCGCCCGAAAGGGGTACGTTTTTCAGGCCACAGGTATAGAAATTTGTGGGAATTTGTGAATTTTGGCATAAAAAGGGGTAGTTTTTCTTCAAAAGTATGTGAAAAAAAGTACAAAGTCAGGCAAAAAAGTACGTAAAAGGGGTAACTTTTTGCTGAAATTTGGTATATCAAAGGGTAAGGGGTCGAGAGTCCGGGCGGAGCATCCCCGTATGAAACGACCCGAAGTACCCCCCCCCCCCCCTTCCCGGGGTGAAAATAGTTATATATCAGTTTGCTTATTTACATCAAATGTAACCATGTTTTTCTGAATCGTAGAAAAAAGGAAACCACAAAAAAATACTTTTATTAGATAAGATATTTTTAGTTTTAAGAAATAGTTTCATTCCAAGCATTAATTGATTGTAAATACGAAATGCAATATAATGTTTATCAAGCTGGCATTAACTTTATCATATCCCTTTGTCTGTTAATGTTCTTTCATGGTATTGTTTGTTCCTTTCTCTCATTCATTTTTCTGTGACTAAGTGGATTCTACCCAGCAAGGACTATTTTCTGTTAGAGCAGATTTCGTATGACTGCGAAAAGTTCAGCGTCGTGGGCTTGTCTTGTGATATTTTCTAGAATTTTGATTGGCTGATATTTTTCTCGCGCAATGTTTTTGGTCTGGCGTACTTAGTCAGTGCCGTGACCGTGTTTCGTGCATTTGATTGGATGAAGAGTGCGCGACGCCTTGCCGACACCGTGATGTTTTCTAGATTTTTGTTTGGCGGACTTTTTGTGTCGACCGCGTTCGTGCCGTGAGCTTTCACAGTCATACGAAATCTGCACTATTGTTTAGTAAGTTGTATTATAGGACCTTAGCCTTATCTGAAAAACGAAGCAACCCATTCATGCAATTTAAATTAATTCATCTGCAGCGAATTCTATAGCTGAAAAATAACATCTAGTAATTGTTTTATCTTTTTTACATAATACTTTGGGGCTATTAGTTTTCCTATTCTTTTCCCTCTGAGCGTTCCTTTCCTTGTTTTGGCTTGTAGAGCATCAAAACCTTTTCTTTATCTCCTTCCTCTTCGTTTCGATGGACTTCTTTCAACTTTTCCTTTGCTTTATCGCCTTTTAAAACAAAGTCTTTTTCGTTTTCTGAATTTTCCGCTGCAGGAAACAAAAAAATACCATTCTATTACTCGGCTATTTTCATCAGTAAACATGCGAACTCTGTAGTCGAGAGTTGCCCGTTGGAATTTTTTTTTCACTGCCGCCAGTCAAAAATATAAAATATACCGACTGATTATTTTTGATTGACGGAAGCGAAAAAACAAAGCCACAAAAAATGAGGGTTTATCAGGTCTTGCGTGACATTTTAAATTTTAATCTAACAAAAAAGAAAATATAATAGCTGTTGCCTCCCAACATTTTTTCCATACATTTCTCTGTAAAAGCAGCCAACTTCGGTCGCCCATATCTTCGGCGTTATTCAATAAAACCACTTCAAACTTTCCAATTTTACTAATTTTACTATGCTCTTTTCACATATTATATTTTCTTTTTTGTTGGATTAAAATTTAAAATGTCACGTAAGACCTAATAAACCCTCATTGAAATGAAATTCTTTTATGTTTCGTTTTGTAAAACGTAGTTTCCCGCCAAGTGCTTCAACTCGGCAAGTGCTGTTTCTAGTTTTGATTTCATGCGTCAAGTATATAATTTTCCCGCCAGTTTGCGCCCGCAAGGCGTCCTCGCGTCAATGGCATCAGTCGCCGGAAGTTTTTTTTGCACGCCAATATATAGCATCACATTGAAGGTTGTGTTCAGTAAACAATACATTTGAAAATGCGTTAAAATTTGATAACAAGTCCTGTAAGAAAATGAACGAAAGCTCAGATGGTGAATGATCTACTTACCGTTGCAGTTCAGAGCTGTGCAAACCCAGTTTCCACAGGCACAAACACTATTCATAGAAAAAAGAAGAAACTTTTTAGACTGATCTAAGTCAGAACACGTCTAACTAAGACATCTAATGGGAATTTAGGATGCTGGATTTTGCTGAGGGAGTAGAACAGCGGAAGATCAGGGGTAAAAACCTTCGGGATCAAGGGAGAGACCCGGCAAACAGACTCCACTCCTGTGATGCCGAGTCCAGGAATCGAACACGAGTCCCAGAGGGGAGAGGCGAGTGTACGACGCCCTTGATTCCCCAACAAATCAAAATGGTCATCAAATTTCAATGATGAGGTATTTTCTTACCAGGTATTGCATTCAGCTGGGATCTCTGCACCGTCATTATAGTATTCTCCCTCCAGTTCACAGCCTTTAGAAACAAGAATTTATCAAGGAATGTAAGAAAAGAATAACGACCCCGAGGGAAGTTATTTTACTGATTCTTTCTATTCTCCAGCAATTTGCTTGGCAATGTTAATCTTTAGATTCTCCGAGATTCACTTCTTGGGACTCGATTCTATTTTTTTTTTGCAGTGACAGAGTGTCCTAACTTCAGGAATACTTTTCAATCCTTATTCTTACTTACGTTCTTTTGGTGGCTTGAAAGCTGTTGAGACATTAAAAAAATATCAGCACAAACCGTATTCAATGTCTTGGTATTGGGTCGGTATTGGGTCAGTTTCTATACATTTACTGTATTGTTAACCTAAATACCTCGTGACTTGAAACAATTGTTTGATAGCAACAGAGTGTAACTCTGTGATCTACTATTACTATATTCCCATTCAAATCTTTTAGTCTTCTGGCATTCATACATAATTACTAGATATTTATTGTCTTAGAAATATAGAATTTTTAAATCACGTTCAGGAAATGAAATTATAATGGTACCTGGATCTAAGCACTTCATAAATTCATGAAATGTAAGCTCCCAATCAGCGTCTTCATCCGAGACTGCGATCAACGCATCTGCACAAAGGCCTTGCAGAACAGGATTGATGAATTCATCGGCTCCTGGCATCTAAGATGTAAAGATACCAAGTCTATAGAAATCCTTTAGAAAACTTTAGGCATCAGGTTGTTTCATTTCAGGCCACATGTCATTTCCTTGCTTATTATGCCTTTCTTTGCCAAATAATGCATAACAAGGCAATACAAAGCACAATTCGTATTCAAAGCTTTTATTCCCAGGGTATAGACACGATAAACAGTACCCTAAAACTACTGGTTCTAATTGAACTTCACTGAAGAAATAATGAAAATTCCCTGTCTTTTTTTGTTGATGTTGTTGTTGTCCCCCCCCCCCCCCCCCTTCCCCGATTTCGGCTAGGATTTCTATAGACTTGGTAAGATCAACTTCGCATTTGCATCCTAACTGAACAATGTTTGGTTTGCAATCATTTCCAAGGGAGTACATAGGAAAATAACAAAAGCCATGGCCGCCATGTTGGAAGATATAACAAAAGAAATCATTGAAAAAAATCTTTTGTCAAATTTACGTCTATGACGTCATGTGCAAACGAAGAATCAGAAGAGAGGAGTATCGCAATGATTTTTACTTTGTATACTTACCTGTCCAACTGACTCGTTAGATTTGATGAGTTGAGCAAATTCCTTTCTGCTTAACTTAGCATTCTTGTCCTCATCCATTGCATCAAAGTATTTCTTGAAGATGTCATGATCACCATCCGATTCATCCACAAATTCACCCTGGAACTTCAGCCAAACAATAAGCCTGTTGCGTAAATCATCTCTGTTGTGCTCATAGCAAACCACTGCAGTCATGGAAGAGAAACATGGATTCATTTAGTATCTGGACTCTTCCCCCTTTACTTTGCTCATTGATTTAGTATGTTGCCACAACCCCCTTGGTAAACAACCCCCTTGGATCCAGACTGGATGCGCCTCACTGGACAGCACACTTAGATCTAAGCTCTAGTTTTTTTCCATTTATCTGCTCTATTTAATTACTTTTGGAATTTATTTCTTCATATCAAGCAAGTTAACGTCTTGCTTTACCACCCAGGATGAATTTCAGACGACCAATCTTGACTTTGATGACCGTATTTTCAACTATTCAACGAACGACGACTTCACATTTGAATGGTCTCAGCACGCGCCATTATTCTCAAGATTACTTAAAGCAAATCAACCACCACATCTCTCAACACAAGATAACTCCGCGTTTATCTTCCGAAGCTTTCTCTACTATCAAAGACTTAGGATTGCCTAGACTTAGACGTGGTTGTCGTGCAGGAATTAAGGTACAAAATCGTCAAAAACCTTATCAAAATATTCCTGTGCGAATAACTTGTAGCTCCCATGAGAGCCAAAAGAAACATCAACATGTAAATTTGTCCAACTTGGTAAACATTAGCATGATAGCAAGTGCGCACTCAACCGACGAATCCAACAATGAATCATCGAACAATACATCGCTCATGCCTGATTCAAACATTGAAATCAACAATGCAGATGAAATCAACCCACCATTAGCTCCTAAAAACACTAGAAGAAAACCATCCTACAAGCGTAACAACAGAAGAAAATTAACTTGCATGACAATAAACTGTCGTAGCGTAAAAAATAAAATAGCGGACATCGCTGCAGTAATCGATCAATACAGGCCAGACATTATTTTGGGGACTGAATCTTGGTTAAACTCGAATATTGAGAACAGCGAAATATTTCCACATGGCTATAAGATCTACAGGAAAGACAGGTCTGGTGATTGTAACGGCGGAGGAGTTTTTCAAGCAGTAAAAAATGATATCATTATCACACATCGATCGGATTTGGATACAGACTGCGAAATCATCTGGACTCAGTGTCAACTGGCAGACAAGAAATCGAAATCACTACTTATCTGCTCGTATTACCGACCAAATTCGTCTAACATAAACAGCCTCAACGAGCTTGATGCATCATTGTTAAAGTTGGGGAATAGACTACATAAAAACAACATCATCATATCTGGCGATTTTAACGCTCCTGATATTTCTTGGGATGGTGAATATTCAAGCCATTCCCCTGCATCTGATAGACTTTTGGAAATAATCGATGATCATGACTTAAGCCAACACGTCAAAGAACCAACCAGATGTGACGACAGCTCACAGAATATATTAGATCTAATACTCTCAAATAATTCAAACATCATTGAAAATGTCAAGGTAGTTCCTGGTATCAGTGACCACGAAATCGTGTTGTTCTCTGTGAACACTTCATGCCGAAGAAAGAAGAATGTAAAGCGTAAAATATTCATCCGAAAGAAAGCAGACTCTACTCGCATTAAACAAGAACTCGCAAATCTCTCGTCCTACATGGCAGAATGTAGATTTAACTCGATCGACGAAAAATGGAACTGCTTTGAAGAAAACATCCACCGTATAATGGACTCTTGCATTCCTTCCAAAATGACTAGCTCACGATATAATCTACCATGGTTCAATCGATCACTCAGACGGTTATCCAAAAGGAAACAAAGGATATACAACAAAGCAAAAACATCTGGCAAACAAGATGACTGGAAAACGTTCCGTCAAGTTAGAAAACAAATGCACACGAGTCTTAAAGAAGCAAGACACAAGTATATTTCTGATTACCTTGGTGATGCTATCGAAGAAAACCCAAAGCGATTCTGGTCGTACATAAAACAACTAAAAAATGAAGATCCTGGAATTGCAGACTTTGAAGTGAACGGTTCAATAATTAGTGATAGCAACTCGAAAGCTGAAATACTCAATAAGCATTTTTCAAATGTCTTTACGCAAGAAGACCACTCCAACATCCCTCATACTGGTACTGACAGAAAACCCAGCATTGATCGTCTGTTTATCACTGTGAACGGAGTTGCTAAGCAATTATCGTTGTTGAAACCAAACAAAGCCTCTGGACCAGATGCCATTCCACCCTGGTTTCTCAAAGAATATGCCAACGAGATCGCTCTTATTCTTACCAATATCTACCAAGATTCTATTGAAAGCGGAACTGTGCCCAGTAGATGGAAATCTGCGAATGTATGCGGTGTCTTTAAAAAAGGGAAAAAGTCTGATCCTTCCAACTACAGACCGATATCTCTAACTTGTATTGCAGCAAAGATCCTTGAGCATATTGTGCATAGCCACGTGATGAAGCATTTTGACTACTATAACGTTCTTACAGATTGTCAACATGGCTTTAGATCAAAACGTTCCACCGAGCTCCAACTTATCCTTACTATCCACGATATTGCAAGTTCCTTGCAACAAAACAAATCAATCCATGCTGCTGTGCTAGATTTCTCGAAAGCCTTCGACAAGGTTCCACACAGACGTCTATTAAAGAAACTAGAGCACTACGGCATCCGTGGAAGTCTACTGTCTTGGATGGAATCTTTCCTCACTAAACGCATGCAAACAGTCATCTGCGAAGGTGCATCATCTTCTCCCTGCTCAGTTACCTCTGGTGTGCCCCAAGGAACAGTGTTAGGCCCATTGTTGTTTCTGACATACGTAAACGATCTTCCCAATGGTCTAACCTCCAGTGTTAAACTCTTCGCGGATGACACCCTCTTGTATGGTATTGTTGTAGATGATTCCGACTGCGACAAGCTACAAGATGATCTCAACAAACTTGAACAATGGCAACATCGCTGGCAGATGGAATTTAATCCCTCTAAGTGCAACATCATCTGCATATCAACAAAGCAAAAGCCTCCAAAAAGACAGTACACTTTTTGTGGTTCCCAACTTGCTCAAGTAGACTCCATATCGTACTTGGGTATTACTGTTAACAGTAAATTGAAGTGGACACCCCACATCTCATCAATCTCAAGTAATGCGAGTAAGTCATTAGGTCTAATAAGAAGAAATCTTTGGAACTGCCCAAGAAAGGTGCGTGAAACCACCTATACTACCATCGTACGGCCTAAATTAGAATACGCAAGCGCCTCTTGGGATCCATACCACAAGAAAGATATATCAGCCCTAGAGAGAGTCCAAAGAAAAGCTGCCCGTTTTTGCCTACAAAACTATAACCAAACCGCTAGTGTTACAGATATGATTTCAGAGCTAGGATGGGACACTCTTGAATCTAGAAGGAAGAGAAATAGACTGTCACTAATGTACAAACTGAGCCACAATCTTGTTGATGTAAATACAGAACAACACTTAATTCCAAATAGTGAAATGAGGACTAGAAATAGTCACTCTCTAAAATATAGAATACCTAAAGTTTCTAAGGACATCTTCAAGTTTTCTTTTTTTCCAAGATCAATATCAGAGTGGAACTATTTACCCTCAGAACTAGTAAATTCAAAGTCATTAAATGAATTCAAAACTAAATTAGATCGCCATCTTTAATATGACGCGCTTTGTCGTCCTGAAAATAAAGCAAGTTGTTAACTTGAACTATTATTTTTTATTATTAGAGCAAGCGCATTGAAACCGTGAAATTGATTCGAAATTGATACTTGCAGGTGGTGCCTGTTGGTCACTGTCGCTCGGCCGGAGCATCCATTACACGGGGACACATACACAAGAGACCCTTGTGATGTTCACTTTGTTCTTTGTGTGGTGGATGCTCTGGATGAGTGATAGTGACTAATTGTCACTACATGGCTACTACTTGTTTGTGTCTTGTTTTGCATTTGTTTCAATGGTTTTAATGCGTTTGCTCTATTATTATTTTATTACTCATTGTAACTTCTCAATTATTAATTATTTA
Source organism: Anthopleura xanthogrammica (assembly GCA_964019055.1). Lineage (NCBI taxonomy): Eukaryota > Metazoa > Cnidaria > Anthozoa > Actiniaria > Actiniidae > Anthopleura > Anthopleura xanthogrammica. The sequence continues at coordinate 8,430,565 of OZ025210.1, forward strand.
TCTTATTATATAAACATGTTATGTACAGTTGATGTGATATTTTGCAATTTTTATCAACTAATAAAGATGTAGATGTAGATGTAGATGAAACACTGTACCCAGCCTTCGGAGGGGTGGTCTGAAATGTACTGAACTGTACAAAACTGTTCTCAAAATTTATAAAACTGCACCATTGGCTCTCGGGTCTCTCTTCAATGTTTTGCGGATCATGAAGTTAACTGTCATCAGAACGGACACCGTAGCTCACTGACAAGTCATGTTTGATTGTGTTATTGTGGGTTTTTTGAGTTCAATCTATTTACACCTTGATTAATTATCAAGATAACCTCCTTTTGATAAAGACTTGTTTGGCACAACCATGAAACACTTTGAAGCGGGGTCAAGGAGATGACAAGGAAAAGAGCACTCCACATAGGAATTCATAGGACAGATTTCCTGTGACTTTGATGATTGTGATAAAGTGCTCAACACGCCACGTCACACTTTAAGAGACTCTCGACAATGTTAGAACCACTCACGCGAAATTCTTGCGCATGCGCATCCAATATGGTTGCATTCATTATGCATGCCAGAGGGAGGGGGGCAGGTGAAATTTTTGGGGGAACTAAAAATTATTTTAGTGGGTTAAACGAGTGGATCTCATATTTTTTTCGAAAATGTGTGTTTTTTTTTTTTTTAGATAGTATTGAAAAATATCACCTGCCCCCTTCGCCCTCTAACATACATAATGAATACAGACTAAGATTGCTTGGACACGAACTCTGGGAACGCAATTCTCGTTTCACGTAACGTGAGACTCCGACCAATCAAAAGGCTTAGAGTTACAGTGCATGTATGGTTTATTTAATCTGATCTAACCAACCAACCAACCAACGTACCTGGTTTTGATTTGTGAACCCTTCCGGTCGGAGGTTGTGTAGGGTAGATATCTGTGAAGCAGAGTATTATATTTAAGTTGTCTAGACTCTTAAATGAATTTGAGATGGTATCATGAAGACAGGGGCGTAGTAAGGACCTAGGTTCTGGGGGGGGGGGGGGGGCACGCCAAACAAAAAAGAAAAAGAAAACAACAAAATCGCCGTATTGGGGGGGGGGGGGGGTCGGGGTATTAATTAAAAAATAATTAAAAAACAATAAACAAACAAACGATTACCTAATCCCCCCTGAAGACCCCCCCCCCCCCCAAAGAGGACAGTAGAGTCGTTGTAGCAATATTTGAGCATTCACCTGCACATGGTCCATTGTTTTCGATGCCGATTTTCTTGCCTTGAACACATGCTGTCCTGTGCAGCTCACAGTGACTGGGGTACGTTATACCATCTGAACCACACACAGTCTTCTTATGTTCTGGACACCGGGAGATACATTGACACGTTGCGTTACCTTCCTCTATGATACATTCCTGACCAGCGTGACAAAAGACGTTTGCGCAAGGGTCTGTTGTGGCAAAGATATTTTATAAGAATTAAGAAGAAAGAAGAAAATATATATTTTTATGATGAAAAAAGAAAAAAGAAAAAAGAAAAAAGGAAGGGGTATTTGTTGATGAACAAATCTAAAAATAATGAACAATATGCAAAATGACAGTCGCCAAATAGAACTAAAATTTCATCAATTTGACACCCCTTCTGATATTCGAAACTAATTCTTGATTTGATGCCAAATGAGTGAACTTCATGTCTTGGTAGGCTTGGCCTGAACTATTTGGCCGGCCATGCAGCTAGCGCGCCTAGAATTCCTAGGCCTAATTAAATGATGACCCAATAATTAATGAAGGTACGGCAAAACATGAACAATAGATATTTATAATTATCTTCTGTCTGAGTCACATCAGGTGGATCAAAATAACAGCGAATAAATATAAACAAATAAAAGAAATGTTCCAATTGGTGAACAGATATTTGGAACTTCTTTATGGTGACACAGACAAACAGGCAACTGAAGACTCGTTTCTGGCTGAAGCAGTTGTTAATGAGTGCTAACTTTATTACGAAAATCGTGACATTGGCAACAGATGAGTGTTGGCTCCTTGTGACTCAAAAAGATCACATTACGTTGCGTCTGGATACAAACGGACCACAGGAATGACATGAAAAGCTAATAAAACTCTCTAAATATCTCAAATTAATTGTCAGAAAATGAAGGTCCACGAAAAGCATCAAAATCAGAACGACACTAAAGTTCAACTGATCCGAACCTTCGTGGAACTACTGAGTGAATGGTCCCAGCAATGGTTGTTTAAGCCTTTCCGTTGAATGTCAGCCATTCTTGACACATATCAATTACTAACTTTGTAGATGATGTTTCTTGTGCTGTGAAGGCTTTGTTATTTGAAAAGTATTTGAAAGGGCTACATCATGTGCCTTTCCAGAAGGTCAGGAAGAAAACCTTTACCGAAGGTCTTGCGTTCCTGTGGTGATATTTTCTTCTCAAGTAATACCAGTTCTCCAATGCATTGAACATGCTTGGTATATGGAACTAAAAGACATCTAAAAGCTTTCAATAATCCTATATAACCTCTTAGGCTCTTAGTAAACACGCTACGCATGACCACCATCTCGAAAAAATTCAAAATTGTAACCTCAATTTTTCAACCTTTAGTGTAAGAGGATATACATTGCAGTTTCTTACCACTATTTTCATTCTCTTCGCTTGGCTTCACTATTCTCTAAAAAAAAAAGAAAATAATAAAGTTGTACATTTTGTTAAAAAGTGTTAATATAATTACAGAATATTATAAACACAGCAACTAATAAAGCATAACAACAATCACTTTCTATGATTTGTTATGTCCTGGGTATTTTACATACTAGATATTGGCTCACATAGCAAGAGGCTGTCTGGTCTGAGAGCTCCCCAAGCGAGCTCAACATGCTTACAACATCTAGAAACGTATTCCGACGACAGGCACGACAATATAATCCCAATAATATAATCCCACAAAAAGTCTAATTTTTTTCAATAATCCAAGATGGAATTAAAAAGCTAAAGTATATAAAATGAAATTTCTTCTTAATGCTGTCGAAAGATTGTTGCTTTAATCATTCAATGTTAAGAATCTGTATTGAAGTGTTGTGTTAATATGTTCGTTTATTGTGGGTCTTACCGCGTAGAGAGTCGCTGGAAGAAGAAGAGCACACAGCAAGATAATCCTAACCATCTCTGATCGTCTGAGATTACTGGATAAGGTGATTCAGAAGGAATTTTAATTCTTGTTCCTCTTCTCCCTGTCCTTCTGTAACCTTGTTCGTGCTGAACTGATGACTGAATGAACAGAAAACTTTGTTTACTCAATCAGCGAGAAAGACTGTCGGCCAAATTCCGAAAGACAAGCAAATACAGGACAAGTTTTAGTACCAAAGGCGCTAAACACTCGCAAAGAAGCCGAAAATCTGAACGTCTTGCCTCTAGGAACGAGAACAAAGCTCAAAGTGAATGTTCAAGTCGTTGCCAGACCAAACTTACCTATTCGAAGGAAATCAGAGTAGTAACCTGATAGCTTTTGTGAAGCAATTTGTGTCAGTGTTTTTGGCAGGCCTACTTTGGATGTCAATACTCCTATCCGCTAGGTTTTTGTGGGTTCACCTTTTGACAATTAGGGTCACATTCCTTTTGGATATGGTGGTCACATTCGATTCGTCGTGGTATTCTAAGTGTAGACACAATGCAGTGATCGAGAAATAACCATTCAAAAGTGCAACTAACTGTTACAAACGTCGTCTAAGGTTTTGGTTTAGCTCCACGAATTCAGTGGAAAGTTTAACTCGTAGTTTAATTTTCTTTTCTTTTTCCCCGTTCTCTCCCATTTTTTAACTTTTGAAAACCTCTAATATTATTATTATTCATTCAAAATATTTCACCGTTTCTGATTGGCCCACAGCCCCCGGTTAATTTTCATAACGAGCATTGACTGACCAAATTTGGACAGAAACGTCATTCGTCCAAAAAAATTTTTTTATTAATGGACGATTGACATCATTCGTCCAATAACTAAAAAAGTATTGGACGATTGACGTTCTGCATAATTTTCCATATCACACTCAGTCTCATCCAATAATTGCTAATTAGTCTTTAGAAATGTTCCGAAACTTTTGTTATTTCCAGTATTTTCCTTCCTTCCTAGTTCCCTTTCTTACTTCCAGTCTACCTCCCGTAACGACCGTAACCTCAAGTTTCCTGTTGCCTACAGTTTTCTGAGTATTCTGTAATGCTTGATCTCCTTCAAAAAGGATCTTCTACTTATACTTTCGCAAATGCTCACACGGCTCATTTATTCATTAGGAGTTCAAGGTTTTCATGATATTGAGTTGCATTCTTAATTACTTTAAAATGATACACTTTTGACCCAATCAAACGACCTAATAAATAATAGTATGTTGACATTATCTGTTGTTTCTTCTGGACTTTACTGATGATTCACATGACGGTCCGTGGGTAATTCGTCCATTTGATTTTCAACTTCAATTGAAAATGAACTGAATATTGATGAAAAAGGAGGGTCCGTAATCAGTGAAAGAAAGTGGCAATTGAGGTTTTTACCAGGCAAAAATAGGTCATTGTATCCTAAATTCAGCTATTTTTTTCAAATTTTGTTTTACTTTTTGAAATTCTCATTCGCATGCTTTTCTAAAAATAATATTTTCAATTAAATATAATAGAAATTTCCAAGGCTTTTTCCTCAAAACTCGTCAAAAAGGTACTTTTTTCTTCTTTTAGAAATAATTTTGAATGTCGAAAATTCATAATTTTCTGCCCTCAAGCGACGATAGGCCAAAACAGCCTACTAAATCATTTTCGCGTCAAAATAACGTCAAACTTCATGTTTTCCGTTTACGTTCGCATCCTCGAGGAGGCAAATATCGATCATATACCAAAATACCCGCATCTCCGCTTACAATGTATTTCTTTGTTGTATCTACTGTGAAAAGGCTGTTTTCATTTGGTAATACCCACTTCCTTGGGTAGTATAATTCCATTCTCCCTGATCACTATCGTAGAGACCTCTCAGTCATGGGGAGGAGAAATCAGTGACTCTGGCAATAGGCCCCTTGTATCACCCATAAATGTAATAACAACCATAAATGTAATACCCACCATAAATGTAATAAAAATCAACCATAAATGTAATACCCACCATAAATGTAATAAAATCAACCATAAATGTAATAATGGACCCCACCATAAATGTAATAAAATTTAACCATAAATGTAATAATCGAACCCCACCATAAATGTAATAAAATTTAACCATAAATGTAATAATTGTTTGGTTAGTCAGTGTACTGAAGGTCAACACCGGATCACATGACAATTCGTATCTATCCTTCACCGGTATGTGTCTAGAAGTAATTATATGTCAATCACGTGACGACATGACATCATTAACATAAGGGAATATCTTGGTCTTTTTTTGTGACCCGAGTAAAAAGTAAGGTTTTCTTCCAATTTCAAAGGATGATGATGGTGAGGATATCTTTATTAAGGTTATTTTACAGAAAAAGACATATATGTCCACAGTTTTAAAGCTGGCCCTTGATTTGTATAAAATACTTTTTAAAACGGACACCTTAGTGACAGTCGTCAACTGTCCGTCTCATAGGTGTCTGTCTGTTTCAGAGAAAAATATTTATTTTGAATAATGGACACCTCAATAAGGGACTGTGCAATAATTACCAGGAGGGGGGCTGAAAAACCAGATTTATCAAGCAAAAACTTAGGCAGTACCCCCCTCAACCTTTGTCTTCTTTTTACAATGAAGGCTGCATTTCTTATTTATATATATATTAAATATGTTCATTTATTGGAGATTATAGTGCAACCTGTATGCAATAGACTGTAGGAAACTTCTTCAAGGCGTTTCAATAACATTCCATAGGTAAGTGGTCTGGAAAACTTTGTATTTTCCGACAATGTCATGGAAACACTTTGATTGACGTGCAAACCCTTATTTTTTGGATGGTTTGCCATCACTGACATTTTTTGGAGAAAGTAACTCTGAACTTTATGATGCTGAAACATGTTTGGTTAGACATAACTCGTTGTTTAATTTAATTTACTAAAACATGCAACTAAAGTTCAAATTAATACTCATTCTTTTGAAACTCAATTACTTTTAGTACCCCTGTCACATGCTGTTTAATAGTGATGGTGAATCGATAAATAAAATAAGCGAGCGATAGCTATATCGAAATGTTCCCCAAAATTAACCCTATTTACATTGTCAAGTTGTGTTATATGAACCATTTAGAGACGTTCACAAATAAAGCAGGCTACATTAAAACAAGTTCTCGCGATTTCATTCCGGGAGGACTGAAGAAGATGAAAACTAGTTTTCCATTCTCCATGATATCCGTTCATGAATTTTTTACTTTAAAATCGAAGAAAACCTTACTTTTTACTCGGGTCACAAAAATAAAACCAAAATATTCCCTTATGTTAATGACGTCATGTCGTCACGTGATTGACATATAATTACTTCTAGACACATACCGGTGAAGGATAGATACGAATTGTCATGTGATCCGGTGTTGACCTTCAGTACACTGACTAACCAAACAATTATTACATTTATGGTTAAATTTTATTTCATTTATGGTGGGGTTCGATTATTACATTTATGGTTGATTTTATTACATTTATGGGTGATACACCCCTAACCTCATGATGTTTCATACCTAAACTACCACAATCCTTTTCAAAATCTCTTTTCACATTCAAATGTTAAAACTCCTTTGAATACCAACACAATAGTGAAATTTAGCACGAAGAAAAGAGCTACCAATATGGATTCTGGAAGTGTAGGTATGAAACGTCATCACGCTTGAGGCCTAGCTAGTACACTTCCTTGAAATTTTTAAAATTCAGGTACGTCTTATAATTTCTCTCGATTTAGCTTGATTTCAGGATTTTATAATTTTTAGTTGTATCTAAAGTCTAGGTTTTCGCTACCTTTTATTTGGTTATCACAACTGACTACCATCCAGGTGTCCGGAGCACGCACGAACCGTCCAATCACAGCGCGCTTCGATGCTTAGCCAAGCGGCCCTTGCTCCAAGTCTCTTCCCAATACAAAAACACGCGTTGTTTTAAAGTATACGTGTTGTTTTAAAGTAAATCTTTGCGATCCATCTGCTCAAATTCTGTGAGATATATGACTTTTAAGACTCGGGCGAGGGCCGATTGAATTACAACGACAATCCTTTTCGCGCTTAGTTTTTCGTACAGCTGGATAGGTGAAAAAGATGACTTTATTTTGATAAAAAGGGTATAGGCGGAATTTTCAGTAAGTTTTTTTTGACACATTTCCTAAATAAATATTCTTAACATTTTCTTGTCATTTTACTGTTCTTGAAAAGCAGAAAGCTAAAAAACTGTACTTTTTCCGAAATTCACATGTGATTACGGAAAGGCTAAGCTGAAGAAAAGCTTGAATATCTCTTACGACTACATATAAGCTAGGACCCTAAGGTAAAAAGTTTCAGCCACTTTGAACCTCTGGCATCCTATCCAGATAGATAGTTTGGTGATATTCTCGGTTTGAAACCGAGATTGCTGAAATTATGATGTTCAAGGCAACTATTAGAAAGTTAAAAAGAGAACTGAAAAAGATGAAGGGGAAAAAAGATTATAATTATTTTTATTTGGATACGATTGGATTCGAACCCACGTCCACCGACAGAAATTCAAAAAAAATATTCAACGGTGCCATGCCCCCGAGACATCCGCAGAGCTGGGTCGTCGTATGGACTTCGGACCTGACGGCAATTAAATCCTTCTGTCCTTTGGTGTACGGATTACGCAGAAAAATGTTCTAGCCGAAACATCAGGGGAGAGACCAGCCGGCTCCAGACCATGCCTACAGCTAATCCCTTGCACTATCGCAACGCACGTTGATTTCAAGTGGAAAATAATCTAGTCTATCCGGTATATTGTTACCACGGCTATTGTTGTGCAAATTTTGTGAAACCGTGGCCTATTGGAAAAAAACTGGGTCAGTACTTGGATGGGTGACCTTTTGTCGACAAATAGTCTCTTTTTTTAATGAATTGCTTCCCTGAAATAATTAAACAATATTCAATCGCTTTTTAGCTTGCTGTGAACGTAGTGCCAGAACAGCTTAGTGAACAGGAGTAAAGAGACCCAAAACGTAACAACAAATACAAAAGTAGAAAGCAGATATCTCTGGACTGGATAAGAGTATAGGAATAACAATGTACACGAGATGAATTGGATAAATGTTTTGTAATTAATTGATTAATTGCTTGTTTGCGTTTTTTTACTTTTATGCTCTGGTCCCCCCCCCCCCCCCCCTCCTTCATGCCCTTAGTTCAACTGAAGGGATACCCCTAGTTCAGGTTATGGTATACTCCTAGTTCAGGTTATGAGATACCCCTAGTTCAGGTTATGGGATACTCCTAGTTCAGGTTATGGTATACTCCTATGGACATACAGGAATAAGAATGTACACGAGATGGATTGGATGGAAATACAGGAATAAGAATGTACACGACATGGATTGGATGGACATACAGGAATAAGAATGTACATGCATGAGATGGATTGGATGGACATACAGGAATAAGAATGTACACGAGATGGATTGGATGGACATACAGGAATAAGAATGTACACGAGATGGATTGGATGGACATACAGGAATAAGAATGTACACGACATGGATTGGATGGACATACAGGAATAAGAATGTACACGACATGGCTTGGATGGACATACAGGAATAAGAATGTACATGCATGAGATGGATTGGATGGACATACAGGAATAAGAATGTACATGCATGAGATGGATTGGATGGACATACAGGAATAAGAATGTACACGACATGGATTGGATGGACATACAGGAATAAGAATGTACACGACATGGATTGGATGGACATACAGCAATAAGAATGTACATGCATGAGATGGATTGGATGGACATACAGCATTGTATGTCATTGTATATCTCTTTTCGCCCTGTTTCATCAGCTGCAGAAGATCTTGTGGTCAAGGCCATGGAGAGTTGCAATGGGATGTCAGAGCCTGGCTGGTTTGTAACAAGCTGATGTTTAACGATTGGAAGACGGAATTGCTCAGCATTGGTTCTCGAAAGCAGTTATCCAAGATCAGCATTAGTTCTATTCGAGTTGGGAACTGTGAAAAATCGCAGGATAATGTTAGGAACTTAGGTTCTTGGTTTGATAGTCACCTAGCTATGTGTACCCATATTGGGAAGGTTTGTAGTAAGGCTTTCAGGGGATTGTACAATATTAGGCAAATCAGGAAATATCTGTCTGAGGACTCCACAAAGACTCTGATTCATACTTTTGTAACATCACATTTAGATTATTGTAATAGACCAGTTTCACATTCGATGTAAACCGCTGTTTTTAAAGACCACAGACTCATTTGCACAGGCTTAACCTCGTTCATAAGTCATCTATTTAACGACATCATTAAAAGTCCGTGGGATTTCAAAACATTGGTATTGTTCAACTTTCACATTCTTTTTTTGAGAGCCAAAATGGCCATTTTTCAGTTTTTTGGGCTAAAAAGCCTTTTTTTTCAGCAAAACAGTGTTTTGGACACCCAAAATGTGCTTTTCTCGGCCAAAATGTGCCTTTAGCAGTGAAAACGTCGTGTTTAGAGCAAATTTTCTCAGCAAAAAACACCTTTTTTGACCAAAAAGCACCTTTTCTCAGCCAAAACCCGATTTTTTTTCACCAAAAAGTCGTGTTTTTATCTCAAGAGGTATTTTCATGAGCAAAAAGTGGTGGTTTCAGCAAACAGGTCACGCCGTCAGCGAAAAACCTGGTTTTGAGAGCCAAAATGGCAATTTTTCAGTTTTTTGGGCTAAAAAGCTTTTTTTTTCAGCAAAACAGTGTTTTGGACACCCAAAATGTGCGTTTAGCAGTGAAAACGTCGTGTTTAGAGCAAAAGAAAATTCTCAGCAAATTTCGAAATGTTGCTGCAGAATTCTTGTGATACTCGTCCCTTTATTTGCTCTAAAAAGCGTTGATTACATTTAACTTGACGTTGATTGAACACTACATCTTTCGGTTTAACACGGTTCTAGAGAGCGATTGAAGTTATTCTAAGCAGTTTCAAGCTCTGATAAGCGGTAATATACGATGACAATGACGGTTCACAACTAGTAAACAATAGAAAATAAACATCAGTGGCGATATACCGTGCTATGAAGAAATCAAAGGCTAAAAACTTACAATTTTGTCCTTCTGCTGGTGCTACACGGCTCGATGACATTAAACTATAAAACATGTGTGAGGAAATCGGCCCTAGTCCCACTCTAGCGGTTTTGGCCGCGACATTCCCGGCCCCTAAACCTAACCTAGGTTTACTGACTTAAACAACAACTAATTATAAATGTTCTTGAACGCAAACAGCTTTATCACATGAGTTCAATGTCTATTGCTCTTCTTTGGCCAAGATGACCACAAGCTTGTTGGTTGGTCGTCTCAGCTCACGGCTCTTGTCGGTCTTTAGGACAGCAGCTCTCACCAGGCCTTGGCTATCTTGCTCAACTTCTTTGACGAGACCCATCGTCCATGAGTTCCGAGGAGCACTGTCGTCTTTCACGATTACTACGTCTCCCATCCTTAGGTTGCGTTTTGGATTCTGCCATTTACTTCTCTATTGACACGTCAGTAGGTATTCTCTACGCCACCGTGTCCAAAAGAGGTTCGTTAAATACTGGACCCTTCTCCAACGTCGCTTCATGTAGACATCATTCTTCTGAAAGTCTCCTGGAGGCGGTAGAATAACTGTGGATTTTGTTGTCAATAAATGACTGGGTGTGAGAGGTTCGAGATCGTTAGCATCACTGGATACGAAGGTTAGCGGTCGAGAATTGATTACTGCTTCGACTTCGCACATTAAAAACTGGATAACAACTTGGCTCACGTTAAGGGAACAGTCTGTTGTAGTTGATGGTGTCTCATCCCCTGCAGTTCATGTATCATCTGGTGTGCCACAGGAACTGTTTTAGGTCCCTTGATGTTCCTCTTATATATAAATGACATTGGTGATAATTGTTCGTCCACCATACGTCTATTTGCAGATGATACCGTTCTATATAGTGTCATAGAGTCAACAAGTGATGCAGAACATCTCCAATCTGATCTATCCATCATAGAACACTGGTCAAAGGAATGGCTGATGCAATTTAATCCCAGCAAATGTTTTGTTATGAGAATAACCAGAAAGCATGAACCTGTTATTTATGATTATAAATTAATGGGTCATTCACTGAAACCAGTGTCACATCATCCATATCTTGGAGTTGAACTATTCAATACTCTAGACTGGAGCCATCACATTGACAGCAAGGTAACAAAAGCAAATCAAACTCTCGGCTTTCTACGAAGAAATCTTGGCAACTGCCCTGAATCAATTAAAGAATTAGCTTATAAAGCCCTGGTACGACCTCATGTTGAATATGCAAGTCCAGTGTGGGACCCCTGGTTAGACAAGCATATGCAGCAAATTGAAGCTGTTCAACGGCGATCTGCACGATTTGTAAAAAATTGTTGGGAGCGAACACCTGGAACTGTCACAAACTTATTAAATAATCTGGATTGGCCTCCCCTTCAAGAAAGAAGGAAAACTGCTCGTCTTACACTTCTACATAAAGCCATTCATGGCGAATCCTTAATGGAAATTCCCAGCTATATCCAAAGGCGCAACCGACAATTAAGATCTTACCACAAGGACAAATTCATTGAACTAACTCCACATACTGAAGCCTATAGAAACTCCTTCTATTGCAGAACCATAAAAGAATGGAACTCATTGCCTAGCAATGTTTTAGATATAGTTGAAGCTCCACTATTTAAGAAAGCTCTTAGATCAGAATAATTGAATTTGCTTTACCATTTTATATATACATAATTTTATTAATCGTTTAATTCTATTATTATTACTATTTTTATTATTTCTATTTATATATTTGCATATACATTTTCTAATTATTTCATTTTTATATTGTATATATTATGTATTTATCAGATTTTATTTATACTACCCCCAAGTCTTGCAGTGATAGGTAATCCCTTTTGCAAGGCCCCCCATATGTAGATGTAGATGTAGATGTAGATTAATGTGCGTAGATCCTCATCGTCAAGACGATTGCCATTCTCGTTGAGAAGACCAGCTAGCACTTTGCGTACGGTACCTATCTGCCTTTCCCAAACGCCACCCATATTCTGAAGGTAGGCAGGTAGCTTCTGCACAACGGTCTGCAAATGTGGCGTGTGATTAAGAACATCCATGTAGGATATGCTCCTCATTGCATTTCTACACTTTATGAGAAATAATGAAAGTCTGTTTTGGGCTGGAGCATCATCATACTTGACAGGGGGCCAACTCTGTAGTTGGCTGGTGTATGCTACTGATACTTTATATGAATCCCCGTATTCTTTGTCTAGAAGTCTTCTTGCCTCAGCATAGCCTTCTTCTGGGTTAAGGTGTAAGCACCCTTCAACTAGTTCCTTTGGTTCGCCTACGAGATGCTGGAAGAGGTAATAGAGAAGGTCTGCGTTGCTCGACGTTTTTGACTTTATGCGTGAGTCGAACGCCATTATGAAAGACTTGTACTCGATGACATCTCCTTTGAACAACGGCACCTTGGGTTGGGGCAATCGCATAGCGGCCGCCATTTCTTGCTGTGAAGACAGCATTTCTCTGTGTTGCTCCAATTGAGTAATTAATAGCTGTTCAGTAAAAGACGTATTCGATGATGGAGTAGAATACACATTAGGTGCAAATGATCTATCGGAATGAGTCCCTTTACTTGCGCATGAATTCCGCTTTCTTACTTCACAATCGGGTTCGTTGGGTTCCTTACCAATTGTATGGACTTTAGCTCTGATCCTTTCTTCTGTGTCGCAATGCCCGTTGCGTTCCGTTGTAGCGCCGAGACACATGGATCCGGTTTCTACGTATTGCTCGTCACGTTCCTTTATAGCGGTATGGACTTTCGTTCTGATCCCTTTTGTGTCGCGATGCTCGTTGCGTTCCGTTGTAGCGTCGGGGCACTTGGATCCGTTTCCTTCATACTGCTCGTTGGGTTCCTTGCTAGCGGCATGAATTTCCGTTGTGATCCCTTCCTCGGTGCTGCGATGCTCGTTGCGTTCCGTTATAGCGTCGGGGCACTTGGATCCTTCATACTGCTCGTTGGGTTCCTTGCTAGCGACATGAATTTCCGTTGTGATCCCTTCCTCGGTGCTGCGATGCTCGTTGCGTTCCGTTATAGCGTCGGGGCACTTGGATCCGTTTCCTTCATACTGCTCGTTGGGTTCCTTGCTAGTGGCATGAATTTCCGTTGTGATCCCTTCCTCGGTGCTGCGATGCTCGTTGCGTTCCGTTATAGCGTCGGGGCACTTGGATCCGTTTCCTTCATACTGCTCTGTTATAACGCTGAAATTACTTCTCTGGCGTGGTGTAGACCGCATCAAGGGCGGGGCTGAGTTGAAGTATGTCGGCAATCCACCATATTCTTCAGCTTCCATCATGGCATAGACTCTTTCTCTCGCGCGTGACTTCGCTATGTCTATTTCCAGTCTAAGCTCTTCAATACGTTGCCTCTCCCTCAAAAGTGACTTCTCAGCCATCATCGCGGCCAGCTTGACGCGTTCCTTCTCTCTGGCTGAGGCAACTGAACCCGTCGATCTTCTTGAGTGGCGCGAGCGCTTGGAGCCTTTAGATGACATTGAATTACGTTCTAGGTCGGCTCGCTCTGCTAATCGTGCTTCTCCTAACTCAATCCACTGAATTATTTGATTTCGAAACTCAAGCGCTGCGCTTTGCTTGGCGGTGAAATAATCATCTTCCTTATCTTTGTCCTGGTCAGAGGTCAAATGCTCAACCAGGGCTTCATGAGCTGCTTGAAAGTCATTAAATGACGAGTTAAGCTCTTCAAATTGCGATTTAACTAGATGCAAATTTTCTTCGTCTGAGAGAAGCTCTGTAAGTTTCGTTCTTTTCTTCGAAGCCTCGCGGAGAGCGGCTTTTCTTCGATTTTTTAAAATTCTAATGTTTTCTTGTCTTCCCTTTTCAGTCGGAATTCTCTTTCTTTCGCGCCTCTCTGCGGTATTGTCATTAATTTGCATATCATTTTCGAGATCTGAAGTTGGCGCCTCCCCGTCTGGCTTGCTTGTGCAGTCATCCATAACATGGGTCTTCAAAACATTAAACTCACCATAATTCCAAGACTTCAAACGTTATTTCTTCTGTCTTTATCCGTTATTTGGAATCGAAATTTTGTGAACGAAATGTAGCTGCAGAATTCTTGTGATACTCGTCCCTTTATTTGCTCTAAAAAGCGTTGATTACATTTAACTTGACGTTGATTGAACACTACATCTTTCGGTTTAACAGGGTTCTAGAGAGCGATTGAAGTTATTCTAAGCAGTTTCAAGCTCTGATAAGCGGTAATATACGATGACAATGACGGTTCACAACTAGTAAACAATAGAAAATAAACATCAGTGGCGATATACCGTGCTATGAAGAAATCAAAGGCTAAAAACTTACAATTTTGTCCTTCTGCTGGTGCTACACGGCTCGATGACATTAAACTATAAAACATGTGTGAGGAAATCGGCCCTAGTTCCACTCTAGCGGTTTTGGCCGCGACAAAAATTTTCTCAGCAAAAAACACCTTTTTTGAACAAAAAGCACCATTTTTTTTTCGCCAAAAAGTCGTGTTTTTATCTCAAGAGGTATTTTCATGAGCAAAAAGTGGTGGTTTCAGCAAACAGGTCACGGCGTCAGCGAAAAACCTGGTTTTGAGAGCCAAAATGGCCATTTTTCAGTTGTTTGGGCTAAAAAGCTTTTTTTTCTTTCAGCAAAACAGTGTTTTGGACACCCAAAATGTGCTTTTCTCGGCCAAAATGTGCGTTTAGCAGTAAAAACGTCGTGTTTAGAGAAGAAGAGAATTCTCAGCAAATTTCAAATTTTCTCAGCAAAAAACACCTTTTTTGACCAAAAAGCACCTTTTTTGAACAAAAAGCACCTTTTCTCAGCCAAAACCCCATTCTTTTTCGCCAAAAAGTCGTGTTCTTATCTCAAGAGGAATTTTCATGAGCAAAAAGTGGTGGTTTCAGCAAACAGGTCACGCCGTCAGCGAAAAACCTGGTTTTGAGAGCCAAAATGGCCATTTTTCAGTTGTTTGGGCTAAAAAGCTTTTTTTTCTTTCAGGAAAACCGTGTTTTGGACACCCAAAATGTGCTTTTCTCGGCCAAAATGTGCGTTTAGCAGTGAAAACGTCGTGTTTAGAGCAAAAGAAAATTCTGAGCAAATTTCAAACTTTCTCAGCAAAAAACACCTTTTTTGACCAAAAAGCACCTTTTTTTAGCCAAAACCCAATTTTTTTTCGCCAAAAAGTCGTCTTTTTATCTCATGGGGTGTTATCAGGAACAAAAAAGTGGTTTTCTCAGCAACAATGTCATCCCGTCGGCGAAAAACGTCGTTTTGAGAGCCAGAATGGCCTTTTTCAGTTTTTGGGGCAAAAAGTTCCCCCCCCCCCAGAAAACACTGTTTTTGTCACCTCAAATGTGCTTTCCTCGCCCAAAAGGTGCGTTTAGCAGTGAAAACGGCGTGTTTAGAGCAAAAGAAAATTCTCAGGAAATTTCAAAGTTTCTCAGCAAAAAGCACCTTTTTTGACCAAAAAGCACCTTTTCTCAGCCAAAACCCAATTTTTTTTCGCCAAAAAGTCGTCTTTTTATGTCATGGGGTGTTATCAGGAGCAAAAAAGTGGTTTTCTCAGCAACAAAGTCATCCCGTCGGCGAAAAACGTCGTTTTGAGAGCCAGAATGGCCTTTTTCAGTTTTTGGGGCAAATAGTTTTTTTTCCCCAGAAAACACTGTTTTTGTCACCCCAAATGTGCTTTCCTCGCCCAAAAGGTGCGTTGAGCAGTGAAAACGGCGTGTTTAGAGCAAAAGAAAATTCTCAGCAAATTTCAAAGTTTCTCAGCAAAAAGCACCTTTTTTGACCAAAAAGCACCTTTTCTCAGCCAAAACCCAATTTTTTTTTGCCAAAAAGTCGTCTTTTTATCTCATGGGGTGTTATCAGGAGCAAAAAAGTGGTTTTCTCGGCAACAAAGTCATCCCGTCGGCGAAAAACGTCGTTTTGAGAGCCAGAATGGCCTTTTTCAGTTTTTGGGGCAAAAAGTTTTTTCCCCCAAGAAAACACTGTTTTTGTCACCCCAAATGTGCTTTCCTCGCCCAAAAGGTGCGTTTAGCAGTGAAAACGGCGTGTTTAGAGCAAAAGAAAATTCTCAGCAAATTTCAAAGTTTCTCAGCAAAAAGCACCTTTTTTTGACCAAAAAGCACCTTTTCTCAGCCAAAACCCAATTTTTTTTCGCCAAAAAGTCGTCTTTTTATCTCATGGGGTGTTATCAGGAGCAAAAAAGTGGTTTTCTCAGCAACAAAGTCATCCCGTCGGCGAAAAACGTCGTTTTGAGAGCCAGAATGGCCTTTTTCAGTTTTTGGGGCAAAAAGTTTTTTCCCCCAAGAAAACACTGTTTTTGTCACCCCAAATGTGCTTTCCTCGCCCAAAAGGTGCGTTTAGCAGTGAAAACGGCGTGTTTAGAGCAAAAGAAAATTCTCAGCAAATTTCAAAGTTTCTCAGCAAAAAGCACCTTTTTTTGACCAAAAAGCACCTTTTCTCAGCCAAAACCCCATTTTTTTTCGCCAAAAAGTCGTCTTTTTATCTCATGGGGTGTTATCAGGAGCAAAAAAGTGGTTTTCTCAGCAACAAAGTCATCCCGTCGGCGAAAAACGTCGTTTTGAGAGCCAGAATGGCCTTTTTCAGTTTTTGGGGCAAAAAGTTTTCCCCCCCCCAGAAAACACTGTTTTTGTCACCTCAAATGTGCTTTCCTCGCCCAAAAGGTGCGTTTACCAGTGAAAACGGCGTGTTTAGAGCAAAAGAAAATTCTCAGCAAATTTCAAAGTTTCTCAGCAAAAAGCACCTTTTTTGACCAAAAAGCACCTTTTCTCAGCCAAAACCCAATTTTGTTTCGCCAAAAAGTCGTCTTTTTATGTCATGGGGTGTTATCAGGAGCAAAATAGTGGTTTTCTCAGCAACAAAGTCATCCCGTCGGCGAAAAACGTCGTTTTGAGAGCCAGAATGGCCTTTTTCAGTTTTTGGGGCAAATAGTTTTTTTCCCCCAGAAAACACTGTTTTTGTCACCCCAAATGTGCTTTCCTCGCCCAAAAGGTGCGTTTAGCAGTGAAAACGGCGTGTTTAGAGCAAAAGAAAATTCTCAGCAAATTTCAAAGTTTCTCTGCAAAAAGCACCTTTTTTGACCAAAAAGCACCTTTTCTCAGCCAAAACCCAATTTTTTTTCGCCAAAAAGTCGTCTTTTTATCTCATGGGGTGTTATCAGGAGCAAAATAGTGGTTTTCTCAGCAACAAAGTTATCCCGTCGGCGAAAAACGTCGTTTTGAGAGCCTGAATGGCCTTTTTCAGTTTTTGGGGCAAATAGTTTTTTTCCCCCAGAAAACACTGTTTTTGTCACCCCAAATGTGCTTTCCTCGCCCAAAAGGTGCGTTTAGCAGTGAAAACGGCGTGTTTAGAGCAAAAGAAAATTCTCAGCAAATTTCAAAGTTTCTCAGCAAAAAGCACCTTTTTTGACCAAAAAGCACCTTTTCTCAGCCAAAACCCAATTTTTTTTCGCCAAAAAGTCGTCTTTTTATCTCATGGGGTGTTATCAGAAGCAAAATAGTGGTTTTCTCAGCAACAAAGTCATCCCGTCGGCGAAAAACGTCGTTTTGAGAGCCAGAATGGCCTTTTTCAGTTTTTGGGGCAAATAGTTTTTTTCCCCCAGAAAACACTGTTTTTGTCACCCCAAATGTGCTTTCCTCGCCCAAAAGGTGCGTTTAGCAGTGAAAACGGCGTGTTTAGAGGAAAAGAAAATTCTCAGCAAATTTCAAATTTTCTCAGCAAAAAGCACCTTTTCTCAGCCAAAACCCAATTTTGTTTCGCCAAAAAATCGTCTTTTTATGTCATGGGGTGTTATCAGGAGCAAAATAGTGGTTTTCTCAGCAACAAAGTCATCCCGTCGGCGAAAAACGTCGTTTTGAGAGCAAAAATGGCCTTTTTCAGTTTTTGGGGCAAAACGTTTTTTCCCCCCAGAGAAACCTGTTTTTGTCACCCCAAATGTGCTTTCCTTGCCCAAAAGGCGCGTTTAGCAGTGAAAACGGCGTGTTTAGAGAAAAAGAAAATTCTCAGCAAATTTCAAAGTTTCTCAGCAAAAAGCACCTTTTTTGACCAAAAAGCACCTTTTCTCAGCCAAAACCCAATTTTTTTTCGTCAAAAAGTCGTCTTTTTATCTCATGGGGTGTTATCAGAAGCAAAATAGTGGTTTTCTTAGCAACAAAGTCATCCCGTCGGCGAAAAACGTCGTTTTGAGAGCCAGAATGGCCTTTTTCAGTTTTTAGGGCAAATAGTTTTTTCCCCCCAGAAAACACTGTTTTTGTCACCCCAAATGTGCTTTCCTCGCCCAAAACGTGCGTTTAGCAGAGAAAACGGCGTGTTTAGAGTAAAAGAAAATTCTCAGCAAATTTCAAAGTTTCTCAGCAAAAAGCACCTTTTTTGACCAAAAAGCACGTTTTCTCAGCCAAAACCCAATTTTTTTTCGCCAAAAAGTCGTCTTTTTATCTCATGGGGTGTTATCAGAAGCAAAATAGTGGTTTTCTCAGCAACAAAGTCATCCCGTCGGCGAAAAACGTCGTTTTGAGAGCCAGAATGGCCTTTTTCAGTTTTTGGGGGAAATAGTTTTTTCCCCCCAGAAAACAATGTTTTTGTCACCCCAAATGTGCTTTCCTCGCCCAAAAGGTGCGTTTAGCAGTGAAAACGGCGTGTTTAGAGAAAAAGAAAATTCTCAGCAAATTTCAAATTTTCTCAGCAAAAAGCACCTTTTTTGACCAAAAAGCACCTTTTCTCAGCCAAAACCCAATTTTGTTTCGCCAAAAAGTCGTCTTTTTATGACATGGGGTGTTATCAGGAGCAAAAAAGTGGTTTTCTCAGCAACAAAGTCATCCCGTCGGCGAAAAACGTCGTTTTGAGAGCAAAAATGGCCTTTTTCAGTTTTTGGGGCAAAAAGTTTTTTCCCCCCAGAGAAACCTGTTTTTGTCACCCCAAATGTGCTTTCCTTGCCCAAAAGGTGCGTTTAGCAGTGAAAACGGCGTGTTTAGAGAAAAAGAAAATTCTCAGCAAATTTCAAAGTTTCTCAGCAAAAAGCACCTTTTTTGACCAAAAAGCACGTTTTCTCAACCAAAACCCAATGTTTTTTCGCCAAAAAGTCGTCTTTTTATCTCATGGGGTGTTATCAGGAGCAAAAAAGTGGTTTTCTCAGCAACAAAGTCATCCCGTCGGCGAAAAACGTCGTTTTGAGAGCCAGAATGGCCTTTTTCAGTTTTTGGGGCAAAAAGTTTTTCCCCCCCAGAAAACACTGTTTTTGTCACCCCAAATGTGCTTTCCTCGCCCAAAAGGTGCGTTTAGCAGTGAAAACGGCGTGTTTAGAGCAAAAGAAAATTCTCAGCAAATTTCAAATTTTCTCAGCAAAAAGCACCTTTTCTCAGCCAAAACCCAATTTTTTTTCTCCAAAAAGTCGTCTTTTTATCTCATGGGGTGTTATCAGAAGCAAAATAGTGGTTTTCTCAGCAACAAAGTCATCCCGTCGGCGAAAAACGTCGTTTTGAGAGCCAGAATGGCCTTTTTCAGTTTTTGGGGCAAATAGTTTTTTTCCCCCAGAAAACACTGTTTTTGTCACCCCAAATGTGCTTTCCTCGCCCAAAAGGTGCGTTTAGCAGTGAAAACGGCGTGTTTAGAGAAAAAGAAAATTCTCAGCAAATTTCAAAGTTTCTCAGCAAAAAGCACCTTTTTTGACCAAAAAGCACCTTTTCTCAGCCAAAACCCAATTTTTTTTCGCCAAAAAGTCGTCTTTTTATGTCATGGGGTGTTATCAGGAGCAAAAAAGTGGTTTTCTCAGCAACAAAGTCATCCCGTCGGCGAAAAACGTCGTTTTGAGAGCAAAAATGGCCTTTTTCAGTTTTTGGGGCAAAAAGTTTTTTCCCCCCAGAGAAAACTGTTTTTGTCACCCCAAATGTGCTTTCCTCGCCCAAAAGGTGCGTTTAGCAGTGAAAACGGCGTGTTTAGAGCAAAAGAAAATTCTCAGCAAATTTCAAATTTTCTCAGCAAAAAGCACCTTTTTTGACCAAAAAGCACCTTTTCTCAGCCAAAACCCAATTTTTTTTCGCCAAAAAGTCGTCTTTTTATCTCATGGGGTGTTATCAGAAGCAAAATAGTGGTTTTCTCAGCAACAAAGTCATCCCGTCGGCGAAAAACGTCGTTTTGAGAGCCAGAATGGCCTTTTTCAGTTTTTGGGGCAAATAGTTTTTTTCCCCCAGAAAACACTGTTTTTGTCACCCCAAATGTGCTTTCCTCGCCCAAAAGGTGCGTTTAGCAGTGAAAACGGCGTGTTTAGAGAAAAAGAAAATTCTCAGCAAATTTCAAAGTTTCTCAGCAAAAAGCACCTTTTTTGACCAAAAAGCACCTTTTCTCAGCCAAAACCCAATTTTGTTTCGCCAAAAAGTCGTCTTTTTATGTCATGGGGTGTTATCAGGAGCAAAAAAGTGGTTTTCTCAGCAACAAAGTCATCCCGTCGGCGAAAAACGTCGTTTTGAGAGCCAGAATGGCCTTTTTCAGTTTTTGGGGCAAAAAGTTTTTTTTCCCCAGAAAACACTATTTTTGTCACCCCAAATGTGCTTTCCTCGCCCAAAAGGTGCGTTTAGCAGTGAAAACGGCGTGTTTAGAGAAAAAGAAAATTCTCAGCAAATTTGAAATTTTCTCAGCAAAAAGCGCCTTTTTTGACCAAAAAGCACCTTTTCTCAGCCAAAACCCAATTTTGTTTCGCCAAAAAGTCGTCTTTTTATCTCATGGGGTGTTATCAGGAGCAAAAAAGTGGTTTTCTCAGCAACAAAGTCATCCCGTCGGCGAAAAACGTCGTTTTGAGAGCCAGAATGGCCTTTTTCAGTTTTTGGGGCAAAAAGTTTTTTTTCCCCAGAAAACACTATTTTTGTCACCCCAAATGTGCTTTCCTCGCCCAAAAGGTGCTTTTTGCAGTGAAAACGGCGTGTTTAGAGAAAAAGAAAATTCACAGCAAATTTCAAATTTTTTCATCAAAAAGCACCTTTTTTGACCAAAAAGAACCTTTTCTCAGCCAAAACCCAATTTTTTTTCGCCAAAAAGTCGTCTTTTTATCTCATGGGGTGTTATCAGGAACAAAAAAGTGGTTTTCTCAGCAACAAAGTCATCCCGTCGGCGAAAAACGTCGTTTTGAGAGCCAGAATGGCCTTTTTCAGTTTTTGGGGCAAAAAGTTTTTTTTCCCCAGAAAACACTATTTTTGTCACCCCAAATGTGCTTTCCTCGCCCAAAAGGTGCGTTTAGCAGTGAAAACGGCGTGTTTAGAGAAAAAGAAAATTCACAGCAAATTTCAAATTTTTTCATCAAAAAGCACCTTTTTTGACCAAAAAGAACCTTTTCTCAGCCAAAACCCAATTTTTTTTCGCCAAAAAGTCGTCTTTTTATCTCATGGGGTGTTATCAGGAACAAAAAAGTGGTTTTCTCAGCAACAAAGTCATCCCGTCGGCGAAAAACGTCGTTTTGAGAGCCAGGATTGCCTTTTTCAGTTTTTGGGGCAAAAAGTTTTTTTCCCCCAGAAAACACTGTTTTTGTCACCCCAAATGTGCTTTCCTCGCCCAAAAGGTGCGTTTAGCAGTGAAAACGGCGTGTTTAGAGCAAAAGAAAATTCTCAGCAAATTTCAAAGTTTCTCAGCAAAAAGCACCTTTTCTCAGCCAAAACCCAATTTTTTTTTGCCAAAAAGTCGTCTTTTTATCTCATGGGGTGTTATCAGGAGCAAAAAAGTGGTTTTCTCAGCAACAAAGTCATCCCGTCGGCGAAAAACGTCGTTTTGAGAGCCAGAATGGCCTTTTTCAGTTTTTGGGGCAAAAAGTTTTTTTTCCCCAGAAAACACTATTTTTGTCACCCCAAATGTGCTTTCCTCGCCCAAAAGGTGCGTTTAGCAGTGAAAACGGCGTGTTTAGAGAAAAAGAAAATTCACAGCAAATTTCAAATTTTTTCATCAAAAAGCACCTTTTTTGACCAAAAAGAACCTTTTCTCAGCCAAAACCCAATTTTTTTTCGCCAAAAAGTCGTCTTTTTATCTCATGGGGTGTTATCAGGAACAAAAAAGTGGTTTTCTCAGCAACAAAGTCATCCCGTCGGCGAAAAACGTCGTTTTGAGAGCCAGAATGGCCTTTTTCAGTTTTTGGGGCAAAAAGTTTTTTTTCCCCAGAAAACACTATTTTTGTCACCCCAAATGTGCTTTCCTCGCCCAAAAGGTGCGTTTAGCAGTGAAAACGGCGTGTTTAGAGAAAAAGAAAATTCACAGCAAATTTCAAATTTTTTCATCAAAAAGCACCTTTTTTGACCAAAAAGAACCTTTTCTCAGCCAAAACCCAATTTTTTTTCGCCAAAAAGTCGTCTTTTTATCTCATGGGGTGTTATCAGGTACAAAAAAGTGGTTTTCTCAGCAACAAAGTCATCCCGTCGGCGAAAAACGTCGTTTTGAGAGCCAGGATTGCCTTTTTCAGTTTTTGGGGCAAAAAGTTTTTTTCCCCCAGAAAACACTGTTTTTGTCACCCCAAATGTGCTTTCCTCGCCCAAAAGGTGCGTTTAGCAGTGAAAACGGCGTGTTTAGAGCAAAAGAAAATTCTCAGCAAATTTCAAAGTTTCTCAGCAAAAAGCACCTTTTCTCAGCCAAAACCCAATTTTTTTTTGCCAAAAAGTCGTCTTTTTATCTCATGGGGTGTTATCAGGAGCAAAAAAGTGGTTTTCTCAGCAACAAAGTCATCCCGTCGGCGAAAAACGTCGTTTTGAGAGCCAGAATGGCCTTTTTCAGTTTTTGGGGCAAAAAGTTTTTTTTCCCCAGAAAACACTATTTTTGTCACCCCAAATGTGCTTTCCTCGCCCAAAAGGTGCGTTTAGCAGTGAAAACGGCGTGTTTAGAGAAAAAGAAAATTCACAGCAAATTTCAAATTTTTTCATCAAAAAGCACCTTTTTTGACCAAAAAGAACCTTTTCTCAGCCAAAACCCAATTTTTTTTCGCCAAAAAGTCGTCTTTTTATCTCATGGGGTGTTATCAGGAACAAAAAAGTGGTTTTCTCAGCAACAAAGTCATCCCGTCGGCGAAAAACGTCGTTTTGAGAGCCAGAATGGCCTTTTTCAGTTTTTGGGGCAAAAAGTTTTTTTTCCCCAGAAAACACTATTTTTGTCACCCCAAATGTGCTTTCCTCGCCCAAAAGGTGCGTTTAGCAGTGAAAACGGCGTGTTTAGAGAAAAAGAAAATTCACAGCAAATTTCAAATTTTTTCATCAAAAAGCACCTTTTTTGACCAAAAAGAACCTTTTCTCAGCCAAAACCCAATTTTTTTTCGCCAAAAAGTCGTCTTTTTATCTCATGGGGTGTTATCAGGAACAAAAAAGTGGTTTTCTCAGCAACAAAGTCATCCCGTCGGCGAAAAACGTCGTTTTGAGAGCCAGGATTGCCTTTTTCAGTTTTTGGGGCAAAAAGTTTTTTTCCCCCAGAAAACACTGTTTTTGTCACCCCAAATGTGCTTTCCTCGCCCAAAAGGTGCGTTTAGCAGTGAAAACGGCGTGTTTAGAGCAAAAGAAAATTCTCAGCAAATTTCAAAGTTTCTCAGCAAAAAGCACCTTTTCTCAGCCAAAACCCAATTTTTTTTTGCCAAAAAGTCGTCTTTTTATCTCATGGGGTGTTATCAGGAGCAAAAAAGTGGTTTTCTCAGCAACAAAGTCATCCTGTCGGCGAAAAACGTCGTTTTGAGAGCAAAAATGGCCTTTTTCAGTTTTTGGGGCAAAAAGTTTTTTCCCCGGAGAAAAATTTTTTTTGTCACCCCAAATGTGCTTTCCTCGCCCAAAAGGTGCGTTTACCAGTGAAAACGGCGTGTTTAGAGCAAAAGAAAATTCTCAGCAAATTTCAAAGTTTCTCAGTAAAAAGCACCTTTTTTGACCAAAAAGCACCTTTTCTCAGCCAAAACCCCATTTTGTTTCGCCAAAAAGTCGTCTTTTTATCTCATGGGGTGTTATCAGGAGCAAAAAAGTGGTTTTCTCAGCAACAAAGTCATCCCGTCGGCGAAAAACGTCGTTTTGAGAGCCAGAATGGCCTTTTTCAGTTTTTGGGGCAAAAAGTTTTTTTTCCCCAGAAAACACTATTTTTGTCACCCCAAATGTGCTTTCCTCGCCCAAAAGGTGCGTTTAGCAGTGAAAACGGCGTGTTTAGAGAAAAAGAAAATTCACAGCAAATTTCAAATTTTTTCATCAAAAAGCACCTTTTTTGACCAAAAAGAACCTTTTCTCAGCCAAAACCCAATTTTTTTTCGCCAAAAAGTCGTCTTTTTATCTCATGGGGTGTTATCAGGAACAAAAAAGTGGTTTTCTCAGCAACAAAGTCATCCCGTCGGCGAAAAACGTCGTTTTGAGAGCCAGGATTGCCTTTTTCAGTTTTTGGGGCAAAAAGTTTTTTTCCCCCAGAAAACACTGTTTTTGTCACCCCAAATGTGCTTTCCTCGCCCAAAAGGTGCGTTTAGCAGTGAAAACGGCGTGTTTAGAGCAAAAGAAAATTCTCAGCAAATTTCAAAGTTTCTCAGCAAAAAGCACCTTTTCTCAGCCAAAACCCAATTTTTTTTTGCCAAAAAGTCGTCTTTTTATCTCATGGGGTGTTATCAGGAGCAAAAAAGTGGTTTTCTCAGCAACAAAGTCATCCCGTCGGCGAAAAACGTCGTTTTGAGAGCCAGAATGGCCTTTTTCAGTTTTTGGGGCAAAAAGTTTTTTCCCCCCAGAAAACACTGTTTTTGTCACCCCAAATGTGCCTTCCTCGCCAAAAAGGTGCGTTTAGCAGTGAAAACGGCGTGTTTAGAGCAAAAGAAAATTCTCAGCAAATTTCAAATTTTCTCAGCAAAAAGCACCTTTTCTCAGCCAAAACCCAATTTTTTTTTGCCAAAAAGTCGTCTTTTTATCTCATGGGGTGTTATCAGGAGCAAAAAAGTGGTTTTCTCAGCAACAAAGTCATCCCGTCGGCGAAAAGCGTCGTTTTGAGAGCAAAAATGGCCTTTTTCAGTTTTTGGGGGAAAACGTTTTTTCCCCCCAGAAAAAATTTTTTTGTCACCCCAAATGTGCTTTCCTCGCCCAAAAGGTGCGTTTGCCAGTGAAAACGGCGTGTTTAGAGCAAAAGAAAATTCTCAGCAAATTTCAAAGTTTCTCAGCAAAAAGCACCTTTTTTTGACCAAAAAGCACCTTTTCTCAGCCAAAAGCCAATTTGTTTTCGCCAAAAAGTCGTCTATTTATCTCATAGGGTGTTATCAGGAGCAAAAAAGTGGTTTTCTCAGCAACAAAGTCATCCCGTCGGCGAAAAACGTCGTTTTGAGAGCCAGAATGGCCTTTTTCAGTTTTTTGGGGAAAAAGTTTTTTCCCCCCAGAAAAATTTTTTTTGTCACCCCAAATGTGCTTTCCTCGCCCAAAAGGTGCGTTTACCAGTGAAAACGGCGTGTTTAGAGCAAAAGAAAATTCTCAGCAAATTTCAAAGTTTCTCAGCAAAAAGCACCTTTTTTGACCAAAAAGCACCTTTTCTCAGCCAAAACCCAATTTTTTTTCGCCAAAAAGTCGTCTATTTATCTCATGGGGTGTTATCAGGAGCAAAAAAGTGGTTTTCTCAGCAACAAAGTCATCCCGTCGGCGAAAAACGTCGTTTTGAGAGCCAGAATGGCCTTTTTCAGTTTTTGTGGCAAAAAGTTTTTTCCCCCCAGAAAACACTGTTTTTGTCACCCCAAATGTGCTTTCCTCGCCCAAAAGGTGCGTTTACCAGTGAAAACGGCGTGTTTAGAGCAAAAGAAAATTCTCAGCAAATTTCAAAGTTTCTCAGCAAAAAGCACCTTTTTTGACCAAAAAGCACCTTTTCTCAGCCAAAACCCAATTTTGTTTCGCCAAAAAGTCGTCTATTTATCTCATGGGGTGTTATCAGGAGCAAAAAAAGTGGTTTTCTCAGCAACAAAGTCATCCCGTCGGCGAAAAACGTCGTTTTGAGAGCCAGAATGGCCTTTTTCAGTTTTTGTGGCAAAAAGTTTTTTCCCCCAAGAAAACACTGTTTTTGTCACCCCAAATGTGCTTTCCTCGCCCAAAAGGTGCGTTTACCAGTGAAAACGGCGTGTTTAGAGCAAAAGAAAATTCTCAGCAAATTTCAAAGTTTCTCAGCAAAAAGCACCTTTTTTTGACCAAAAAATACCTTTTCTCAGCCAAAACCCAATTTTGTTTCGCCAAAAAGTCGTCTTTTTATGTCATGGGGTGTTATCAGGAGCAAAAAAGTGGTTTTCTCAGCAACAAAGTCATCCCGTCGGCGAAAAACGTCGTTTTGAG
This sequence comes from Anthopleura xanthogrammica, assembly GCA_964019055.1. Lineage (NCBI taxonomy): Eukaryota > Metazoa > Cnidaria > Anthozoa > Actiniaria > Actiniidae > Anthopleura > Anthopleura xanthogrammica. Next base: position 8,457,077 of record OZ025210.1, read on the forward strand.
AGCCAGAATGGCCTTTTTCAGTTTTTGGGGCAAAAAGTTCCCCCCCCCCAGAAAACACTGTTTTTGTCACCTCAAATGTGCTTTCCTCGCCCAAAAGGTGCGTTTAGCAGTGAAAACGGCGTGTTTAGAGCAAAAGAAAATTCTCAGCAAATTTCAAATTTTCTCAGCAAAAAGCACCTTTTTTGACCAAAAAGTACCTTTTCTCAGCCAAAACCCAATTTTTTTTCGTCAAAAAGTCGTCTTTTTATCTCATGGGGTGTTATCAGAAGCAAAATAGTGGTTTTCTCAGCAACAAAGTCATCCCGTCGGCGAAAAACGTCGTTTTGAGAGCCAGAATGGCCTTTTTCAGTTTTTGTGGCAAAAAGTTTTTTCCCCCAAGAAAACACTGTTTTTGTCACCCCAAATGTGCTTTCCTTGCCCAAAAGGTGCGTTTACCAGTGAAAACGGCGTGTTTAGAGCAAAAGAAAATTCTCAGCAAATTTCAAAGTTTCTCAGCAAAAAGCACCTTTTTTTGACCAAAAAATACCTTTTCTCAGCCAAAACCCAATTTTTTTTCGCCAAAAAGTCGTCTTTTTATGTCATGGGGTGTTATCAGGAGCAAAAAAGTGGTTTTCTCAGCAACAAAGTCATCCCGTCGGCGAAAAACGTCGTTTTGAGAGCCAGAATGGCCTTTTTCAGTTTTTGGGGCAAAAAGTTCCCCCCCCCCAGAAAACACTGTTTTTGTCACCTCAAATGTGCTTTCCTCGCCCAAAAGGTGCGTTTAGCAGTGAAAACGGCGTGTTTAGAGCAAAAGAAAATTCTCAGCAAATTTCAAATTTTCTCAGCAAAAAGCACCTTTTTTGACCAAAAAGTACCTTTTCTCAGCCAAAACCCAATTTTTTTTCGTCAAAAAGTCGTCTTTTTATCTCATGGGGTGTTATCAGAAGCAAAATAGTGGTTTTCTCAGCAACAAAGTCATCCCGTCGGCGAAAAACGTCGTTTTGAGAGCCAGAATGGCCTTTTTCAGTTTTTAGGGCAAATAGTTTTTTTCCCCCAGAAAACACTGTTTTTGTCACCCCAAATGTGCTTTCCTCGCCCAAAAGGTGCGTTAAGCAGTGAAAACGGCGTGTTTAGAGAAAAAGAAAATTCTCAGCAAATTTCAAATTTTCTCAGCAAAAAGCACCTTTTTTGACCAAAAAGCACCTTTTCTCAGCCAAAACCCAATTTTTTTTTGCCAAAAAGTCGTCTTTTTATCTCATGGGGTGTTATCAGGAGCAAAAAAGTGGTTTTCTCAGCAACAAAGTCATCCCGTCGGCGAAAAACGTCTTTTTTAGAGCAAAAATGGCCTTTTTCAGTTTTTGGGGCAAAAAGTTTTTTCCCCCCCCAGAGAAAACTGTTTTTGTCACCCAAAATGTGCTTTCCTTGTCCAAAAGGTGCGTTTAGCAGTGAAAACGGCGTGTTTAGAGAAAAAGAAAATTCTCAGCAAATTTCAAAGTTTCTCAGCAAAAAGCACCTTTTTTGACCAAAAAGCACCTTTTCTCAGCCAAAACCCAATTTTTTTTCGCCAAAAAGTCGTCTTTTTATCTCATGGGGTGTTATCAGAAGCAAAATAGTGGTTTTCTCAGCAACAAAGTCATCCCGTCGGCGAAAAACGTCGTTTTGAGAGCCAGAATGGCCTTTTTCAGTTTTTGGGGCAAATAGTTTTTTTCCCCCAGAAAACACTGTTTTTGTCACCCCAAATGTGCTTTCCTCGCCCAAAAGGTGCGTTTAGCAGTGAAAACGGCGTGTTTAGAGCAAAAGAAAATTCTCAGCAAATTTCAAAGTTTCTCAGCAAAAAGCACCTTTTTTGACCAAAAAGCACCATTTGTCAGCCAAAACCCAATTTTTTCTCGCCAAAAAGTCGTCTTTTTATCTCATGGGGTGTTATCAGAAGCAAAATAGTGGTTTTCTCAGCAACAAAGTCATCCCGTCGGCGAAAAACGTCGTTTTGAGAGTCAGAATGGCCTTTTTCAGTTTTTGGGGCAAATAGTTTTTTTCCCCCAGAAAACACTGTTTTTGTCACCCCAAATGTGCTTTCCTCACCCAAAAGGTGCGTTTAGCAGTGAAAACGGCGTGTTTAGAGAAAAAGAAAATTCTCAGCAAATTTCAAAGTTTCTCAGCAAAAAGCACCTTTTTTGACCAGAAAGCACCTTTTCTCAGCCAAAACCCAATGTTTTTTCGCCAAAAAGTAGTCTTTTTATCTCATGGGGTGTTATCAGGAGCAAAAAAGTGGTTTTCTCAGCAACAAAGTCATCCCGTCGGCGAAAAACGTCGTTTTGAGAGCCAGAATGGCCTTTTTCAGTTTTTGGGGGAAAACGTTTTTTCCCCTTCGAAAACACTGTTTTTGTCACCTCAAATGTGCTTTCCTCGCCCAAAACGTGCGTTTAGCAGTGAAAACGGCGTGTTTAGAGGAAAAGAAAATTCTCAGCAAATTTCAAAGTTTCTCAGCAAAAAGCACCTTTTTTGACCAAAAAGCACCTTTTCTCAGCCAAAACCCAACTTTTTTTCGCCAAAAAGTCGTCTTTTTATCTCATGGGGTGTTATGAGGAGCAAAAAAGTGGTTTTCTCAGCAACAAAGTCATCCCGTCGGCGAAAAACGTCGTTTTGAGAGCCAGAATGGCCTTTTTCAGTTTTTGGGGCAAATAGTTTTTTTCCCCCAGAAAACACTGTTTTTGTCACCCCAAATGTGCTTTCCTCGCCCAAAAGGTGCGTTTAGGAGTGAAAACGGCGTGTTTAGAGAAAAAGAAAATTCTCAGCAAATTTCAAATTTTCTTAGCAAAAAGCACCTTTTTTTGACCAAAAAGCACCTTTTCTCAGCCAAAACCCAATTTTGTTTCGCCAAAAAGTCGTCTTTTTATGTCATGGGGTGTTATCAGGAGCAAAAAAGTGGTTTTCTCAGCAACAAAGTCATCCCGTCGGCGAAAAACGTCGTTTTGAGAGCAAAAATGGCCTTTTTCAGTTTTTGGGGAAAAAGTTTTTTCCCCCCAGAAAAAACTGTTTTTGTCACCCCAAATGTGCTTTCCTTGCCCAAAAGGTGCGTTTAGCAGTGAAAACGGCGTGTTTAGAGCAAAAGAAAATTCTCAGCAAATTTCAAAGTTTCTCAGCAAAAAGCACCTTTTTTGACCAAAAAGCACCTTTTCTAAGCCAAAACCCAATGTTTTTTCGCCAATAAGTCGTCTTTTTATCTCATGGGGTGTTATCAGGAGCAAAAGAGTGGTTTTCTCAGCAACAAAGTCATCCCGTCGGCGAAAAACGTCGTTTTGAGAGCCAGAATGGCAATTTCAGTTTTTGGGGCAAAAAGTTTTTTTCCCCCAGAAAACACTGTTTTTGTCACCCCAAATGTGCTGTCCTCGCCCAAAAGGTGCGATTAACAGTGAAAACGGCGTGTTTAGAGCGAAAGAAAATTCTCAGCAAATTTCAAATTTTCTCAGCAAAAAGCACCTTTTTTGACCAAAAAGCACCTTTTCTAAGCCAAAACCCCATTTATTTTCGCCAAAAAGTCGTCTTTTTATCTCATGGGGTGTCTTAGGAGCAAAAAAGTGGTTTTCTCAGCAACAAAGTCATCCCGTCGGCGAAAAACGTCGTTTTGAGAGCCAGAATGGCCTTTTTCAGTTTTTGGGGCAAAACGTTTTTCCCCCCCAGAAAACACTCTTTTTGTCACCCCAAATGTGCTTTGCTCGCCCAAAAGGTGCGTTTAGCAGTGAAAACGGCGTGTTTAGAGCAAAAGAAAATTGTCAGCAAATTTCAAATTTTCTCAGCAAAAAGCACCTTTTTTGACCAAAAAGCACCATTTGTCAGCCAAAACCCCATTTTTGTTCGCCAAAAAGTCGTCTTTTTATCTCATGGGGTGTTATCAGGAGCAAAAAAGTGGTTTTCTAAGCAACAAAATCATCCCGTCGGCGAAAAACGTCGTTTTGAAAGCCAGAATGGCCTTTTTCAGTTTTTGGGGCAAAAACTTTTTTCCCCCTAGAAAACACTGTTTTTGTCACCCGAAATGTGCTTTCCTCTCCCAAAAGGTGCATTTAGCAGTGTAAACGGCGTGTTTAGAGAAAAAGAAAATTCTCATCAAATTTCAAATTTTCTCAGCAAAAAGCACCTTTTTTGACCAAAAAGCACCTTTTCTCAGCCAAAACCGAATTTTTTTTTTGCCAAAAAATCGTCTTTTTATCTCATGGGGTGTTATCAGGAGCAAAAAAGTGGTTTTCTCAGCAACCAAGTCATCCCGTCGGCGAAAAACGTCGTTTTGAGAGCCAGAATGGCCTTTTTCAGTTTTTGGGGCAAAAAGTTTTTTTCCCCCTAGAAAACACTGTTTTTGTCACCCCAAATGTGCTTTCCTCGCCCAAAAGGTGCGTTTAGCAGTGAAAACGGCGTGTTTAGAGCAAAAGAGAATTCTCAGCAAATTTCAAATTTTCTCAGCAAAAAGCACCTTTTTTGACCAAAAAGCACCTTTTCTCAGCCAAAACCCAAGTTTTTTTTGCGAAAAAGTCGTCTTTTTATCTCATGGGGTGTTATCAAGAGCAAAAAAGTGGTTTTCTCAGCAACAAAGTCATCCCGTCGGCGAAAAACGTCGTTTTGAAAGCCAGAATGGCCTTTTTCAGTTTTTGGGGCAAAAAGTTTTTTCCCCCAAGAAAACACTGTTTTTGTCACCCCAAATGTGCTTTCCTCGCCCAAAAGGTGCGTTTAGCAGTGAAAACGGCGTGTTTAGAGCGAAAGAAAATTCTCAGCAAATTTCAAATTTTCTCAGCAAAAAGCACCTTTTTTGACCAAAAAGCACCTTTTCTCAGCCAAAACCCAAATTTTTTTGCCAAAAAGTCGTCTTTTTATCTCATGGGGTGTTATCAGGAGCAAAAAAGTGGTTTTCTCAGCAACAAAGTCATCCCGTCGGCGAAAAACGTCGTTTTGAGAGCCAGAATGGCCTTTTTCAGTTTTTGGGGCAAAAAGTTTTTTTTCCCAAGAAAACACTGTTTTTGTCACCCCAAATGTGCTTTCCTCTCCCAAAAGGTGCGTTTAGCAGTGAAAACGGCGTGTTTAGAGCAAAAGAGAATTCTCAGCAAATTTCAAATTTTCTCAGCAAAAAGCACCTTTTTTGACCAAAAAGCACCTTTTCTCAGCCAAAACCCAAGTTTTTTTTGCGAAAAAGTCGTCTTTTTATCTCATGGGGTGTTATCAAGAGCAAAAAAGTGGTTTTCTCAGCAACAAAGTCATCCCGTCGGCGAAAAACGTCGTTTTGAAAGCCAGAATGGCCTTTTTCAGTTTTTGGGGCAAAAAGTTTTTTCCCCCAAGAAAACACTGTTTTTGTCACCCCAAATGTGCTTTCCTCGCCCAAAAGGTGCGTTTAGCAGTGAAAACGGCGTGTTTAGAGCGAAAGAAAATTCTCAGCAAATTTCAAATTTTCTCAGCAAAAAGCACCTTTTTTGACCAAAAAGCACCTTTTCTCAGCCAAAACCCAAATTTGTTTGCCAAAAAGTCGTCTTTTTATCTCATGGGGTGTTATCAGGAGCAAAAAAGTGGTTTTCTCAGCAACAAAGTCATCCCGTCGGCGAAAAACGTCGTTTTGAGAGCCAGAATGGCCTTTTTCAGTTTTTGGGGCAAAAAGTTTTTTTTCCCAAGAAAACACTGTTTTTGTCACCCCAAATGTGCTTTCCTCTCCCAAAAGGTGCGTTTAGCAGTGAAAACGGCGTGTTTAGAGCAAAAGAGAATTCTCAGCAAATTTCAAATTTTCTCAGCAAAAAGCACCTTTTTTGACCAAAAAGCACCTTTTCTCAGCCAAAACCCAAGTTTTTTTTGCGAAAAAGTCGTCTTTTTATCTCATGGGGTGTTATCAAGAGCAAAAAAGTGGTTTTCTCAGCAACAAAGTCATCCCGTCGGCGAAAAACGTCGTTTTGAAAGCCAGAATGGCCTTTTTCAGTTTTTGGGGCAAAAAGTTTTTTCCCCCAAGAAAACACTGTTTTTGTCACCCCAAATGTGCTTTCCTCGCCCAAAAGGTGCGTTTAGCAGTGAAAACGGCGTGTTTAGAGCGAAAGAAAATTCTCAGCAAATTTCAAATTTTCTCAGCAAAAAGCACCTTTTTTGACCAAAAAGCACCTTTTCTCAGCCAAAACCCAAATTTGTTTGCCAAAAAGTCGTTTTTTTATCTCATGGGGTGTTATCAGGAGCAAAAAAGTGGTTTTCTCAGCAACAAAGTCATCCCGTCGGCGAAAAACGTCGTTTTGAGAGCCAGAATGGCCTTTTTCAGTTTTTGGGGCAAAAAGTTTTTTTTCCCAAGAAAACACTGTTTTTGTCACCCCAAATGTGCTTTCCTCTCCCAAAAGGTGCGTTTAGCAGTGAAAACGGCGTGTTTAGAGCAAAAGAAAATTCTCAGCAAATTTCAAATTTTCTCAGCAAAAAGCACCTTTTTTGACCAAAAAGCACCTTTTCTCAGCCAAAACCCAAATTTTTTTTGCCAAAAAGTCGTCTTTTATCTCATGGGGTGTTATCAGGAGAAAAAAAGTGGCTTTCTTAGGAACAAATTCATCCCGTCGGCGAAAAACGTCGTTTTGAGAGCCAGAATGGCCTTTTTCAGTTTTTGGGGCAAAAAGTTTTTTTTCCCAAGAAAACACTGATTTTGTCACCCCAAATGTGCTTTCCTCCCCCAAAAGGTGCGTTTAGCAGTGAAAACAGCGTGTTTAGAGAAAAAGAAAATTCTCAGCAAATTTCAAATTTTCTCAGCAAAAAGCACCTTTTTTGACCAAAAAGCACCTTTTCTCAGCCAAAACCCAATTTTTTTTCCCCAAAAAGTCGTCTTTTTATCTCATGGGGTGTTATCAAGAGCAAAAAAGTGGTTTTCTCAGCAACAAAGTCATCCCGTCGGCGAAAAACGTCGTTTTGAAAGCCAGAAAGGCCTTTTTCAGTTTTTGGGGCAAAAAGTTTTTTTCCCCAAGAAAACACTGTTTTTGTCAGCCCAAATGTGCTTTCCTCGCCCAAAAGGTGCGTTTAGCAGTGAAAACGGCGTGTTTAGAGGAAAAGAAAATTCTCAGCAAATTTCAAATTTTCTCAGCAAAAAGCACCTTTTTTGACCAAAAAGCACCTTTTCTCAGCCAAAACCCAAATTTTTTTGCCGAAAAGTCGTCTTTTTATCTCATGGGGTGTTATCAGGAGCAAAAAAGTGGTTTTCTCAGCAACAAAGTCATCCCGTCGGCGAAAAACGTCGTTTTGAGAGCCAGAATGGCCTTTTTCAGTTTTTGGGGCAAAAAGTTTTTTTTCCCAAGAAAACACTGATTTTGTCACCCCAAATGTGCTTTCCTCGCCCAAAAGGTGCGTTAAGCAGTGAAAACGGCGTGTTTAGAGCAAAAGAAAATTATCAGCAAATTTCAAATTTTCTCAGCAAAAAGCACCTTTTTTGACCAAAAAGCACCTTTTCAAAGCCAAAACCCAATTTTGTTTCGCCAAAAAGTCGTCTTTTTATCTCATGGGGTGTTATCAGGAGCAAAAAAGTGGTTTTCTCAGCAACAAAGTCATCCCGTCGGCGAAAAACGTCGTTTTGAGAGCCAGAATGGCCTTTTTCAGTTTTTGGGGCAAAAAGTTTTTTTCCCCAAGAAAACACTGATTTTGTCACCCCAAATGTGCTTTCCTCGCCCAAAAGGTGCGTTTAGCAGTGAAAACGGCGTGTTTAGAGTAAAAGAAAATTCTCAGCAAATTTCAAAGTTTCTCAGCAAAAAGCACCTTTTTTGACCAAAAAGCACCTTTTCTCAGCCAAAACCCAAATTTTTTTGCCAAAAAGTCGTCTTTTTATCTCATGGGGTGTTACCAGGAGCAAAAAAGTGGTTTTCTCAGCAACAAAGTCATCCCGTCGGCGAAAAACGTCGTTTTGAGAGCCAGAATGGCCTTTTTCAGTTTTTGGGGCAAAAAGTTTTTTTTCCCAAGAAAACACTGTTTTTGTCACCCCAAATGTGCTTTCCTCGCCCAAAAGGTGCGTTTAGCAGTGAAAATGGCGTGTTTAGAGCAAAAGAAAATTCTCAGCAAATTTCAAATTTTCTCAGCAAAAAGCACCTTTTTTGACCAAAAAGCACCTTTTCTCAGCCAAAACCCAATTTTTTTTCGCCAAAAAGTCGTCTTTTATCTTATTGGGTGTTATCAGGAGCAAAAAAGTGGTTTTCTCAGCAACAAAGTCATCCCGTCGGCAAAAAACGTCGTTTTGAAAGCCAGAATGGCCTTTTTCAGTTTTTGGGGCAAAAAGTTTTTTTCCCCAAGAAAACACTGTTTTTGTCACCCCAAATGTGCTTTCCTCGCCCAAAAGGTGCGTTTAGCAGTGAAAACGGCGTGTTTAGATCAAAAGAAAATTCTCAGCAAATTTCAAATTTTCTCAGCAAAAAGCACCTTTTTTGACCAAAAAGCACCTTTTCTCAGCCAAAACCCAATTTTTTTTCGCCAAAAAGTCGTCTTTTATCTTATTGGGTGTTATCAGGAGCAAAAAAGTGGTTTTCTCAGCAACAAAGTCATCCCGTCGGCAAAAAACGTCGTTTTGAAAGCCAGAATGGCCTTTTTCAGTTTTTGGGGGAAAAAGTTTTTTTCCCCAAGAAAACACTGTTTTTGTCACCCCAAATGTGCTTTCCTCGCCCAAAAGGTGCGTTTAGCAGTGAAAACGGCGTGTTTAGATCAAAAGAAAATTGTCAGCAAATTTCAAATTTTCTGAGCAAAAAGCACCTTTTTTGACCAAAAAGCACCATTTCTCAGCCAAAACCCAAATTTGTTTGCCAAAAAGTCGTCTTTTATCTCATGGGGTGTTATCAGGAGAAAAAAAGCGGTTTTCTCAGCAACAAAGTCATCCCGTCGGTGAAAAAGGTCGTTTTGAGAGCCAGAATGGCCTTTTTCAGTTTTTGGGGCAAAAAGTTTTTTCCCCCTAGAAAACACTGTTTTTGTCACCCCAAATGTGCTTTCCTAGCCCAAAAGGTGCGTTTAGCAGTGAAAACGGCGTGTTTAGAGCAAAAGAAAATTCTCAGCAAATTTCAAATTTTCTCAGGAAATTTCAAATTTTCTCAGGAAAAAGCACCTTTTCTTAGCCAAAACCCAATTTTGATTCGCCAAAAAGTCGTCTTTTTATCTCATGGGGTGTTATGAGGAGCAAAAAAGTGGTTTTCTCAGCAACAAAGTCATCCCGTCGGCGAAAAACCTCGTTTTAAAAGCTAGAATGGCCTTTTTCAGTTTTTGGGGCAAAAAGTTTTTTCCCCCCAGAAAACACTGTTTTTGTCACCCCAAATGTGCTTTCCTCGCCCAAAAGGTGCGTTTAGCAGTGAAAACGGCGTGTTTAGATCAAAAGAAAATTGTCAGCAAATTTCAAATTTTCTCAGCAAAAAGCACCTTTTTTGACCAAAAAGCACCATTTCTCAGCCAAAACCCAAATTTGTTTGCCAAAAAGTCGTCTTTTATCTCATGGGGTGTTATCAGGAGAAAAAAAGCGGTTTTCTCAGCAACAAAGTCATCCCGTCGGTGAAAAAGGTCGTTTTGAGAGCCAGAATGGCCTTTTTCAGTTTTTGGGGCAAAAAGTTTTTTCCCCCTAGAAAACACTGATTTTGTCACCCCAAATGTGCTTTCCTAGCCCAAAAGGTGCGTTTAGCAGTGAAAACGGCGTGTTTAGAGCAAAAGAAAATTCTCAGCAAATTTCAAATTTTCTCAGGAAATTTCAAATTTTCTCAGGAAAAAGCACCTTTTCTTAGCCAAAACCCAATTTTGATTCGCCAAAAAGTCGTCTTTTTATCTCATGGGGTGTTATGAGGAGCAAAAAAGTGGTTTTCTCAGCAACAAAGTCATCCCGTCGGCGAAAAACCTCGTTTTAAAAGCTAGAATGGCCTTTTTCAGTTTTTGGGGCAAAAAGTTTTTTCCCCCCAGAAAACACTGTTTTTGTCACCCCAAATGTGCTTTCCTCGCCCAAAAGGTGCGTTTAGCAGTGAAAACGGCGTGTTTAGAGCAAAAGAAAATTCTCAGCAAATTTCAAAGTTTCTCAGCAAAAAGCACCTTTTTAAACCAAAAAGCACCTTTTCTCAGCCAAAACCCAATTTTTTTTCGTTAAAAAGTCGTCTTTTATCTCATGGGGTGTTATCGGGAGCAAAAAAGTGGTTTTCTCAGCAACAAAGTCATCACGTCGGCGAAAAACGTCGTTTTGAGAGCCAGAATGGCCTTTTTCAGTTTTTGGGGCAAAAAGTTTTTTCCCCCAAGAAAACACTGTTTTTGTCACCCCAAATGTGCTTTCCTCGCCCAAAAGGTGCGTTTAGCAGTGAAAACGGCGTGTTTAGAGAAAAAGAAAATTCTCAGCAAATTTCAAATTTTCTCAGCAAAAAGCACCTTTTTTGACCAAAAAGCACCTTTTCTCAGCCAAAACCCAATTTTTTTTTGCGAAAAAGTCGTCTTTTTATCTCATGGGGTGTTATCAGGAGCAAAAAAGTGGTTTTCTCAGCAACAAAGTCATCCCGTCGGCGAAAAACGTCGTTTTGAAAGCCAGAATGGCCTTTTTCAGTTTTTGGGGCAAAAAGTTTTTTCCCCCCAGAAAACACTGTTTTTGTCACCCCAAATGTGCTTTCCTCGCCCAAAAGGTGCGTTTAGCAGTGAAAACGGCGTGTTTAGAGCAAAAGAAAATTCTCAGCAAATTTCAAATTTTCTCAGCAAAAAGCACCTTTTCTCAGCCAAAACCCAATTTTGTTTCGCCAAAAAGTCGTCTTTTTATCTCATGGGGTGTTATCAGGAGCAAAAAAGTGGTTTTCTCAGCAACAAAGTCATCCCGTCGGCGAAAAACGTCGTTTTGAAAGCCAGAATGGCCTTTTTCAGTTTTTGGGGCAAAAAGTTTTTTCCCCCCAGAAAACACTGTTGTTGTTACCCCAAATGTGGTTTCCTCGCCCAAAAGGTGCGTTTAGCAGTGAAAACGGCGTGTTTAGAGAAAAAGAGAATTCTCAGCAAATTTCAAATTTTCTCAGCAAAAAGCACCTTTTCTCACCCAAAACCCAATTTTGTTTCGCCAAAAAGTCGTCTTTTTATCTCATGGGATGTTATGAGGAGCAAAAAAGTGGTTTTCTCAGCAACAAAGCCATCCCGTCGGCGAAAAACCTCGTTTTGAAAGCTAGAATGGCCTTTTTCAGTTTTTGGGGCAAAAAGTTTTTTTCCCCCAGAAAACACTGTTTTTGTCACCCCAAATGTGGTTTCCTCGCCCAAAAGGTGCGTTTAGCAGTGAAAACGGCGTGTTTAGAGAAAATGAAAATTCTCAGCAAATTTCAAATTTTCTCAGCAAAAAGCACCTTTTTTGACCAAAAAGCACCTTTTCTCAGCCAAAACCCAATGTTTTTTCGCCAAAAAGTCGTCTTTTTATCTCATGGGGTGTTATCACGAGCAAAAAAGTGGTTTTCTCAGCAACAAAGTCATCCCGTCGGCGAAAAACGTCGTTTTGAAAGCCAGAATGGCGTTTTTCAGTTTTTGGGGCAAAAAGTTTTTTCCCCCCAGAAAACACTGTTGTTGTTACCCCAAATGTGCTTTCCTCGCCCAAAAGGTGCGTTTAGCAGTGAAAACGGCGTGTTTAGAGAAAAAGAGAATTCTCAGCAAATTTCAAATTTTCTCAGCAAAAAGCACCTTTTTAAACCAAAAAGCACCTTTTCTCAGCCAAAACCCAATTTTTTTTCGTTAAAAAGTCGTCTTTTATCTCATGGGGTGTTATCGGGAGCAAAAAAGTGGTTTTCTCAGCAACAAAGTCATCACGTCGGCGAAAAACGTCGTTTTGAGAGCCAGAATGGCCTTTTTCAGTTTTTGGGGCAAAAAGTTTTTTCCCCCAAGAAAACACTGTTTTTGTCACCCCAAATGTGCTTTCCTCGCCCAAAAGGTGCGTTTAGCAGTGAAAACGGCGTGTTTAGAGAAAAAGAAAATTCTCAGCAAATTTCAAATTTTCTCAGCAAAAAGCACCTTTTTTGACCAAAAAGCACCTTTTCTCAGCCAAAACCCAATTTTTTTTTGCGAAAAAGTCGTCTTTTTATCTCATGGGGTGTTATCAGGAGCAAAAAAGTGGTTTTCTCAGCAACAAAGTCATCCCGTCGGCGAAAAACGTCGTTTTGAAAGCCAGAATGGCCTTTTTCAGTTTTTGGGGCAAAAAGTTTTTCCCCCCCAGAAAACACTGTTTTTGTCACCCCAAATGTGCTTTCCTCGCCCAAAAGGTGCGTTTAGCAGTGAAAACGGCGTGTTTAGAGCAAAAGAAAATTCTCAGCAAATTTCAAATTTTCTCAGCAAAAAGCACCTTTTCTCAGCCAAAACCCAATTTTGTTTCGCCAAAAAGTCGTCTTTTTATCTCATGGGGTGTTATCAGGAGCAAAAAAGTGGTTTTCTCAGCAACAAAGTCATCCCGTCGGCGAAAAACGTCGTTTTGAAAGCCAGAATGGCCTTTTTCAGTTTTTGGGGCAAAAAGTTTTTTCCCCCCAGAAAACACTGTTGTTGTTACCCCAAATGTGGTTTCCTCGCCCAAAAGGTGCGTTTAGCAGTGAAAACGGCGTGTTTAGAGAAAAAGAGAATTCTCAGCAAATTTCAAATTTTCTCAGCAAAAAGCACCTTTTCTCACCCAAAACCCAATTTTGTTTTGCCAAAAAGTCGTCTTTTTATCTCATGGGGTGTTATGAGGAGCAAAAAAGTGGTTTTCTCAGCAACAAAGCCATCCCGTCGGCGAAAAACCTCGTTTTGAAAGCTAGAATGGCCTTTTTCAGTTTTTGGGGCAAAAAGTTTTTTTCCCCCAGAAAACACTGTTTTTGTCACCCCAAATGTGGTTTCCTCGCCCAAAAGGTGCGTTTAGCAGTGAAAACGGCGTGTTTAGAGAAAATGAAAATTCTCAGCAAATTTCAAATTTTCTCAGCAAAAAGCACCCTTTTTGACCAAAAAGCACCTTTTCTCAGCCAAAACCCAATGTTTTTTCGCCAAAAAGTCGTCTTTTTATCTCATGGGGTGTTATGAGGAGCAAAAAAGTGGTTTTCTCAGCAACAAAGCCATCCCGTCGGCGAAAAACCTCGTTTTGAAAGCTAGAATGGCCTTTTTCAGTTTTTGGGGCAAAAAGTTTTTTTCCCCCAGAAAACACTGTTTTTGTCACCCCAAATGTGGTTTCCTCGCCCAAAAGGTGCGTTTAGCAGTGAAAACGGCGTGTTTAGAGAAAATGAAAATTCTCAGCAAATTTCAAATTTTCTCAGCAAAAAGCACCCTTTTTGACCAAAAAGCACCTTTTCTCAGCCAAAACCCAATGTTTTTTCGCCAAAAAGTCGTCTTTTTATCTCATGGGGTGTTATCACGAGCAAAAAAGTGGTTTTCTCAGCAACAAAGTCATCCCGTCGGCGAAAAACGTCGTTTTGAAAGCTAGAATGGCCTTTTTCAGTTTTTGGGGCAAAAAGTTTTTTTCCCCCAGAAAACACTGATTTTGTCAACCCAAATGTGCTTTCCTCGCCCAAAAGGTGCGTTTAGCAGTGAAAACGGCGTGTTTAGAGAAAAAGAAAATTATCAGCAAATTTCAAATTTTCTCAGCAAAAAGCACCTTTTCTCAGCCAAAACCCAATTTTTTTTTGCCAAAAAGTCGTCTTTTTATCTCATGGGGTGTTATGAGGAGCAAAAAAGTGGTTTTCTCAGCAACAAAGTCATCCCGTCGGCGAAAAACCTCGTTTTGAAAGCTAGAATGGCCTTTTTCAGTTTTTGGGGCAAAAAGTTTTTCCCCCCCAGAAAACACTGTTTTTGTCACCCCAAATGTGGTTTCCTCGCCCAAAAGGTGCGTTTAGCAGTGAAAACGGCGTGTTTAGAGAAAAAGAAAATTCTCAGCAAATTTCAAATTTTCTCAGCAAAAAGCACCTTTTTTGACCAAAAAGCACCTTTTCTCAGCCAAAACCCAATTTTTTTTTGCGAAAAAGTCGTCTTTTTATCTCATGGGGTGTTATGAGAAGCAAAAAAGTGGTTTTCTCAGCAACAAAGTCATCCCGTCGGCGAAAAACCTCGTTTTGAAAGCTAGAATGGCCTTTTTCAGTTTTTGGGGCAAAAAGTTTCCCCCCCCCAGAAAACACTGTTGTTGTTACCCCAAATGTGGTTTCCTCGCCCAAAAGGTGCGTTTAGCAGTGAAAACGGCGTGTTTAGAGAAAAAGAGAATTCTCAGCAAATTTCAAATTTTCTCAGCAAAAAGCACCTTTTCTCACCCAAAACCCAATTTTGTTTCGCCAAAAAGTCGTCTTTTTATCTCATGGGGTGTTATGAGGAGCAAAAAAGTGGTTTTCTCAGCAACAAAGCCATCCCGTCGGCGAAAAACCTCGTTTTGAAAGCTAGAATGGCCTTTTTCAGTTTTTGGGGCAAAAAGTTTTTTTCCCCCAGAAAACACTGTTTTTGTCACCCCAAATGTGGTTTCCTCGCCCAAAAGGTGCGTTTAGCAGTGAAAACGGCGTGTTTAGAGAAAATGAAAATTCTCAGCAAATTTCAAATTTTCTCAGCAAAAAGCACCTTTTTTGACCAAAAAGCACCTTTTCTCAGCCAAAACCCAATGTTTTTTCGCCAAAAAGTCGTCTTTTTATCTCATGGGGTGTTATCACGAGCAAAAAAGTGGTTTTCTCAGCAACAAAGTCATCCCGTCGGCGAAAAACGTCGTTTTGAAAGCTAGAATGGCCTTTTTCAGTTTTTGGGGCAAAAAGTTTTTTTCCCCCAGAAAACACTGATTTTGTCAACCCAAATGTGCTTTCCTCGCCCAAAAGGTGCGTTTAGCAGTGAAAACGGCGTGTTTAGAGAAAAAGAAATTTATCAGCAAATTTCAAATTTTCTCAGCAAAAAGCACCTTTTCTCAGCCAAAACCCAATTTTTTTTTGCCAAAAAGTCGTCTTTTTATCTCATGGGGTGTTATGAGGAGCAAAAAAGTGGTTTTCTCAGCAACAAAGTCATCCCGTCGGCGAAAAACCTCGTTTTGAAAGCTAGAATGGCCTTTTTCAGTTTTTGGGGCAAAAAGTTTTTCCCCCCCAGAAAACACTGTTTTTGTCACCCCAAATGTGGTTTCCTCGCCCAAAAGGTGCGTTTAGCAGTGAAAACGGCGTGTTTAGAGAAAAAGAAAATTCTCAGCAAATTTCAAATTTTCTCAGCAAAAAGCACCTTTTTTGACCAAAAAGCACCTTTTCTCAGCCAAAACCCAATTTTTTTTTGCGAAAAAGTCGTCTTTTTATCTCATGGGGTGTTATGAGAAGCAAAAAAGTGGTTTTCTCAGCAACAAAGTCATCCCGTCGGCGAAAAACCTCGTTTTGAAAGCTAGAATGGCCTTTTTCAGTTTTTGGGGCAAAAAGTTTCCCCCCCCCAGAAAACACTGTTTTTGTCACCTCAAATGTGGTTTCCTCGCCCAAAAGGTGCGTTTAGCAGTGAAAACGGCGTGTTTAGAGAAAAAGAAAATTCTCAGCAAATTTCAAATTTTCTCAGCAAAAAGCACCTTTTTTGACCAAAAAGCACCTTTTCTCAGCCAAAACCCAATTTTTTTTTGCGAAAAAGTCGTCTTTTTATCTCATGGGGTGTTATCAGGAACAAAAAAGTGGTTTTCTCAGCAACAAAGTCATCCCGTCGGCGAAAAACGTCGTTTTGAAAGCCAGAATGGCCTTTTTCAGTTTTTGGGGCAAAAAGTTTTTTGCCCCCAGAAAACACTGTTTTTGTCACCCCAAATGTGCTTTCCTCGCCCAAAAGGTGCGTTTAGCAGTGAAAACGGCGTGTTTAGAGCAAAAGAAAATTCTCAGCAAATTTCAAATTTTCTCAGCAAAAAGCACCTTTTTTTGACCAAAAAGCACCTTTTCTCAGCCAAAACCCAATTTTGTTTCGCCAAAAAGTCGTCTTTTTATCTCATGGGGTGTTATCAGGAGCAAAAAAGTGGTTTTCTCAGCAACAAAGTCATCCCGTCGGCGAAAAACGTCGTTTTGAGAGCCAGAATGGCCTTTTTCAGTTTTTGGGGCAAAAAGTTTTTTCCCCCCAGAAAACACTGTTTTTGTCACCCCAAATGTGCTTTCCTCGCCCAGAAGGTGCGTTTAGCAGTGAAAACGGCGTGTTCAGAGAAAAAGAAAATTATCAGCAAATTTCAAATTTTCTCAGCAAAAAGCACCTTTTCTCAGCCAAAACCCAATTTTTTTTTGCCAAAAAGTCGTCTTTTTATCTCATGGGGTGTTATCAGGAGCAAAAAAGTGGTTTTCTCAGCAACAAAGTCATCCCGTCGGCGAAAAACGTCGTTTTGAAAGCCAGAATGGCCTTTTTCAGTTTTCGGGGCAAAAAGTTTTTTCCCCCCTAGAAAACACTGTTGTTGTTACCCCAAATGTGGTTTCCTCGCCCAAAAGGTGCGTTTAGCAGTGAAAACGGCGTGTTTAGAGAAAAAGAGAATTCTCAGCAAATTTCAAATTTTCTCAGCAAAAAGCACCTTTTTTGACCAAAAAGCACCTTTTCTCAGCCAAAACCCAATTTTTTTTTGCGAAAAAGTCGTCTTTTTATCTCATGGGGTGTTATCAGGAGCAAAAAAGTGGTTTTCTCAGCAACAAAGTCATCCCGTCGGCGAAAAACGTCGTTTTGAAAGCCAGAATGGCCTTTCTCAGTTTTTGGGGCAAAAAGTTTTTTCCCCCCAGAAAACACTGTTTTTGTCACCCCAAATGTGCTTTCCTCGCCCAAAAGGTGCGTTTAGCAGTGAAAACGGCGTGTTTAGAGCAAAAGAAAATTCTCAGCAAATTTCAAATTTTCTTAGCAAAAAGCACCTTTTCTCAGCCAAAACCCAATTTTGTTTCGCCAAAAAGTCCTCTTTTTATCTCATGGGGTGTTATCAGGAGCAAAAAAGTGGTTTTCTCAGCAACAAAGTCATCCCGTCGGCGAAAAACGTCGTTTTGAAAGCCAGAATGGCCTTTTTCAGTTTTTGGGGCAAAAAGTTTTTTCCCCCCTAGAAAACACTGTTGTTGTTACCCCAAATGTGCTTTCCTCGCCCAAAAGGTGCGTTTAGCAGTGAAAACGGCGTGTTTAGAGAAAAAGAGAATTCTCAGCAAATTTCAAATTTTCTCAGCAAAAAGCACCTTTTTTGACCAAAAAGCACCTTTTCTCAGCCAAAACCCAATTTTTTTTCGCCAAAAAGTCGTCTTTTATCTCATGGGGTGTTATCGGGAGCAAAAAAAAAGGTTTTCTCAGCAACAAAGTCATCACGTCGGCGAAAAACGTCGTTTTGAGAGCCAGAATGGCCTTTTTCAGTTTTTGGGGCAAAAAGTTTTTTCCCCCACTAGAAAACACTGTTTTTGTTACCCCAAATGTGCTTTCCTCGCCCAAAAGGTGCGTTTAGCAGTTAAAAAAAACGGCGTGTTTAGAGCAAAAGAAAATTCTCAGCAAATTTCAAATTTTCTCAGCAAAAAGCACCTTTTTTGACCAAAAAGCACCTTTTCTCAGCCAAAACCCCATTTTTTTTCGCCAAAAAGTCGTCTTTTTATCTTATGGGGTGTTATCAGGAGCAAAAAAGTAGTTTTCTCAGCATCAAAGTCATCCCGTCGGCGAAAAACGTCGTTTTGAAAGCCAGAATGGCCTTTTTCAGTTTTTGGGGCAAAAAGTTTTTTCCCCCCAGAAAACACTGTTTTTGTCACCCCAAATGTGCTTTCCTCGCCCAAAAGGTGCGTTTAGCAGTGAAAACGGCGTGTTTAGAGCAAAAGAAAATTCTCAGCAAATTTCAAAGTTTCTCAGCAAAAAGCACCTTTTCTCAGCCAAAACCCAATTTTGTTTCGCCAAAAAGTCGTCTTTTTATCTCATGGAGTGTTATCAGGAGCAAAAAAGTGGTTTTCTCAGCAACAAAGTCATCCCGTCGGCGAAAAACGTCGTTTTGAGAGCCAGAATGGCCTTTTTCAGTTTTTGGGGCAAAAAGTTTTTTCCCCCCAGAAAACACTGTTTTTGTCACCCCAAATGTGCTTTCCTCGCCCAAAAGGTTCGTTTAGCAGTGAAAACGGCGTGTTTAGAGGAAAAGAAAATTCTCAGCAAATTTCAAATTTTCTAGGCAAAAAGCACCTTTTTTGACCAAAAAGCACCTTTTCTCAGCCAAAACCCCATTTTTTTTCGTCAAAAAGTCGTCTTTTTATCTCATGGGGTGTTATCAGGAGCAAAAAAGTAGTTTTCTCAGCATCAAAGTCATCCCGTCGGCGAAAAACGTCATTTTGAAAGCCAGAATGGCCTTTTTCAGTTTTTGGGGCAAAAAGTTTTTTCCCCCCAGAAAACACTGTTTTTGTCACCCCAAATGTGCTTTCCTCGCCCAAAAGGTGCGTTTAGCAGTGAAAACGGCGTGTTTAGAGAAAAAGAAAATTCTCAGCAAATTTCAAAGTTTCTCAGCAAAAAGCACCTTTTCTCAGCCAAAACCCAATTTTGTTTCGCCAAAAAGTCGTCTTTTTATCTCATGGGGTGTTATCAGGAGCAAAAAAGTGGTTTTCTCAGCAACAAAGTCATCCCGTCGGCGAAAAACGTCGTTTTGAGAGCCAGAATGGCCTTTTTCAGTTTTTGGGGCAAAAAGTTTTTTCCCCCCAGAAAACACTGTTTTTGTCACCCCAAATGTGCTTTCCTCGCTCAAAAGGTGCGTTTAGCAGTGAAAACGGCGTGTTTAGAGGAAAAGAAAATTCTCAGCAAATTTCAAATTTTCTCAGCAAAAAGCACCTTTTTTGACCAAAAAGCACCATTTGTCAGCCAAAACCCAATTTTTTTTTGCCAAAAAGTCGTCTTTTTATCTCATGGGGTGTTATCAGGAGCAAAAAAGTGGTTTTCTCAGCAACAAAGTCATCCCGTCGGCGAAAAACGTCGTTTTGAGAGCCAGAATGGCCTTTTTCAGTTTTTGGGGCAAAAAGTTTTTTCCCCCCAGAAAACACTGTTTTTGTCACCCCAAATGTGCTTTCCTCGCCCAAAAGGTGCGTTTAGCAGTGAAAACAGCGTGTTTAGAGGAAAAGAAAATTCTCAGCAAATTTCAAATTTTCTAGGCAAAAAGCACCTTTTTTGACCAAAAAGCACCTTTTCTCAGCCAAAACCCCATTTTTTTTCGCCAAAAAGTCGTCTTTTTATCTCATGGGGTGTTATCAGGAGCAAAAAAGTAGTTTTCTCAGCATCAAAGTCATCCCGTCGGCGAAAAACGTCGTTTTGAAAGCCAGAATGGCCTTTTTCAGTTTTTGGGGCAAAAAGTTTTTTCCCCCCAGAAAACACTGTTTTTGTCACCCCAAATGTGCTTTCCTCGCCCAAAAGGTGCGTTTAGCAGTGAAAACGGCGTGTTTAGAGCAAAAGAAAATTCTCAGCAAATTTCAAAGTTTCTCAGCAAAAAGCACCTTTTCTCAGCCAAAACCCAATTTTGTTTCGCCAAAAAGTCGTCTTTTTATCTCATGGGGTGTTATCAGGAGCAAAAAAGTGGTTTTCTCAGCAACAAAGTAATCCCGTCGGCGAAAAACGTCGTTTTGAGAGCCAGAATGGCCTTTTTCAGTTTTTGGGGCAAAAAGTTTTTTCCCCTCAGAAAACACTGTTTTTGTCACCCCAAATGTGCTTTCCTCGCCCAAAAGGTGCGCTAAGCAGTGAAAACGGCGTGTTTAGAGGAAAAGAAAATTCTCAGCAAATTTCAAATTTTCTAGGCAAAAAGCACCTTTTTTGACCAAAAAGCACCTTTTCTCAGCCAAAACCCCATTTTTTTTCGTCAAAAAGTCGTCTTTTTATCTCATGGGGTGTTATCAGGAGCAAAAAAGTGGTTTTCTCAGCAACAAAGTCATCCCGTCGGCGAAAAACGTCGTTTTGAGAGCCAGAATGGCCTTTTTCAGTTTTTGGGGCAAAAAGTTTTTTCCCCCCAGAAAACACTGTTTTTGTCACCCCAAATGTGCTTTCCTCGCCCAAAAGGTGCATTTAGCAGTGAAAACGGCGTGTTTAGAGCAAAAGAAAATTCTCAGCAAATTTCAAAGTTTCTCAGCAAAAAGCACCTTTTCTAAGCCAAAACCCAATTTTTTTTTGCCAAAAAGTCGTCTTTTTATCTCATGGGGTGTTATCAGGAGCAAAAAAGTGGTTTTCTCAGCAACAAAGTCATCCCGTCGGCGAAAAACGTCGTTTTGAGAGCCAGAATGGCCTTTTTCAGTTTTTGGGGAAAAAGTTTTTTCCCCCCAGAAAACACTGTTTTTGTCACCCCAAATGTGCTTTCCTCGCCCAAAAGGTGCGTTTAGCAGTGAAAACGGCGTGTTTAGAGCAAAAGAAAATTCTCAGCAAATTTCAAAGTTTCTCAGCAAAAAGCACCTTTTCTCAGCCAAAACCCAATTTTTTTTTGCCAAAAAGTCGTCTTTTTATCTCATGGGGTGTTATCAGGAGCAAAAAAGTGGTTTTCTCAGCAACAAAGTCATCCCGTCGGCGAAAAACGTCGTTTTGAGAGCCAGAATGGCCTTTTTCAGTTTTTGGGGCAAAAAGTTTTTTCCCCCCAGAAAACACTGTTTTTGTCACCCCAAATGTGCTTTCCTCGCCCAAAAGGTGCGTTTAGCAGTGAAAACGGCGTGTGTAGAGCAAAAGAAAATTCTCAGCAAATTTCAAAGTTTCTCAGCAAAAAGCACCTTTTTTGACCAAAAAGCACCTTTTCTCAGCCAAAACCCCATTTTTTTTCGCCAAAAAGTCGTCTTTTTATCTCATGGGGTGTTATCAGGAGGAAAAAAGTAGTTTTCTCAGCATCAAGGTCATCCCGTCGGCGAAAAACGTCGTTTTGAAAGCCAGAATGGCCTTTTTCAGTTTTTGGGGCAAAAAGTTTTTCCCCCCCAGAAAACACTGTTTTTGTCACCCCAAATGTGCTTTCCTCGCCCAAAAGGTGCGTTTAGCAGTGAAAACGGCGTGTTTAGAGAAAAAGAAAATTCTCAGCAAATTTCAAAGTTTCTCAGCAAAAAGCACCTTTTCTCAGCCAAAACCCAATTTTTTTTTGCCAAAAAGTCGTCTTTTTATCTCATGGGGTGTTATCAGGAGCAAAAAAGTGGTTTTCTCAGCAACAAAGTCATCCCGTCGGCGAAAAACGTCGTTTTGAGAGCCAGAATGGCCTTTTTCAGTTTTTGGGGCAAAAAGTTTTTTCCCCCCAGAAAACACTGTTTTTGTCACCCCAAATGTGCTTTCCTCGCCCAAAAGGTGCATTTAGCAGTGAAAACGGCGTGTTTAGAGCAAAAGAAAATTCTCAGCAAATTTCAAAGTTTCTCAGCAAAAAGCACCTTTTCTAAGCCAAAACCCAATTTTTTTTTGCCAAAAAGTCGTCTTTTTATCTCATGGGGTGTTATCAGGAGCAAAAAAGTGGTTTTCTCAGCAACAAAGTCATCCCGTCGGCGAAAAACGTCGTTTTGAGAGCCAGAATGGCCTTTTTCAGTTTTTGGGGAAAAAGTTTTTTCCCCCCAGAAAACACTGTTTTTGTCACCCCAAATGTGCTTTCCTCGCCCAAAAGGTGCGTTTAGCAGTGAAAACGGCGTGTTTAGAGCAAAAGAAAATTCTCAGCAAATTTCAAAGTTTCTCAGCAAAAAGCACCTTTTCTCAGCCAAAACCCAATTTTTTTTTGCCAAAAAGTCGTCTTTTTATCTCATGGGGTGTTATCAGGAGCAAAAAAGTGGTTTTCTCAGCAACAAAGTCATCCCGTCGGCGAAAAACGTCGTTTTGAGAGCCAGAATGGCCTTTTTCAGTTTTTGGGGCAAAAAGTTTTTTCCCCCCAGAAAACACTGTTTTTGTCACCCCAAATGTGCTTTCCTCGCCCAAAAGGTGCGTTTAGCAGTGAAAACGGCGTGTTTAGAGCAAAAGAAAATTCTCAGCAAATTTCAAAGTTTCTCAGCAAAAAGCACCTTTTTTGACCAAAAAGCACCTTTTCTCAGCCAAAACCCCATTTTTTTTCGCCAAAAAGTCGTCTTTTTATCTCATGGGGTGTTATCAGGAGGAAAAAAGTAGTTTTCTCAGCATCAAAGTCATCCCGTCGGCGAAAAACGTCGTTTTGAAAGCCAGAATGGCCTTTTTCAGTTTTTGGGGCAAAAAGTTTTTCCCCCCCAGAAAACACTGTTTTTGTCACCCCAAATGTGCTTTCCTCGCCCAAAAGGTGCGTTTAGCAGTGAAAACGGCGTGTTTAGAGAAAAAGAAAATTCTCAGCAAATTTCAAAGTTTCTCAGCAAAAAGCACCTTTTCTCAGCCAAAACCCAATTTTTTTTTGCCAAAAAGTCGTCTTTTTATCTCATGGGGTGTTATCAGGAGCAAAAAAGTGGTTTTCTCAGCAACAAAGTCATCCCGTCGGCGAAAAACGTCGTTTTGAGAGCCAGAATGGCCTTTTTCAGTTTTTGGGGCAAAAAGTTTTTTCCCCCCAGAAAACACTGTTTTTGTCACCCCAAATGTGCTTTCCTCGCCCAAAAGGTGCATTTAGCAGTGAAAACGGCGTGTTTAGAGCAAAAGAAAATTCTCAGCAAATTTCAAAGTTTCTCAGCAAAAAGCACCTTTTCTAAGCCAAAACCCAATTTTTTTTTGCCAAAAAGTCGTCTTTTTATCTCATGGGGTGTTATCAGGAGCAAAAAAGTGGTTTTCTCAGCAACAAAGTCATCCCGTCGGCGAAAAACGTCGTTTTGAGAGCCAGAATGGCCTTTTTCAGTTTTTGGGGAAAAAGTTTTTTCCCCCCAGAAAACACTGTTTTTGTCACCCCAAATGTGCTTTCCTCGCCCAAAAGGTGCGTTTAGCAGTGAAAACGGCGTGTTTAGAGCTAAAGAAAATTCTCAGCAAATTTCAAAGTTTCTCAGCAAAAAGCACCTTTTCTCAGCCAAAACCCAATTTTTTTTTGCCAAAAAGTCGTCTTTTTATCTCATGGGGTGTTATCAGGAGCAAAAAAGTGGTTTTCTCAGCAACAAAGTCATCCCGTCGGCGAAAAACGTCGTTTTGAGAGCCAGAATGGCCTTTTTCAGTTTTTGGGGCAAAAAGTTTTTTCCCCCCAGAAAACACTGTTTTTGTCACCCCAAATGTGCTTTCCTCGCCCAAAAGGTGCGTTTAGCAGTGAAAACGGCGTGTTTAGAGCAAAAGAAAATTCTCAGCAAATTTCAAAGTTTCTCAGCAAAAAGCACCTTTTTTGACCAAAAAGCACCTTTTCTCAGCCAAAACCCCATTTTTTTTCGCCAAAAAGTCGTCTTTTTATCTCATGGGGTGTTATCAGGAGGAAAAAAGTAGTTTTCTCAGCATCAAAGTCATCCCGTCGGCGAAAAACGTCGTTTTGAAAGCCAGAATGGCCTTTTTCAGTTTTTGGGGCAAAAAGTTTTTCCCCCCCAGAAAACACTGTTTTTGTCACCCCAAATGTGCTTTCCTCGCCCAAAAGGTGCGTTTAGCAGTGAAAACGGCGTGTTTAGAGAAAAAGAAAATTCTCAGCAAATTTCAAAGTTTCTCAGCAAAAAGCACCTTTTCTCAGCCAAAACCCAATTTTTTTTTGCCAAAAAGTCGTCTTTTTATCTCATGGGGTGTTATCAGGAGCAAAAAAGTGGTTTTCTCAGCAACAAAGTCATCCCGTCGGCGAAAAACGTCGTTTTGAGAGCCAGAATGGCCTTTTTCAGTTTTTGGGGCAAAAAGTTTTTTCCCCCTAGAAAACACTGTTTTTGTCACCCCAAATGTGCTTTCCTCGCCCAAAAGGTGCGTTTAGCAGTGAAAACGGCGTGTTTAGAGCAAAAGAAAATTCTCAGCAAATTTCAAAGTTTCTCAGCAAAAAGCACCTTTTTTGACCAAAAAGCACCTTTTCTCAGCCAAAACCCAATTTTTTTTCGCCAAAAAGTCGTCTTTTTATGTCATGGGGTGTTATCATGAGCAAAAAAGTGGCTTTCTCAGCAACAAAGTCATCCCGTTGGCGAAAAACGTCGTTTTGAGAGCCAGAATGGCCTTTTTCACTTTTTGGGGCAAAAAGGTTTTTCCCCCAGAAAACACTGTTTTTCTCACCCCAAATGTGCTTTCCTCCCCCAAAAGGTGCGTTTAGCAGTGAAAACGGCGTGTTTAGAGCAAAAGAAAATTCTCAGCAAATTTCAAAGTTTCTCAGCAAAAAGCACCTTTTCTCAGCCAAAACCCAATTTTTTTTTCCCAAAAAGTCGTCTTTTTATCTCATGGGGTGTTATCAGGAGCAAAAAAGTGGTTTTCTCAGCAACAAAGTCATCCCGTCGGCGAAAAACGTCGTTTTGAGAGCCAGAATGGCCTTTTTCAGTTTTTGGGGCAAAAAGTTTTTTCCCTCAAGAAAACACTGTTTTTGTCACCCCAAATGTGCTTTCCTCGCCCAAAAAGTGCGTTTAGCAGTGAAAACGGCGTGTTTAGAGCAAAAGAAAATTCTCAGTAAATTTCAAATTTTCTAGGCAAAAAGCACCTTTTTTGACCAAAAAGCACCTTTTCTAAGCCAAAACCCAATTTTTTTCGCCAAAACGACGTCTTTTTATCTCATGGGGTGTTATCAGGAGCAAAAAAGTAGTTTTCTCAGCATCAAAGTCATCCCGTCGGCGAAAAACGTCGTTTTGAAAGCCAGAATGGCCTTTTTCAGTTTTTGGGGCAAAAAGTTTTTCCCCCCCAGAAAACACTGTTTTTGTCACCCCAAATGTGCTTTCCTCGCCCAAAAGGTGCGTTTAGCAGTGAAAACGGCGTGTTTAGAGCAAAAGAAAATTCTCAGCAAATTTCAAAGTTTCTCAGCAAAAAGCACCTTTTCTCAGCCAAAACCCAATTTTTTTTTGCCAAAAAGTCGTCTTTTTATCTCATGGGGTGTTATCAGGAGGAAAAAAGTGGTTTTCTCAGCAACAAAGTCATCCCGTCGGCGAAAAACGTCGTTTTGAGAGCCAGAATGGCCTTTTTCAGTTTTTGGGGCAAAAAGTTTTTTCCCCCCAGAAAACACTGTTTTTGTCACCCCAAATGTGCTTTCCTCGCCCAAAAGGTGCGTTTAGCAGTGAAAACGGCGTGTTTAGAGCAAAAGAAAATTCTCAGCAAATTTCAAAGTTTCTCAGCAAAAAGCACCTTTTCTCAGCCAAAACCCAATTTTTTTTTGCCAAAAAGTCGTCTTTTTATCTCATGGGGTGTTATCAGGAGCAAAAAAGTGGTTTTCTCAGCAACAAAGTCATCCCGTCGGCGAAAAACGTCGTTTTGAGAGCCAGAATGGCCTTTTTCAGTTTTTGGGGCAAAAAGTTTTTTCCCCCCAGAAAACACTGTTTTTGTCACCCCAAATGTGCTTTCCTCGCCCAAAAGGTGCGTTTAGCAGTGAAAACGGCGTGTTTAGAGCAAAAGAAAATTCTCAGCAAATTTCAAAGTTTCTCAGCAAAAAGCACCTTTTTTGACCAAAAAGCACCTTTTCTCAGCCAAAACCCCATTTTTTTTCGCCAAAAAGTCGTCTTTTTATCTCATGGGGTGTTATCAGGAGCAAAAAAGTAGTTTTCTCAGCATCAAAGTCATCCCGTCGGCGAAAAACGTCGTTTTGAAAGCCAGAATGGCCTTTTTCAGTTTTTGGGGCAAAAAGTTTTTCCCCCCCAGAAAACACTGTTTTTGTCACCCCAAATGTGCTTTCCTCGCCCAAAAGGTGCGTTTAGCAGTGAAAACGGCGTGTTTAGAGGAAAAGAAAATTCTCAGCAAATTTCAAAGTTTCTCAGCAAAAAGCACCTTTTCTCAGCCAAAACCCAATTTTTTTTTGCCAAAAAGTCGTCTTTTTATCTCATGGGGTGTTATCAGGAGCAAAAAAGTGGTTTTCTCAGCAACAAAGTCATCCCGTCGGCGAAAAACGTCGTTTTGAGAGCCAGAATGGCCTTTTTCAGTTTTTGGGGCAAAAAGTTTTTTCCCCCCAGAAAACACTGTTTTTGTCACCCCAAATGTGCTTTCCTCGCCCAAAAGGTGCGTTTAGCAGTGAAAACGGCGTGTTTATAGAGCAAAAGAAAATTCTCAGCAAATTTCAAAGTTTCTCAGCAAAAAGCACCTTTTTTGACCAAAAAGCACCTTTTCTCAGCCAAAACCCAATTTTTTTTCGCCAAAAAGTCGTCTTTTTATGTCATGGGGTGTTATCATGAGCAAAAAAGTGGCTTTCTCAGCAACAAAGTCATCCCGTTGGCGAAAAACGTCGTTTTGAGAGCCAGAATGGCCTTTTTCAGTTTTTTGGGCAAAAAGGTTTTCCCCCCAGAAAACACTGTTTTTCTCACCCCAAATGTGCTTTCCTCCCCCAAAAGGTGCGTTTAGCAGTGAAAACGGCGTGTTTAGAGCAAAAGAAAATTCTCAGCAAATTTCAAAGTTTCTCAGCAAAAAGCACCTTTTCTCAGCCAAAACCCAATTTTTTTTCCCCAAAAAGTCGTCTTTTTATCTCATGGGGTGTTATCAGGAGCAAAAAAGTGGTTTTCTCAGCAACAAAGTCATCCCGTCGGCGAAAAACGTCGTTTTGAGAGCCAGAATGGCCTTTTTCAGTTTTTGGGGCAAAAAGTTTTTTCCCCCCAGAAAACACTGTTTTTGTCACCCCAAATGTGCTTTCCTCGCCCAAAAGGTGCGTTTAGCAGTGAAAACGGCGTGTTTAGAGCAAAAGAAAATTCTCAGTAAATTTCAAATTTTCTAGGCAAAAAGCACCTTTTTTGACCAAAAAGCACCTTTTCTAAGCCAAAACCCAATTTTTTTAGCCAAAACGTCGTCTTTTTATCTCATGGGGTGTTATCAGGAGCAAAAAAGTAGTTTTCTCAGCATCAAAGTCATCCCGTCGGCGAAAAACGTCGTTTTGAAAGCCAGAAAGGCCTTTTTCAGTTTTTGGGGCAAAAAGTTTTTTTCCCCCAGAAAACACTGTTTTTGTCACCCCAAATGTGCTTTCCTCGCCCAAAAGGTGCGTTTAGCAGTGAAAACGGCGTGTTTAGAGCAAAAGAAAATTCTCAGCAAATTTCAAAGTTTCTCAGCAAAAAGCACCTTTTCTCAGCCAAAACCCAATTTTTTTTTGCCAGAAAGTCGTCCATTTATCTCATGGGGTGTTATCAGGAGCAAAAAAGTGGTTTTCTCAGCAACAAAGTCATCCCGTCGGCGAAAAACGTCGTTTTGAGAGCCAGAATGGCCTTTTTCAGTTTTTGGGGCAAAAAGTTTTTTCCCCCCAGAAAACACTGTTTTTGTCACCCCAAATGTGCTTTCCTCGCCAAAAAGGTGCGTTTAGCAGTGAAAACGGCGTGTTTAGAGAAAAAGAAAATTCTCAGCAAATTTCAAATTTTCTCAGCAAAAAGCACCTTTTTTGACCAAAAAGCACCTTTTCTAAGCCAAAACCCAATTTTTTTTCGCCAAAAAGTCGTCTTTTTATCTCATGGGGTGTTATCAGAAGCAAAAAAGTAGTTTTCTCAGCATCAAAGTCATCCCGTCGGCGAAAAATGTCGTTTTGAAAGCCAGAATGGCCTTTTTCAGTTTTTGGGGCAAAAAGTTTTTTCCACCCAGAAAACACTGTTTTTGTTACACCAAATGTGCTTTCCTCGCCCAAAAGGTGCGTTTAGCTGTGAAAACGGCGTGTTTAGAGCAAAAGAAAATTCTCAGCAAATTTCAAAGTTTCTCAGCAAAAAGCACCATATCTCAGCCAAAACCCCATTTTTTTTCGCCAAAAAGTCGTCTTTTTATCTCATGGGGTGTTATCAGGAGCAAAAAAGTGGTTTTCTCAGCAACAAAGTCATTCCGTGGGCGAAAAACGTCGTTTTGAGAGCCAGAATGGCCTTTTTCAGTTTTTGCGGCAAAAAGTTTTTTTCCCCCAGAAAACACTGTTTTTGTCACCCCAAATGTGCTTTCCTCGCCCAAAAGGTGCGTTTAGCAGTGAAAACGGCGTGTTTAGAGAAAAAGAAAATTCTCAGCAAATTTCAAATTTTCTCAGCAAAAAGCACCTTTTTTGACCAAAAAGCACCTTTTCTAAGCCAAAACCCAATTTTTTTTCGCCAAAAAGTCGTCTTTTTATCTCATGGGATGTTATCAGGAGCAAAAAAGTGGTCTTCTCAGCAACAAAGTCATCCCGTCGGCGAAAAACGTCGTTTTGAAAGCCAGAATGGCCTTTTTCAGTTTTTGGGGCAAAAAGTTTTTTCCCCCCAGAAAACACTGTTTTTGTTACCCCAAATGTACTTTCCTCGCCCAAAAGGTGCGTTTAGCAGTGAAAACGGCGTGTTTAGAGCAAAAGAAAATTCTCAGCAAATTTCAAAGTTTCTCAGCAAAAAGCACCTTATCTCAGCCAAAACCCAATTGTTTTTTGCCAAAAAGTCGTCTTTTTATCTCATGGGGTGTTATCAGGAGCAAAAAAGTGGTTTTCTCAGCAACAAAGTCATTCCGTCGGCGAAAAACGTCGTTTTGAGAGCCAGAATGGCCTTTTTCAGTTTTTGGGGCAAAAAGTTTTTTCCCCCCAGAAAACACTGTTTTTGTCACCCCAAATGTGCTTTCCTCGCCCAAAAGGTGCGTTTAGCAGTGAAAACGGCGTGTTTAGAGAAAAAGAAAATTCTCAGCAAATTTCAAATTTTCTCAGCAAAAAGCACCTTTTTTGACCAAAAAGCACCTTTTCTAAGCCAAAACCCAATTTTTTTTCGCCAAAAAGTCGTCTTTTTATCTCATGGGATGTTATCAGGAGCAAAAAAGTGGTCTTCTCAGCAACAAAGTCATCCCGTCGGCGAAAAACGTCGTTTTGAAAGCCAGAATGGCCTTTTTCAGTTTTTGGGGCAAAAAGTTTTTTCCCCCCAGAAAACACTGTTTTTGTTACCCCAAATGTGCTTTCCTCGCCCAAAAGGTGCGTTTAGCAGTGAAAACGGCGTGTTTAGAGCAAAAGAAAATTCTCAGCAAATTTCAAAGTTTCTCAGCAAAAAGCACCTTATCTCAGCCAAAACCCAATTGTTTTTTGCCAAAAAGTCGTCCTTTTATCTCATGGGGTGTTATCAGGAGCAAAAAAGTGGTTTTCTCAGCAACAAAGTCATTCCGTCGGCGAAAAACGTCGTTTTGAGAGCCAGAATGGCCTTTTTCAGTTTTTGGGGCAAAAAGTTTTTTTCCCCCAGAAAACACTGTTTTTGTCACCCCAAATGTGCTTTCCTCGCCCAAAAGGTGCGTTTAGCAGTGAAAACGGCGTGTTTAGAGCAAAAGAAAATTCTCAGCAAATTTCAAAGTTTCTCAGCAAAAAGCACCTTATCTCAGCCAAAACCCAATTGTTTTTTGCCAAAAAGTCGTCTTTTTATCTCATGGGGTGTTATCAGGAGCAAAAAAGTGGTTTTCTCAGCAACAAAGTCATTCCGTCGGCGAAAAACGTCGTTTTGAGAGCCAGAATGGCCTTTTTCAGTTTTTGCGGCAAAAAGTTTTTTTCCCCCAGAAAACACTGTTTTTGTCACCCCAAATGTGCTTTCCTCGCCCAAAAGGTGCGTTTAGCAGTGAAAACGGCGTGTTTAGAGAAAAAGAAAATTCTCAGCAAATTTCAAATTTTCTCAGCAAAAAGCACCTTTTTTGACCAAAAAGCACCTTTTCTAAGCCAAAACCCAATTTTTTTTCGCCAAAAAGTCGTCTTTTTATCTCATGGGATGTTATCAGGAGCAAAAAAGTGGTCTTCTCAGCAACAAAGTCATCCCGTCGGCGAAAAACGTCGTTTTGAAAGCCAGAATGGCCTTTTTCAGTTTTTGGGGCAAAAAGTTTTTTTCCCCCAGAAAACACTGTTTTTGTTACCCCAAATGTGCTTTCCTCGCCCAAAAGGTGCGTTTAGCAGTGAAAACGGCGTGTTTAGAGCAAAAGAAAATTCTCAGCAAATTTCAAAGTTTCTCAGCAAAAAGCACCTTATCTCAGCCAAAACCCAATTGTTTTTTGCCAAAAAGTCGTCCTTTTATCTCATGGGGTGTTATCAGGAGCAAAAAAGTGGTTTTCTCAGCAACAAAGTCATTCCGTCGGCGAAAAACGTCGTTTTGAGAGCCAGAATGGCCTTTTTCAGTTTTTGGGGCAAAAAGTTTTTTTCCCCCAGAAAACACTGTTTTTGTCACCCCAAATGTGCTTTCCTCGCCCAAAAGGTGCGTTTAGCAGTAAAAACGGCGTGTTTAGAGCAAAAGAAAATTCTCAGCAAATTTCAAAGTTTCTCAGCAAAAAGCACCTTATCTCAGCCAAAACCCAATTGTTTTTTGCCAAAAAGTCGTCTTTTTATCTCATGGGGTGTTATCAGGAGCAAAAAAGTGGTTTTCTCAGCAACAAAGTCATTCCGTCGGCGAAAAACGTCGTTTTGAGAGCCAGAATGGCCTTTTTCAGTTTTTGGGGCAAAAAGTTTTTTTCCCCCAGAAAACACTGTTTTTGTCACCCCAAATGTGCTTTCCTCGCCCAAAAGGTGCGTTTAGCAGTGAAAACGGCGTGTTTAGAGAAAAAGAAAATTCTCAGCAAATTTCAAATTTTCTCAGCAAAAAGCACCTTTTTTGACCAAAAAGCACCTTTTCTAAGCCAAAACCCAATTTTTTTTCGCCAAAAAGTCGTCTTTTTATCTCATGGGATGTTATCAGGAGCAAAAAAGTGGTCTTCTCAGCAACAAAGTCATCCCGTCGGCGAAAAACGTCGTTTTGAAAGCCAGAATGGCCTTTTTCAGTTTTTGGGGCAAAAAGTTTTTTCCCCCCAGAAAACACTGTTTTTGTTACCCCAAATGTGCTTTCCTCGCCCAAAAGGTGCGTTTAGCAGTGAAAACGGCGTGTTTAGAGAAAAAGAAAATTCTCAGCAAATTTCAAAGTTTCTCAGCAAAAAGCACCTTATCTCAGCCAAAACCCAATTGTTTTTTGCCAAAAAGTCGTCCTTTTATCTCATGGGGTGTTATCAGGAGCAAAAAAGTGGTTTTCTCAGCAACAAAGTCATTCCGTCGGCGAAAAACCTCGTTTTGAGAGCCAGAATGGCCTTTTTCAGTTTTTGGGGCAAAAAGTTTTTTCCCCCCAGAAAACACTGGTTTTGTCACCCCAAATGTGCTTTCCTCGCCCAAAAGGTGCGTTTAGCAGTGAAAACGGCGTGTTTAGAGAAAAAGAAAATTCTCAGCAAATTTCAAATTTTCTCAGCAAAAAGCACCTTTTTTGACCAAAAAGCACCTTTTCTAAGCCAAAACCCAATTTTTTTTCGCCAAAAAGTCGTCTTTTTATCTCATGGGATGTTATCAGGAGCAAAAAAGTGGTCTTCTCAGCAACAAAGTCATCCCGTCGGCGAAAAACGTCGTTTTGAAAGCCAGAATGGCCTTTTTCAGTTTTTGGGGCAAAAAGTTTTTTCCCCCCAGAAAACACTGTTTTTGTTACCCCAAATGTGCTTTCCTCGCCCAAAAGGTGCGTTTAGCAGTGAAAACGGCGTGTTTAGAGAAAAAGAAAATTCTCAGCAAATTTCAAAGTTTCTCAGCAAAAAGCACCTTATCTCAGCCAAAACCCAATTGTTTTTTGCCAAAAAGTCGTCCTTTTATCTCATGGGGTGTTATCAGGAGCAAAAAAGTGGTTTTCTCAGCAACAAAGTCATTCCGTCGGCGAAAAACCTCGTTTTGAGAGCCAGAATGGCCTTTTTCAGTTTTTGGGGCAAAAAGTTTTTTTCCCCCAGAAAACACTGTTTTTGTCACCCCAAATGTGCTTTCCTCGCCCAAAAGGTGCGTTTAGCAGTGAAAACGGCGTGTTTAGAGCAAAAGAAAATTCTCAGCAAATTTCAAAGTTTCTCAGCAAAAAGCACCTTATCTCAGCCAAAACCCAATTGTTTTTTGCCAAAAAGTCGTCTTTTTATCTCATGGGGTGTTATCAGGAGCAAAAAAGTGGTTTTCTCAGCAACAAAGTCATTCCGTCGGCGAAAAACGTCGTTTTGAGAGCCAGAATGGCCTTTTTCAGGTTTTGGGGCAAAAAGTTTTTTTCCCCCAGAAAACACTGTTTTTGTCACCCCAAATGTGCTTTCCTCGCCCAAAAGGTGCGTTTAGCAGTGAAAACGGCGTGTTTAGAGAAAAAGAAAATTCTCAGCAAATTTCAAATTTTCTCAGCAAAAAGCACCTTTTTTGACCAAAAAGCACCTTTTCTAAGCCAAAACCCAATTTTTTTTCGCCAAAAAGTCGTCTTTTTATCTCATGGGATGTTATCAGGAGCAAAAAAGTGGTCTTCTCAGCAACAAAGTCATCCCGTCGGCGAAAAACGTCGTTTTGAAAGCCAGAATGGCCTTTTTCAGTTTTTGGGGCAAAAAGTTTTTTCCCCCCAGAAAACACTGTTTTTGTTACCCCAAATGTGCTTTCCTCGCCCAAAAGGTGCGTTTAGCAGTGAAAACGGCGTGTTTAGAGCAAAAGAAAATTCTCAGCAAATTTCAAAGTTTCTCAGCAAAAAGCACCTTATCTCAGCCAAAACCCAATTGTTTTTTGCCAAAAAGTCGTCCTTTTATCTCATGGGGTGTTATCAGGAGCAAAAAAGTGGTTTTCTCAGCAACAAAGTCATTCCGTCGGCGAAAAACGTCGTTTTGAGAGCCAGAATGGCCTTTTTCAGTTTTTGGGGCAAAAAGTTTTTTTCCCCCAGAAAACACTGTTTTTGTCACCCCAAATGTGCTTTCCTCGCCCAAAAGGTGCGTTTAGCAGTGAAAACGGCGTGTTTAGAGCAAAAGAAAATTCTCAGCAAATTTCAAAGTTTCTCAGCAAAAAGCACCTTTTTTGACCAAAAAGCACCTTTTCTAAGCCAAAACCCAATTTTTTTTCGCCAAAAAGTCGTCTTTTTATGTCATGGGGTGTTATCAGGAGCAAAAAAGTGGTTTTCTCAGCAACAAAGTCATCCCGTCGGCGAAAAACGTCGTTTTGAGAGCCAGAATGGCCTTTTTCAGTTTTTGGGGCAAAAAGTTTTTTTCCCCCAGAAAACACTGTTTTTGTCACCCCAAATGTGCTTTCCTCGCCCAAAAGGTGCGTTTAGCAGTGAAAACGGCGTGTTTAGAGAAAAAGAAAATTCTCAGCAAATTTCAAATTTTCTCAGCAAAAAGCACCTTTTTTGACCAAAAAGCACCTTTTCTAAGCCAAAACCCAATTTTTTTTCGCCAAAAAGTCGTCTTTTTATCTCATGGGGTGTTATCAGGAGCAAAAAAAGTGGTTTTCTCAGCAACAAAGTCATCCCGTCGGCGAAAAACGTCGTTTTGAGAGCCAGAATGGCCTTTTTCAGTTTTTGGGGCAAAAAGTTTTTTCCCCCCTAGAAAACACTGTTGTTGTTACCCCAAATGTGCTTTCCTCGCCCAAAAGGTGCGTTTAGCAGTGAAAACGGCGTGTTTAGAGCAAAAGAAAATTCTCAGCAAATTTCAAATTTTCTCAGCAAAAAGCACCTTTTCTCAGCCAAAACCCAATTTTTTTTCGCCAAAAAGTCGTCTTTTTATCTCATGGGGTGTTATCAGGAGCAAAAAAGTGGTTTTCTCAGCAACAAAGTCATCCCGTCGGCGAAAAACGTCGTTTTGAGAGCCAGAATGGCCTTTTTCAGTTTTTGGGGCAAAAAGTTTTTTCCCCCCTAGAAAACACTGTTGTTGTTACCCCAAATGTGCTTTCCTCGCCCAAAAGGTGCGTTTAGCAGTGAAAACGGCGTGTTTAGAGGAAAAGAAAATTCTTAGCAAATTTCAAATTTTCTCAGCAAAAAGCACCTTTTCTCAGCCAAAACCCAATTTTGTTTCGCCAAAAAGTCGTCTTTTTATCTCATGGGGTGTTATCAGGAGCAAAAAAGTGGTTTTCTCAGCAACAAAGTCATCCCGTCGGCGAAAAACGTCGTTTTGAAAGCCAGAATAGTCTTTTTCAGTTTTTGGGGCAAAAAGTTTTTTTCCCCCAGAAAACACTGTTTTTGTCACCCCAA
Organism: Anthopleura xanthogrammica; assembly: GCA_964019055.1. Classification (NCBI taxonomy): domain Eukaryota; kingdom Metazoa; phylum Cnidaria; class Anthozoa; order Actiniaria; family Actiniidae; genus Anthopleura; species Anthopleura xanthogrammica. The sequence continues at coordinate 8,490,808 of OZ025210.1, forward strand.
ATGTGCTTTCCTCGCCCATAAGGTGCGTTTAGCAGTGAAAACGGCGTGTTTAGAGAAAAAGAAAATTCTCAGCAAATTTCAAATTTTCTCAGCAAAAAGCACCTTTTTTGACCAAAAAGCACCTTTTCTAAGCCAAAACCCAATTTTTTTTTCCAAAAAAGTCGTCTTTTTATCTCATGGGGTGTTATCAGGAGGAAAAAAGTGGTTTTCTCAGCAACAAAGTCATTCCGTCGGCGAAAAACGTCGTTTTGAGAGCCAGAATGGCCTTTTTCAGTTTTTGGGGCAAAAAGTTTTTTCCCCCCTAGAAAACACTGTTGTTGTTACCCCAAATGTGCTTTCCTCGCCCAAAAGGTGCGTTTAGCAGTGAAAACGGCGTGTTTAGAGGAAATGAAAATTCTTAGCAAATTTCAAATTTTCTCAGCAAAAAGCACCTTTTCTCAGCCAAAACCCAATTTTGTTTCGCCAAAAAGTCGTCTTTTTATCTCATGGGGTGTTATCAGGAGCAAAAAAGTGGTTTTCTCAGCAACAAAGTCATCCCGTCGGCGAAAAACGTCGTTTTGAAAGCCAGAATGGCCTTTCTCAGTTTTTGGGGCAAAAAGTTTTTTTCCCCCAGAAAACACTGTTTTTGTCACCCCAAATGTGCTTTCCTCGCCCATAAGGTGCGTTTAGCAGTGAAAACGGCGTGTTTAGAGAAAAAGAAAATTCTCAGCAAATTTCAAATTTTCTCAGCAAAAAGCACCTTTTTTGACCAAAAAGCACCTTTTCTAAGCCAAAACCCAATTTTTTTTTCCAAAAAAGTCGTCTTTTTATCTCATGGGGTGTTATCAGGAGCAAAAAAGTGGTTTTCTCAGCAGCAAAGTCATTCCGTCGGCGAAAAACGTCGTTTTGAGAGCCAGAATGGCCTTTTTCAGTTTTTGGGGCAAAAAGTTTTTTCCCCCCAGAAAACACTGTTTTTGTCACCCCAAATGTGCTTTCCTCGCCCAAAAGGTGCGTTTAGCAGTGAAAACGGCATGTTTAGAGAAAAAGAAAATTCTCAGCAAATTTCAAATTTTCTCAGCAAAAAGCACCTTTTTTGACCAAAAAGCACCTTTTCGAAGCCAAAACCCAATTTTTTTTCGCCAAAAAGTCGTCTTTTTATCTCATGGGGTGTTATCAGGAGCAAAAAAGTGGTTTTCTCAGCAAAAAAGTCATCCCGTCGGCGAAAAACGTCGTTTTGAGAGCCAGAATGGCCTTTTTCAGTTTTTGGGGCAAAAAGTTTTTTTCCCCCAGAAAACACTGTTTTTGTCACCCCAAATGTGCTTTCCTCGCCCAAAAGGTGGGTTTAGCAGTGAAAACGGCGTGTTTAGAGAAAAAGAAAATTCTCAGCAAATTTCAAATTTTCTCAGCAAAAAGCACCTTTTCTAAGCCAAAACCCAATTTTTTTTCGCCAAAAAGTCGTCTTTTTATCTCATGGGGTGTTATCAGGAGCAAAAAAGTGGTTTTCTCAGCAACAAAGTCATCCCGTCGGCGAAAAACGTCGTTTTGAGAGCCAGAATGGCCTTTTTCAGTTTTTGGGGCAAAAAGTTTTTTTCCCCCAGAAAACACTGTTTTTGTCACCCCAAATGTGCTTTCCTCGCCCAAAAGGTGGGTTTAGCAGTGAAAACGGCGTGTTTAGAGAAAAAGAAAATTCTCAGCAAATTTCAAATTTTCTCAGCAAAAAGAACCTTTTCTCAGCCAAAACCCAATTTTTTTTCGCCAAAAAGTCGTCTTTTTATCTCATGGGCTGTTATCAGGAGCAAAAAAGTGGTTTTCTCAGCAACAAAGTCATCCCGTCGGCGAAAAACGTCGTTTTGAGAGCCAGAATGGCCTTTTTCAGTTTTTGGGGCAAAAAGTTCCCCCCCCCCCAGAAAACACTGTTTTTGTCACCTCAAATGTGCTTTCCTCGCCCAAAAGGTGCGTTTAGCAGTGAAAACGGCGTGTTTAGAGAAAAAGAAAATTCTCAGCAAATTTCAAATTTTCTCAGCAAAAAGAACCTTTTCTCAGCCAAAACCCAATTTTTTTTCGCCAAAAAGTCGTCTTTTTATCTCATGGGCTGTTATCAGGAGCAAAAAAGTGGTTTTCTCAGCAACAAAGTCATCCCGTCGGCGAAAAACGTCGTTTTGAGAGCCAGAATGGCCTTTTTCAGTTTTTGGGGCAAAAAGTTTTTTCCCCCCAGAAAACACTGTTTTTGTCACCCCAAATGTGCTTTCTTCGCCCAAAAGGTCCGTTTAGCAGTGAAAACGGCGTGTTTAGAGAAAAAGAAAATTCTCAGCAAATTTCAAATTTTCTCAGCAAAAAGCACCTTTTTTGACCAAAAAGAACCTTTTCTAAGCCAAAACCCAATTTTTTTTCGCCAAAAAGTCGTCTTTTTATCTCATGGGGTGTTATCAGGAGCAAAAAAGTGGTTTTCTCAGCAACAAAGTCATCCCGTCGGCGAAAAACGTCGTTTTGAAAGCCAGAATAGCCTTTTTCAGTTTTTGGGGCAAAAAGTTTTTTTCCCCCAGAAAACACTGTTTTTGTCACCTCAAATGTGCTTTCCTCGCCCAAAAGGTGCGTTTAGCAGTGAAAACGGCGTGTTTAGAGAAAAAGAAAATTCTCAGCAAATTTCAAATTTTCTCAGCAAAAAGAACCTTTTCTCAGCCAAAACCCAATTTTTTTTCGCCAAAAAGTCGTCTTTTTATCTCATGGGCTGTTATCAGGAGCAAAAAAGTGGTTTTCTCAGCAACAAAGTCATCCCGTCGGCGAAAAACGTCGTTTTGAGAGCCAGAATGGCCTTTTTCAGTTTTTGGGGCAAAAAGTTTTTTCCCCCCAGAAAACACTGTTTTTGTCACCCCAAATGTGCTTTCTTCGCCCAAAAGGTCCGTTTAGCAGTGAAAACGGCGTGTTTAGAGAAAAAGAAAATTCTCAGCAAATTTCAAATTTTCTCAGCAAAAAGCACCTTTTTTGACCAAAAAGAACCTTTTCTAAGCCAAAACCCAATTTTTTTTCGCCAAAAAGTCGTCTTTTTATCTCATGGGGTGTTATCAGGAGCAAAAAAGTGGTTTTCTCAGCAACAAAGTCATCCCGTCGGCGAAAAACGTCGTTTTGAAAGCCAGAATAGCCTTTTTCAGTTTTTGGGGCAAAAAGTTTTTTTCCCCCAGAAAACACTGTTTTTGTCACCCCAAATGTGCTTTCCTCGCCCAAAAGGTCCGTTTAGCAGTGAAAACGGCGTGTTTAGAGAAAAAGAAAATTCTCAGCAAATTTCAAATTTTCTCAGCAAAAAGCACCTTTTTTGACCAAAAAGAACCTTTTCTAAGCCAAAACCCAATTTTTTTTCGCCAAAAAGTCGTCTTTTTATCTCATGGGGTGTTATCAGGAGCAAAAAAGTGGTTTTCTCAGCAACAAAGTCATCCCGTCGGCGAAAAACGTCGTTTTGAAAGCCAGAATAGCCTTTTTCAGTTTTTGGGGCAAAAAGTTTTTTTCCCCCAGAAAACACTGTTTTTGTCACCTCAAATGTGCTTTCCTCGCCCAAAAGGTGCGTTTAGCAGTGAAAACGGCGTGTTTAGAGAAAAAGAAAATTCTCAGCAAATTTCAAATTTTCTCAGCAAAAAGCACCTTTTTTGACCAAAAAGAACCTTTTCTAAGCCAAAACCCAATTTTTTTTCGCCAAAAAGTCGTCTTTTTATCTCATGGGGTGTTATCAGGAGCAAAAAAGTGGTTTTCTCAGCAACAAAGTCATCCCGTCGGCGAAAAACGTCGTTTTGAAAGCCAGAATAGCCTTTTTCAGTTTTTGGGGCAAAAAGTTTTTTTCCCCCAGAAAACACTGTTTTTGTCACCCCAAATGTGCTTTCCTCGCCCATAAGGTGCGTTTAGCAGTGAAAACGGCGTGTTTAGAGAAAAAGAAAATTCTAAGCAAATTTCAAATTTTCTTAGCAAAAAGCACCTTTTTTGACCAAAAAGCACCTTTTCTAAGCCAAAACCCAATTTTTTTTCGCCAAAAAGTCGTCTTTTTATCTCATGGGGTGTTATCAGGAGCAAAAAAGTGGTTTTCTCAGCAACAAAGTCATCCCGTCGGCGAAAAACGTCGTTTTGAGAGCCAGAATGGCTTTTTTCAGTTTTTGGGGCAAAAAATTTTTTCCACCCAGAAAACACTGTGTTTGTCACCCCAAATGTGCTTTCCTCGCCCAAAAGGTGGGTTTAGCAGTGAAAACTGCGTGTTTAGAGAAAAAGAAAATTCTCAGCAAATTTCAAATTTTCTCAGCAAAAAGCACCTTTTTTGACCAAAAAGAACCTTTTCTCAGCCAAAACTCATTTTTTTTTCGCTAAAAAGTCGTTTTTTTATCACATGGGGTGTTATCAGGAGCAAAAAAGTGGTTTTCTCAGCAACCATGTCATCCCGTCGGCGAAAAACGTCGTTTTGAGAGCCAGAATGGCCTTTTTCAGTTTTTGGGGCAAAAAGTTTTTTTCCCCCAGAAAATACTGTTTTTGTCACCCGAAATGTGCTTTCCTCGCCCAAAAGGTGCGTTTAGCAGTGAAAACGGCGTGTTTAGAGAAAAAGAAAATTCTCAGCAAATTTCAAAGTTTCTCAGCAAAAAGCACCTTTTTTGACCAAAAAGAACCTTTTCTCAGCCAAAACCAAATTTTTTTTCGCCAAAAAGTCGTCTTTTTATCTCATGGGGTGTTATCAGGAGCAAAAAAGTGGTTTTCTCAGCAACAAAGTCATCCCGTCGGCGAAAAACGTCGTTTTGAAAGCCAGAATAGCCTTTTTCAGTTTTTGGGGCAAAAAGTTTTTTTCCCCCAGAAAACACTGTTTTTGTCACCCCAAATGTGCTTTCCTCGCCCATAAGGTGCGTTTAGCAGTGAAAACGGCGTGTTTAGAGAAAAAGAAAATTCTAAGCAAATTTCAAATTTTCTTAGCAAAAAGCACCTTTTTTGACCAAAAAGCACCTTTTCTAAGCCAAAACCCAATTTTTTTTCGCCAAAAAGTCGTCTTTTTATCTCATGGGGTGTTATCAGGAGCAAAAAAGTGGTTTTCTCAGCAACAAAGTCATCCCGTCGGCGAAAAACGTCGTTTTGAGAGCCAGAATGGCTTTTTTCAGTTTTTGGGGCAAAAAATTTTTTCCACCCAGAAAACACTGTGTTTGTCACCCCAAATGTGCTTTCCTCGCCCAAAAGGTGGGTTTAGCAGTGAAAACTGCGTGTTTAGAGAAAAAGAAAATTCTCAGCAAATTTCAAATTTTCTCAGCAAAAAGCACCTTTTTTGACCAAAAAGAACCTTTTCTCAGCCAAAACTCATTTTTTTTCCGCTAAAAAGTCGTTTTTTTATCACATGGGGTGTTATCAGGAGCAAAAAAGTGGTTTTCTCAGCAACCATGTCATCCCGTCGGCGAAAAACGTCGTTTTGAGAGCCAGAATGGCCTTTTTCAGTTTTTGGGGCAAAAAGTTTTTTTCCCCCAGAAAATACTGTTTTTGTCACCCGAAATGTGCTTTCCTCGCCCAAAAGGTGCGTTTAGCAGTGAAAACGGCGTGTTTAGAGAAAAAGAAAATTCTCAGCAAATTTCAAAGTTTCTCAGCAAAAAGCACCTTTTTTGACCAAAAAGAACCTTTTCTCAGCCAAAACCAAATTTTTTTTCGCCAAAAAGTCGTCTTTTTATCTTATGGGGTGTTGTCAGGAGCAAAAAAGTGGTTTTCTCAGCAACAAAGTCATCCCGTCGGCGAAAAACGTCGTTTTGAGAGCCAGAATGGCCTTTTTCAGTTTTTGGGGCAAAAAATTTTTTCCACCCAGAAAACACTGTGTTTGTCACCCCAAATGTGCTTTCCTCGTCCAAGAGGTGCGTTTAGCAGTGAAAACGGCGTGTTTAGAGAAAAAGAAAATTCTCAGCAAATTTCAAATTTTCTCAGCAAAAAGCACCTTTTTTGACCAAAAAGAACCTTTTCTCAACCAAAACCCAATTTTTTTTGCTCAAAAAGTCGTCTTTTATCTCATGGGGTGTTATCAGGAGCAAAAAAGTGGTTTTCTCAGCAACAAAGTCATCCCGTCGGCGAAAAACGTCGTTTTGAAAGCCAGAATGGCCTTTTTCAGTTTTTGGGGCAAAAAGTTTTTTTCCCCTAGAAAACACTGTTTTTGTCACCCCAAATGTGCTTTCCTCGCCCAAAAGGTGCGTTTAGCAGTGAAAACGGCGTGTTTAGAGCAAAAGAAAATTCTCAGCAAATTTCAAATTTTCTCAGCAAAAAGCGTCTTTTTTGACCAAAAAGCACCTTTTCTAAGCCAAAACCCAATTTTTTTTCGCCAAAAAGTCGTCTTTTATCTCATGGGGTGTTATCAGGAGCAAAAAAGTGGTTTTCTCAGCAACAAAGTCATCCCGTCGGCGAAAAACGTCGTTTTGAGAGCCAGAATGGCCTTTTTCAGTTTTTTGGGCAAAAAGTTTTTCCCCCGGTCACGGAATAACTTAATCTCAATATCCTAGGTATTACATAATCATTTTTCATAGGCAGCCAATGTCTATAGGCAGTTCATTAGTATCTATTTTTCCTGCGAATATTCAAATACGCCCTTGCGAAACAAGTGTCAGTAGTTGGCCGGCAACCACAGAAGCAAGACGAAGTAAGTTACTTGAGGAATCAACTCGCACAGAGTTCCGTAGTAGTATCGTCGAACGTGAAATCAAGGTCAACAATCAAAGAAAAGAAGAGTTACAGGGCTGAAAGACTGAAATAGAACGTTAAACAAAAAGGAAGAAAGAATTGCAAAGAAAAGAAAATTCAAGTATTCAAAGGAATTGTCAGTTAGCCGAACAAAGAACCGTAACCAAACAACTCGAAGAAGTAAGTGCTGGATCTTGACAGAATCGAAAAGCAAAAGAAATAACCACACTAGCTGGACACAAACGCAAGGAACAATTTTTTTTGATAGATTGCTAGGAAGAAAAAAAAAGGTAAAAACAAAAAAACAATAATCGAATTAAGTTACACTTCATTTAAGTAATTATTAAGTAAAATTCATTTAAATCTTTAAGTTAAGTTGGGTTCGCTTGAGTTGCGAGTGAGTTTCGTATTAAGTCTAAGTTTAAGATTGTTTCAGGTCGGGTGGGTTGCTTATGGAATTTAATGATAATAAATTTCGATTTATACCAGTTAAGTTGTGCATGTTCATTACTTTGAGGGAAGGCTTTAAGGCACGTCGGGGCAAGGTGACAACCGTTCGGTTACAGAATTTTGGTGTCAGAAGTGGGATTGTCACCTTAGTCGCCTTGAGTCAGACTCAAAGGAATGAGCACGCGTATGTATGGAGATTTTAGTTTAGAAGAATTAAGGGAGGAATGTGTTAGTAGGGGTATAAGTTTTAGTGATGAGGATGGGAAATGGAATCTAGGTAGTAGGTTACGAATATTTGATAAGGAAATGACTTCTCTAGGGTCGGAAGATGAGGAAGGGGCTGTTGGAGGTTCGGAAGGTTTAGGGTTGGAAGATGTAGTTTCCGGGAATTTCGGGGAGAGGTATAAGTTTCTTAGACTACGAAGACAAATGAGACAGGAGGAAATAGATGTGATAAGGGAGGAAAGGGAGGCTCGTCAGCATGAGAGAGAGGCGAGAAAAGAGGAAGAAGAGAGACAGTTAAGAATACTTTCTTTACAGTTGGAAATGAAGAGGCTTGATGTTGAAGCTCAAATAAGACAAATACCAGTAAAAGATGAGAAACATGTAGTCATTATGAAGATGAGAGATATGCGAGAAAACGAGGACATAGATGATTTTTTCAGAGTTTTTGAAATGACCGCCAAATCACAGTTTGTCCCGAAGAAACAGTGGTTGGGAAGCCTTATCCCAAGGTTAAGTGAAAGAGCTAAATCAGTATATCTAGAACTAAAAGATCCAGATGCACAGAATTATGATCTTTCTAAACTTGCAATACTTGAATCGTATCAGTTAACTGTAGATCATTACCGATACAAGTTCCGTCATTCAGAGAAGTTACCCGAGGAGGACTTTGTGCAGTGGGCTAGGAAGACTCGACGTTTCCTAGACAGATGGATGCTTGTAGCTGGAGTAAATGGGGACGCAGAACGCATCTTAGAGCAAGTTACAATCGAGAGAATGCTGGACGCAGTAAGTCCCGAATTGCGTGCCTGGTTAAAAGAAAAGAAACCTGAAACCGCAGAAGAATTAGCAAAAGCTGCAAACGAACACATTCAAGCACGAAAGGGTCCCTTAGTTGATGGGAAATACGTAAGTACGGACAAAAATAGAACTAAACGGGTAAGTATCTCTTGGGAACAACGTAAGAATGTAAGCACTAGTAGTCCTGAGGGTAATAAGGTCGAACGAATTCATATTGCAGACAAAGAGGAGAAAAGGGATTTTTCCCGTTCTCGAAATATTAGGTGTTACAAATGTAAAGAACTTGGTCACTTATCTTTCAACTGCCCAACCAAGGTAAGTTCGACTCCAACCAAACCACCAGGATCGAGAGGTTTGCTATGTCTCACCCCTTTGAGTAATGAACCTCATTTTCCTGAACTCTATATTGATGGATTTATATGTGAAATACCTGCGAAGATGTTAGTAGATACAGGATGCACTCGTACACTGGTTCATCGTAGGTTTGTAAGTAAATCAGACGAGACGTGTGAGAAAATAACTGTCCTCACAGCTACAGGTGAAAGAATCGTGATACCGTTGGCATGGGTAGTTATGAAGGTTCCACAGGGTATGTATAAAGAGCTAGTTGGAGTAGTTGACAATCTTCCAATTGACTGTTTGCTAGGTCGATCTTCGTATGGTCGAGTGGTTACACGCCAGGATCTATTAAACCAATGGATAGATAACGAACAGGCATTTGTTATGACTAGAAATCAGGCGAAAGTGAAAGCACAAGAAAGGATAGAAGAGCTAATGGACCGTGAGAACCACATGGCAGCGAAAACCTTATCATCTCGGCTAGTTAAACAATCTCAGGATCGCCCTAGTTCAGATGGACATAAGAAAGACGCAAAGAATGAAATCCTTCCTGAACCTAGTAGGATTAATTCTAAAGATGATGAAGTATGTAAGGTAAACATTCTAGACCGAAACCATGAACAGGTAATTTTTGATCAGAGGAATGATATTACATTGGCTCAATGCTTAAAGGTTGCATCAGATGAAGAACCAAAAGAAAAGGATGGATATTTTTTCCAACGAGGTTTATTGATGCATCGTAAATTCTCTGTAAATGATCATGATGGTTTATCTTACGTAGATCGCGTCGCAGTTCCTGAATCGTATCGCCCAGAAATCTTGAGAATCAGCCATACCACACCGTTAGCCGGACACCTGGGTAGGAAAAAAACGATTTCAAGAATAAGCACCCATTTCTATTGGCCAAGGCTATCATTCGATGTGGGCTATTCACCGTTTGAACTCCTGTATGGGCGCACTATCAGAGGTCCCCTGGCTGTGATCAAAGAAACCTGGATGGAAAAGGATTCACCACAACCTGACTTGGTTACCTACGTACTTGAAATGCGTCGACGAATGACAGTCATGCAAGAAGCTGTAAGTCAGAACATGCAGGAAAGTCAAGCCAAACAGAAAAAGTATTACGACAAGAAGAGCTCTGTGCGGAAATTTGAAGTTGGCGATAAAGTGTTAGTATTACTCCCTACCCCTGGTAACAAATTGGAAACCAAATGGCATGGTCCATACCCGATAACACGTGTGAAAGGCGATCGAACATATGAAATTGATACTGGTAAGAAGAATAAACAGCATCGTTCATACAATATTAATTTGTTAAGCCTTTGGCAGAGTAAGGAAGAGGCTACCGCCTTTGTTATAGAGGAATCGCAAGAAATGACTTATCCTCACGAGAAAAGTTTGCCACAATTGGGAAATGACGAAACCTGGCATGACGTCACCATTTCAAACGATCTTAATGAAGAGCAAAGAACCGAAGTTCAAGAGCTGTTGAAAGAATTCTCTGATGTGTTTTCAGGTAAACCTAATCTCACAAATGTAGCAGTTCATCAAATTGATACTGGGGATGCTAAACCTATCAGACGTTCTCCTTATAAAGTACCTCAAAGACTAGAAAAAGCCGTAACGGATGAGATAGACAAGATGCTTAAAATGAACATCGTACGACCCTCCGTAAGTCCGTGGTCCTTTCCAGTCGTGATAGTACCAAAGCCAGATGGTAGCATAAGGTTCTGCGTTGATTATCGCAAGTTAAATGACGTAACCAAGATGGACGCCTATCCCATTCCTAGGATGGAGAGAATGATTGAAAGGGTAAGTGCAGCCAAATTCATAACAACTTTGGATTTAACAAAAGGCTACTGGCAAATCCCTTTGGAGCAATCAACCATTGAAAAATCAGCCTTCATTACTTCAAGAGGATTATTTGAGTTCCTGGTAATGCCTTTCGGTATGAAAACCGCGCCCGCAACATTCCAGAGAATGATGACGGAAAAAGTGTTAAAAGGCCTTGAAAATTTCACAGATGCTTACATTGACGATGTTGAAATAGATACAGATGGTACTTTTGCACAACACTTAGCTAAAATCCGCCTTGTATTACAACGCTTGCGTGATTGTCACCTAAATGCCAGACCCTCGAAATGTAAAGTTGGCATGTTGACTGTTGAATTTGTTGGCCACCGGGTTGGAAATGGTACCATTAAACCCCGAGAAGCGCTCGTTCAGACAGTAGCAAAGTTCCCAGGACCTCGAACAAAAAAGGAGATAAGATCATTTTTAGGCTTGGTTGGATATTATCGGAAATTTATCCATAATTTTTCAGAGAGAGCTGCAATACTAAGCGATTTAACCAAAGGAAACAGACCAACTAAAGTGAATTGGGACGAGAAATGTGAGAAAGCATTTTGCGACCTGAAGAATGCACTCATTAATGCTCCAGTGTTATGTCCACCAAAATGGAATAAGGAATTTATTGTACAAGTAGACGCTTCGAACAGAGGACTTGGGGCAATTTTAACCCAGAAAGACAACCAAGACGAAGAACACCCAATAGTCTTCGCAAGCAGAAAACTTCAGCCTAGGGAAGAAAAACTTGCTACCACTGAAAAAGAATATCTTGCCATAGTATGGGCATTAGAGTTGTTTAGATACTACTTATTTGGAAGACATTTCATCCTACAGACAGATCATAATCCTCTAGTTTGGCTATCCCGGGTAAGAGATAAGAGTAGAAAACTACTTCGATGGAGTTTATCCCTACAAGAGTACGACCTGGAGATCGAACATAAGAGCGGAAAGAGGAACATCAATGCGGATGTACTTAGCAGATTATAACCCTTTTTGTGTAAGTATATATTGTGTAGTGTGGTAGAGTGAAAGATAGACAATGTTTGGGAAGTAAGAAAAGTATGAAAAAATTGTGGGGTGTGCCGACTGCTCAGAATGTTTTTTCAGGTCGAGGGCTTGGATTGTGCCCAGTTTTTCCTGATTGTGTATACATCTCGGGCAGTCCAACTCTAGATACCAGTTTATTCATTGTCATTCAATCCAGGAGGAAGTTATTCCTTTAGAAAATATCAGGATATATTTCATTAATTATCTAGTAATTTTAAAATAATATCTTAAAGGGGGAGGTGTCACGGAATAACTTAATCTCAATATCCTAGGTATTACATAATCATTTTTCATAGGCAGCCAATGTCTATAGGCAGTTCATTAGTATCTATTGTTCCTGCGAATATTCAAATACGCCCTTGCGAAACAAGTGTCAGTAGTTGGCCGGCAACCACAGAAGCAAGACGAACTAAGTTACTTGAGGAATCAACTCGCACAGAGTTCCGTAGTAGTATCGTCGAACGTGAAATCAAGGTCAGCAATCAAAGAAAAGAAGAGTTACAGGGCTGAAAGACTGAAATAGAACGTTAAACAAAAAGGAAGAAAGAATTGCAAAGAAAAGAAAATTCAAGTATTCAAAGGAATTGTCAGTTAGCCGAACAAAGAACCGTAACCAAACAATTCGAAGAAGTAAGTGCTGGATCTTGACAGAATCGAAAAGCAAAAGAAATAACCACACTAGCTGGACACAAACGCAAGGAACAATTTTTTTTGATAGATTGCTAGGAAGAAAAAAAAAGGTAAAAACAAAAAAACAATAATCGAATTAAGTTACACTTCATTTAAGTAATTATTAAGTAAAATTCATTTAAATCTTTAAGTTAAGTTGGGTTCGCTTGAGTTGCGAGTGAGTTTCGTATTAAGTCTAAGTTTAAGATTGTTTCAGGTCGGGTGGGTTGCTTATGGAATTTAATGATAATAAATTTCGATTTATACCAGTTAAGTTGTGCATGTTCATTACTTTGAGGGAAGGCTTTAAGGCACGTCGGGGCAAGGTGACAACCGTTCGGTTACACCCCCCAGAAAACACTGTTTTTGTCACCCCAAATGTGCTTTCCTCGCCCAAGAGGTGCGTTTAGCAGTGAAAACGGCGTGTTTAGAGAAAAAGAAAATTCTCAGCAAATTTCAAATTTTCTCAGCAAAAAGCACCTTTTTTGACCAAAAAGCACCTTTTCTAAGCCAAAACCCAATTTTTTTTCGCCAAAAAGTCGTCTTTTATCTCATGGGGTGTTATCAGGAGCAAAAAAGTGGTTTTCTCAGCAACAAAGTCATCCCGTCGGCGAAAAACGTCGTTTTGAAAGCCAGAATGGCCTTTTTCAGTTTTTGGGGCAAAAAGTTTTTTCCCCCCAGAAAACACTGTTTTTGTCACCCCAAATGTGCCTTCCTCGCCAAAAAGGTGCGTTTAGCAGTGAAAACGGCGTGTTTAGAGAAAAAGAAAATTCTCAGCAAATTTCAAATTTTCTCAGCAAAAAGCACCTTTTTTGACCAAAAAGCACCTTTTCTAAGCCAAAACCCAATTTTTTTTCGCCAAAAAGTCGTCTTTTATCTCATGGGGTGTTATCAGGAGCAAAAAAGTGGTTTTCTCAGCAACAAAGTCATCCCGTCGGCGAAAAACGTCGTTTTGAAAGCCAGAATGGCCTTTTTCAGTTTTTGGGGCAAAAAGTTTTTTCCCCCCAGAAAACACTGTTTTTGTCACCCCAAATGTGCCTTCCTCGCCAAAAAGGTGCGTTTAGCAGTGAAAACGGCGTGTTTAGAGAAAAAGAAAATTCTCAGCAAATTTCAAATTTTCTCAGCAAAAAGCACCTTTTTTGACCAAAAAGCACCTTTTCTAAGCCAAAACCCAATTTTTTTTCGCCAAAAAGTCGTCTTTTATCTCATGGGGTGTTATCAGGAGCAAAAAAGTGGTTTTCTCAGCAACAAAGTCATCCCGTCGGCGAAAAACGTCGTTTTGAAAGCCAGAATGGCCTTTTTCAGTTTTTGGGGCAAAAAGTTTTTTCCCCCCAGAAAACACTGTTTTTGTCACCCCAAATGTGCCTTCCTCGCCAAAAAGGTGCGTTTAGCAGTGAAAACGGCGTGTTTAGAGAAAAAGAAAATTCTCAGCAAATTTCAAATTTTCTCAGCAAAAAGCACCTTTTTTGACCAAAAAGCACCTTTTCTAAGCCAAAACCCAATTTTTTTTCGCCAAAAAGTCGTCTTTTATCTCATGGGGTGTTATCAGGAGCAAAAAAGTGGTTTTCTCAGCAACAAAGTCATCCCGTCGGCGAAAAACGTCGTTTTGAAAGCCAGAATGGCCTTTTTCAGTTTTTGGGGCAAAAAGTTTTTTCCCCCCAGAAAACACTGTTTTTGTCACCCCAAATGTGCCTTCCTCGCCAAAAAGGTGCGTTTAGCAGTGAAAACGGCGTGTTTAGAGAAAAAGAAAATTCTCAGCAAATTTCAAATTTTCTCAGCAAAAAGCACCTTTTTTGACCAAAAAGCACCTTTTCTAAGCCAAAACCCAATTTTTTTTCGCCAAAAAGTCGTCTTTTATCTCATGGGGTGTTATCAGGAGCAAAAAAGTGGTTTTCTCAGCAACAAAGTCATCCCGTCGGCGAAAAACGTCGTTTTGAGAGCCAGAATGGCCTTTTTCAGTTTTTGGGGCAAAAAGTTTTTTCCCCCCAGAAAACACTGTTTTTGTCACCCCAAATGTGCTTTCCTCGCCAAAAAGGTGCGTTTAGCAGTGAAAACGGCGTGTTTAGAGAAAAAGAAAATTCTCAGCAAATTTCAAATTTTCTCAGCAAAAAGCACCTTTTCTCAGCCAAAACCCAATTTTTTTTCGCCGAAAAGTCGTCTTTTTATCTCATGGGGTGTTATCAGGAGCAAAAAAGTGGTTTTCTCAGCAACAAAGTCATCCCGTCGGCGAAATACGTCGTTTTGAGAGCCAGAATTGCCTTTTTCAGTTTTTGGGGCAAAAAGTTTTTTCCCCCCAGAAAACACTGTTTTTGTCACCCCAAATGTGCTTTCCTCGCCCAAAAGGTGCGTTTAGCAGTGAAAACGGCGTGTTTAGAGCAAAAGAAAATTCTCAGCAAATTTCAAAGTTTCTCAGCAAAAAGCACCTTTTTTGACCAAAAAACACCTTTTCTAAGCCAAAACCCCATTTTTTTTCGCCAAAAAGTCGTCTTTTATCTCACGGGGTGTTATCAGGAGCAAAAAAGTGGTTTTCTCAGCAACAAAGTCATCCCGTCGGCGAAAAACGTCGTTTTGAAAGCCAGAATGGCCTTTTTCAGTTTTTGGGGCAAAACGTTTTTTCCCCCCAGAAAACACTGTTTTTGTCACCCCAAATGTGCTTTCCTCGCCCAAAAGGTGCGTTTAACAGTGAAAACGGCGTGTTTAGAGCAAAAGAAAATTCTCAGCAAATTTCAAATTTTCTCAGCAAAAAGCACCTTTTCTCAGCCAAAACCCAATTTTTTTTCACCAAAAAGTCGTCTTTTTATCTCATGGGGTGTTATCAGGAGCAAAAAAGTGGTTTTCTCAGCAACAAAGTCATCCCGTCGGCGAAAAAGGTCGTTTTGAGAGCCAGAATGGCCTTTTTCAGTTTTTGGGGCAAAAAGTTTTTTCCCCCCAGAAAACACTGTTTTTGTCACCCCAAATGTGCTTTCCTCGCCAAAAAGGTGCGTTTAGCAGTGAAAACGGCGTGTTTAGAGAAAAAGAAAATTCTCAGCAAATTTCAAATTTTCTCAGCAAAAAGCACCTTTTTTGACCAAAAAGCACCATTTGTCAGCCAAAACCCCATTTTTTTTCGCCAAAAAGTCGTCTTTTTATCTCATGGGGTGTTATCAGGAGCAAAAAAGTGGTTTTCTCAGCAACAAAGTCATCCCGTCGGCGAAAAACGTCGTTTTGAGAGCCAAAATTGCCTTTTTCAGTTTTTGGGGCAAAAAGTTTTTTTCCCCCAGAAAACACTGTTTTTGTCACCCCAAATGTGCCTTCCTCGCCAAAAAGGTGCGTTTAGCAGTGAAAACGGCGTGTTTAGAGAAAAAGAAAATTCTCAGCAAATTTCAAATTTTCTCAGCAAAAAGCACCTTTTCTCACCCAAAACCCCATTTTTTTTCGCCAAAAAGTCGTCTTTTATCTCACGGGGTGTTATCAGGAGCAAAAAAGTGGTTTTCTCAGCAACAAAGTCATCCCGTCGGCGAAAAACGTCGTTTTGAGAGCCAGAATGGCCTTTTTCAGTTTTTGGGGCAAAAAGTTTTTTCCCCCCAGAAAACACTGTTTTTGTCACCCCAAATGTGCTTTCCTCGCCAAAAAGGTGCGTTTAGCAGTGAAAACGGCGTGTTTAGAGAAAAAGAAAATTCTCAGCAAATTTCAAATTTTCTCAGCAAAAAGCACCTTTTTTGACCAAAAAGCACCATTTGTCAGCCAAAACCCCATTTTTTTTCGCCAAAAAGTCGTCTTTTTATCTCATGGGGTGTTATCAGGAGCAAAAAAGTGGTTTTCTCAGCAACAAAGTCATCCCGTCGGCGAAAAACGTCGTTTTGAGAGCCAGAATGGCCTTTTTCAGTTTTTGGGGCAAAAAGTTTTTTTCCCCCAGAAAACACTGTTTTTGTCACCCCAAATGTGCCTTCCTCGCCAAAAAGGTGCGTTTAGCAGTGAAAACGGCGTGTTTAGAGAAAAAGAAAATTCTCAGCAAATTTCAAATTTTCTCAGCAAAAAGCACCTTTTCTCAGCCAAAACCCAATTTTTTTTCACCAAAAAGTCGTCTTTTTATCTCATGGGGTGTTATCAGGAGAAAAAAAGTGGTTTTCTCAGCAACAAAGTCATCCCGTCGGCGAAAAAGGTCGTTTTGAGAGCCAGAATGGCCTTTTTCAGTTTTTGGGGCAAAAAGTTTTTTTCCCCCAGAAAACACTGTTTTTGTCACCCCAAATGTGCTTTCCTCGCCCAAGAGGTGCGTTTAGCAGTGAAAACGGCGTGTTTAGAGAAAAAGAAAATTCTCAGCAAATTTCAAATTTTCTCAGCAAAAAGCACCTTTTTTGACCAAAAAGAACCTTTTCTAAGCCAAAACCCAATTTTTTTTCGCCAAAAAGTCGTCTTTTATCTCATGGGGTGTTATCAGGAGCAAAAAAATGGTTTTCTCAGCAACAAAGTCATCCCGTCGGCGAAAAACGTCGTTTTGAAAGCCAGAATGGCCTTTTTCAGTTTTTGGGTCAAAAAGTTTTTTCCCCCCAGAAAACACTGTTTTTGTCACCCCAAATGTGCCTTCCTCGCCAAAAAGGTGCGTTTAGCGGTGAAAACGGCGTGTTTAGAGAAAAAGAAAATTCTCAGCAAATTTCAAATTTTCTCAGCAAAAAGCACCTTTTTTGACCAAAAAGCACCTTTTCTAAGCCAAAACCCAATTTTTTTTCGCCTTAAAGTCGTCTTTTATCTCATGGGGTGTTATCAGGAGCAAAAAAGTGGTTTTCTCAGCAACAAAGTCATCCCGTCGGCGAAATACGTCGTTTTGAGAGCCAGAATGGCCTTTTTCAGTTTTTGGGGCAAAAAGTTTTTTCCCCCCAGAAAACACTGTTTTTGTCACCCCAAATGTGCTTTCCTCGCCCAAAAGGTGCGTTTAGCAGTGAAAACGGCGTGTTTAGAGAAAAAGAAAATTCTCAGCAAATTTCAAATTTTCTCAGCAAAAAGCACCTTTTTTGACCAAAAAACACCTTTTTTGACCAAAAAACACCTTTTCTAAGCCAAAACCCAATTTTTTTTCGCCAAAAAGTCGTCTTTTATCTCATGGGGTGTTATCAGGAGCAAAAAAGTGGTTTTCTCAGCAACAAAGTCATCCCGTCGGCGAAATACGTCGTTTTGAGAGCCAGAATTGCCTTTTTCAGTTTTTGGGGCAAAAAGTTTCTTCCCCCCAGAAAACACTGTTTTTGTCACCCCAAATGTGCTTTCCTCGCCCAAAAGGTGCGTTTAGCAGTGAAAACGGCGTGTTTAGAGCAAAAGAAAATTCTCAGCAAATTTCAAAGTTTCTCAGCAAAAAGCACCTTTTTTGACCAAAAAACACCTTTTCTAATCCAAAACCCCATTTTTTTTCGCCAAAAAGTCGTCTTTTATCTCACGGGGTGTTATCAGGAGCAAAAAAGTGGTTTTCTCAGCAACAAAGTCATCCCGTCGGCGAAAAACGTCGTTTTGAAAGCCAGAATAGCCTTTTTCAGTTTTTGGGGCAAAACGTTTTTTTCCCCCAGAAAACACTGTTTTTGTCACCCCAAATGTGCTTTCCTCGCCCAAAAGGTGCGTTTAGCAGTGAAAACGGCGTGTTTAGAGCAAAAGAAAATTCTCAGCAAATTTCAAATTTTCTCAGCAAAAAGCACCTTTTCTCAGCCAAAACCCAATTTTTTTTCGCCAAAAAGTCGTCTTTTATCTCATGGGGTGTTATCAGGAGCAAAAAAATGGTTTTCTCAGCAACAAAGTCATCCCGTCGGCGAAAAACGTCGTTTTGAAAGCCAGAATGGCCTTTTTCAGTTTTTGGGTCAAAAAGTTTTTTCCCCCCAGAAAACACTGTTTTTGTCACCCCAAATGTGCCTTCCTCGCCAAAAAGGTGCGTTTAGCGGTGAAAACGGCGTGTTTAGAGAAAAAGAAAATTCTCAGCAAATTTCAAATTTTCTCAGCAAAAAGCACCTTTTTTGACCAAAAAGCACCTTTTCTAAGCCAAAACCCAATTTTTTTTCGCCTTAAAGTCGTCTTTTATCTCATGGGGTGTTATCAGGAGCAAAAAAGTGGTTTTCTCAGCAACAAAGTCATCCCGTCGGCGAAATACGTCGTTTTGAGAGCCAGAATGGCCTTTTTCAGTTTTTGGGGCAAAAAGTTTTTTCCCCCCAGAAAACACTGTTTTTGTCACCCCAAATGTGCTTTCCTCGCCCAAAAGGTGCGTTTAGCAGTGAAAACGGCGTGTTTAGAGAAAAAGAAAATTCTCAGCAAATTTCAAATTTTCTCAGCAAAAAGCACCTTTTTTGACCAAAAAACACCTTTTTTGACCAAAAAACACCTTTTCTAAGCCAAAACCCAATTTTTTTTCGCCAAAAAGTCGTCTTTTATCTCATGGGGTGTTATCAGGAGCAAAAAAGTGGTTTTCTCAGCAACAAAGTCATCCCGTCGGCGAAATACGTCGTTTTGAGAGCCAGAATTGCCTTTTTCAGTTTTTGGGGCAAAAAGTTTCTTCCCCCCAGAAAACACTGTTTTTGTCACCCCAAATGTGCTTTCCTCGCCCAAAAGGTGCGTTTAGCAGTGAAAACGGCGTGTTTAGAGGAAAAGAAAATTCTCAGCAAATTTCAAAGTTTCTCAGCAAAAAGCACCTTTTTTGACCAAAAAACACCTTTTCTAATCCAAAACCCCATTTTTTTTCGCCAAAAAGTCGTCTTTTATCTCACGGGGTGTTATCAGGAGCAAAAAAGTGGTTTTCTCAGCAACAAAGTCATCCCGTCGGCGAAAAACGTCGTTTTGAAAGCCAGAATAGCCTTTTTCAGTTTTTGGGGCAAAACGTTTTTTTCCCCCAGAAAACACTGTTTTTGTCACCCCAAATGTGCTTTCCTCGCCCAAAAGGTGCGTTTAGCAGTGAAAACGGCGTGTTTAGAGCAAAAGAAAATTCTCAGCAAATTTCAAATTTTCTCAGCAAAAAGCACCTTTTCTCAGCCAAAACCCAATTTTTTTTCACCAAAAAGTCGTCTTTTTATCTCATGGGGTGTTATCAGGAGCAAAAAAGTGGTTTTCTCAGCAACAAAGTCATCCCGTCGGCGAAAAAGGTCGTTTTGAGAGCCAGAATGGCCTTTTTCAGTTTTTAGGGCAAAAAGTTTTTTCCCCCCAGAAAACACTGTTTTTGTCACCCCAAATGTGCCTTCCTCGCCAAAAAGGTGCGTTTAGCAGTGAAAACGGCGTGTTTAGAGAAAAAGAAAATTCTCAGCAAATTTCAAATTTTCTCAGCAAAAAGCACCTTTTTTGACCAAAAAGCACCTTTTCTAAGCCAAAACCCAATTTTTTTTCGCCAAAAAGTCGTCTTTTATCTGATGGGGTGTTATCAGGAGCAAAAAAGTGGTTTTCTCAGCAACAAAGTCATCCCGTCGGCGAAAAACGTCGTTTTGAAAGCCAGAATGGCCTTTTTCAGTTTTTGGGTCAAAAAGTTTTTTTCCCCCAGAAAACACTGTTTTTGTCACCCCAAATGTGCCTTCCTCGCCAAAAAGGTGCGTTTAGCAGTGAAAACGGCGTGTTTAGAGCAAAAGAAAATTCTCAGCAAATTTCAAATTTTCTCAGCAAAAAGCACCTTTTCTCAGCCAAAACCCAATTTTTTTTCACCAAAAAGTCGTCTTTTTATCTCATGGGGTGTTATCAGGAGCAAAAAAGTGGTTTTCTCAGCAACAAAGTCATCCCGTCGGCGAAAAAGGTCGTTTTGAGAGCCAGAATGGCCTTTTTCAGTTTTTAGGGCAAAAAGTTTTTTCCCCCCAGAAAACACTGTTTTTGTCACCCCAAATGTGCCTTCCTCGCCAAAAAGGTGCGTTTAGCAGTGAAAACGGCGTGTTTAGAGAAAAAGAAAATTCTCAGCAAATTTCAAATTTTCTCAGCAAAAAGCACCTTTTTTGACCAAAAAGCACCTTTTCTAAGCCAAAACCCAATTTTTTTTCGCCAAAAAGTCGTCTTTTATCTGATGGGGTGTTATCAGGAGCAAAAAAGTGGTTTTCTCAGCAACAAAGTCATCCCGTCGGCGAAAAACGTCGTTTTGAAAGCCAGAATGGCCTTTTTCAGTTTTTGGGTCAAAAAGTTTTTTCCCCCCAGAAAACACTGTTTTTGTCACCCCAAATGTGCCTTCCTCGCCAAAAAGGTGCGTTTAGCGGTGAAAACGGCGTGTTTAGAGAAAAAGAAAATTCTCAGCAAATTTCAAATTTTCTCAGCAAAAAGCACCTTTTTTGACCAAAAAGCACCTTTTCTAAGCCAAAACCCAATTTTTTTTCGCCTAAAAGTCGTCTTTTATCTCATGGGGTGTTATCAGGAGCAAAAAAGTGGTTTTCTCAGCAACAAAAGTCATCCCGTCGGCGAAATACGTCGTTTTGAGAGCCAGAATGGCCTTTTTCAGTTTTTGGGGCAAAAAGTTTTTTCCCCCCAGAAAACACTGTTTTTGTCACCCCAAATGTGCTTTCCTCGCCCAAAAGGTGCGTTTAGCAGTGAAAACGGCGTGTTTAGAGAAAAAGAAAATTCTCAGCAAATTTCAAATTTTCTCAGCAAAAAGCACCTTTTTTGACCAAAAAACACCTTTTCTAAGCCAAAACCCAATTTTTTTTCGCCAAAAAGTCGTCTTTTATCTCATGGGGTGTTATCAGGAGCAGAAAAGTGGTTTTCTCAGCAACAAAGTCATCCCTTCGGCGAAAAACGTCGTTTTGAGAGCCAGAATAGCCTTTTTCAGTTTTTGGGGCAAAAATTTTTTTTCCCCATAAAACACTGTTTTTGTCACCCAAAATGTGCTTTCCTCGCCCAAGAGGTGCGTTTAGCAGTGAAAACGGCGTGTTTAAAGAAAAAGAAAATTCTCAGCAAATTTCAAATTTTCTCAGCAAAAAGCACCTTTTCTCAGCCAAAACCCATTTTTTTTCGCGAAAAAGTCGTCTTTTTATCTTATGGGGTGTTATCAGGAGCAAAAAAGTGGTTTTCTGAGCAACAAAGTCATCCTTTCGGCGAAAAACGTCGTTTTGAGAGCAAGAATGGCCTTTTTCAGTTTTTGGGGCAAAAAATTTTTTCCCCCCAGAAAACACTGTTTTTGTCACCCGAAATGTGCTTTCCTCGCCCAAGAGGTGCGTTTAGCAGTGAAAACGGCGTGTTTAGAGAAAAAGAAAATTCTCAGCAAATTTCAAAGTTTCTCAGCAAAAAGCACCTTTTTTGACCAAAAAGCACCTTTTCTCAGCCAAAACCCAATTTTTTTTGCTCAAAAAGTCGTCTTTTATCTCATGGGGTGTTATCAGGAGCAAAAAAAGTGGTTTTCTCAGCAACAAAGTCATCCCGTCGGCGAAAAACGTCGTTTTGAAAGCCAGAATGGCCTTTTTCAGTTTTTGGGGCAAAAAGTTTTTTCCCCCCAGAAAACACTGTTTTTGTCACCCCAAATGTGCTTTCCTCGCCCAAAAGGTGCGTTTAGCAGTGAAAACGGCGTGTTTAGAGCAAAAGAAAATTCTCAGCAAATTTCAAATTTTCTCAGCAAAAAGCACCTTTTTTGACCAAAAAGCACCATTTGTCAGCCAAAACCCCATTTTTTTTCGCCAAAAAGTCGTCTTTTTATCTCATGGGGTGTTATCAGGAGCAAAAAAGTGGTTTTCTCAGCAACAAAGTCATCCCGTCGGCGAAAAACGTCGTTTTGAGAGCCAGAATGGCCTTTTTCAGTTTTTGGGGCAAAACGTTTTTTCCCCCAAGAAAACTCTGTTTTTGTCACCCCAAATGTGCTTTCCTCGCCCAAAAGGTGCGTTTAGCAGTGAAAACGGCGTGTTTAGAGCAAAAGAAAATTCTCAGCAAATTTCAAATTTTCTCAGCAAAAAGCACCATTTGTCAGCCAAAACCCCATTTTTTTTCGGCAAAAAGTCGTCTTTTTATCTCATGGGGTGTTATCAGGAGCAAAAAAGTGGTTTTCTCAGCAACAAAGTCATCCCGTCGGCGAAAAACGTCGTTTTGAGAGCCAGAATGGCCTTTTTCAGTTTTTGGGGCAAAAAGTTTTTTTTCCCCAGAAAACACTGTTTTTGTCACCCCAAATGTGCTTTCCTCGCTCAAAAGGTGCGTTTAGCAGTGAAAACGGCGTGTTTAGAGCAAAAGAAAATTCTCAGCAAATTTCAAATTTTCTCAGCAAAAAGCACCTTTTTTGACCAAAAAGCACCATTTGTCAGCCAAAACCCCATTTTTTTTCGCCGAAAAGTCGTTTTTTTATCTCATGGGGTGTTATCAGGAGCAAAAAAGTGGTTTTCTCAGCAACAAAGTCATCCCGTCGGCGAAAAACGTCGTTTTGAGAGCCAGAATGGCCTTTTTCAGTTTTTGGGGCAAAAAGTTTTTTCCCCCCCAGAAAACACTGTTTTTGTCACCCCAAATGTGCTTTCCTCGCCCAAAAGGTGCGTTTAGCAGTGAAAACGGCGTGTTTAGAGCAAAAGAAAATTCTCAGCAAATTTCAAATTTTCTCAGCAAAAAGCACCTTTTTTGACCAAAAAGCACCATTTGTCAGCCAAAACCCCATTTTTTTTCGCCAAAAAGTCGTCTTTTTATCTCATGGGGTGTTATCAGGAGCAAAAAAGTGGTTTTCTCAGCAACAAAGTCATCCCGTCGGCGAAAAACGTCGTTTTGAGAGCCAGAATGGCCTTTTTCAGTTTTTGGGGCAAAAAGTTTTTTTCCCCCAGAAAATACTGTTTTTGTCACCCGAAATGTGCTTTTCTCGCCCAAAAGGTGCGTTTAGCAGTGAAAACGGCGTGTTTAGAGCAAAAGAAAATTCTCAGCAAATTTCAAATTTTCTCAGCAAAAAGCACCTTTTTTGACCAAAAAGCACCATTTGTCAGCCAAAACCCCATTTTTTACGCCAAAAAGTCGTCTTGTTATCTCATGGGGTGTTATCAGGAGCAAAAAAGTGGTTTTCTCAGCAACAAAGTCATCCCGTCGGCGAAAAACGTCGTTTTGAGAGCCAGAATGGCCTTTTTCAGTTTTTGGGGAAAAAGTTTTTTTTCCCCAGAAAACACTGTTTTTGTCACCCCAAATGTGCTTTCCTCGCCCAAAAGGTGCGTTTAGCAGTGAAAACGGCGTGTTTAGAGCAAAAGAAAATTCTCAGCAAATTTCAAATTTTCTCAGCAAAAAGCACCTTTTTTGACCAAAAAGCACCATTTGTCAGCCAAAACCCCATTTTTTTTCGCCGAAAAGTCGTCTTTTTATCTCATGGGGTGTTATCAGGAGCAAAAAAGTGGTTTTCTCAGCAACAAAGTCATCCCGTCGGCGAAAAACGTCGTTTTGAGAGCCAGAATGGCCTTTTTCAGTTTTTGGGGCAAAAAGTTTTTTCCCCCCCAGAAAACACTGTTTTTGTCACCCCAAATGTGCTTTCCTCGCCCAAAAGGTGCGTTTAGCAGTGAAAACGGCGTGTTTAGAGCAAAAGAAAATTCTCAGCAAATTTCAAATTTTCTCAGCAAAAAGCACCTTTTTTGACCAAAAAGCACCATTTGTCAGCCAAAACCCCATTTTTTACGCCAAAAAGTCGTCTTTTTATCTCATGGGGTGTTATCAGGAGCAAAAAAGTGGTTTTCTCAGCAACAAAGTCATCCCGTCGGCGAAAAACGTCGTTTTGAGAGCCAGAATGGCCTTTTTCAGTTTTTGGGGCAAAAAGTTTTTTCCCCCCAGAAAACACTGTTTTTGTCACCCCAAATGTGCTTTCCTCGCCCAAAAGGTGCGTTTAGCAGTGAAAACGGCGTGTTTAGAGCAAAAGAAAATTCTCAGCAAATTTCAAATTTTCTCAGCAAAAAGCACCTTTTTTGACCAAAAAGCACCATTTGTCAGCCAAAACCCCATTTTTTTTCGCCAAAAAGTCGTCTTTTTATCTCATGGGGTGTTATCAGGAGCAAAAAAGTGGTTTTCTCAGCAACAAAGTCATCCCGTCGGCGAAAAACGTCGTTTTGAGAGCCAGAATGGCCTTTTTCAGTTTTTGGGGCAAAAAGTTTTTTTTCCCCAGAAAACACTGTTTTTGTCACCCCAAATGTGCTTTCCTCGCCCAAAAGGTGCGTTTAGCAGTGAAAACGGCGTGTTTAGAGCAAAAGAAAATTCTCAGCAAATTTCAAATTTTCTCAGCAAAAAGCACCTTTTTTGACCAAAAAGCACCATTTGTCAGCCAAAACCCCATTTTTTTTCGCCAAAAAGTCGTCTTTTTATCTCATGGGGTGTTATCAGGAGCAAAAAAGTGGTTTTCTCAGCAACAAAGTCATCCCGTCGGCGAAAAACGTCGTTTTGAGAGCCAGAATGGCCTTTTTCAGTTTTTGGGGCAAAAAGTTTTTCCCCCCCCAGAAAACACTGTTTTTGTCACCCCAAATGTGCTTTCCTCGCCCAAAAGGTGCGTTTAGCAGTGAAAACGGCGTGTTTAGAGCAAAAGAAAATTCTCAGCAAATTTCAAATTTTCTCAGCAAAAAGCACCTTTTTTGACCAAAAAGCACCATTTGTCAGCCAAAACCCCATTTTTTTTCGCCAAAAAGTCGTCTTTTTATCTCATGGGGTGTTATCAGGAGCAAAAAAGTGGTTTTCTCAGCAACAAAGTCATCCCGTCGGCGAAAAACGTCGTTTTGAGAGCCAGAATGGCCTTTTTCAGTTTTTGGGGAAAAAGTTTTTTCCCCCCCAGAAAACACTGTTTTGTCACCCCAAATGTGCTTTCCTCGCCCAAAAGGTGCGTTTAGCAGTGAAAACGGCGTATTTAGAGCAAATGAAAATTCTCAGCAAATTTCAAATTTTCTCAGCAAAAAGCACCTTTTTTGACCAAAAAGCACCATTTGTCAGCCAAAACCCCATTTTTTTTCGCCAAAAAGTCGTCTTTTTATCTCATGGGGTGTTATCAGGAGCAAAAAAGTGGTTTTCTCAGCAACAAAGTCATCCCGTCGGCGAAAAACGTCGTTTTGAGAGCCAGAATGGCCTTTTTCAGTTTTTGGGGCAAAAAGTTTTTTCCCTCCCAGAAAACACTGTTTTTGTCACCCCAAATGTGCTTTCCTCGCCCAAAAGGTGCGTTTAGCAGTGAAAACGGCGTGTTTAGAGCAAAAGAAAATTCTCAGCAAATTTCAAATTTTCTCAGCAAAAAGCACCTTTTTTGACCAAAAAGCACCATTTGTCAGCCAAAACCCCATTTTTTTTCGCCAAAAAGTCGTCTTTTTATCTCATGGGGTGTTATCAGGAGCAAAAAAGTGGTTTTCTCAGCAACAAAGTCATCCCGTCGGCGAAAAACGTCGTTTTGAGAGCCAGAATGGCCTTTTTCAGTTTTTGGGGCAAAAAGTTTTTTCCCCCCCAGAAAACACTGTTTTGTCACCCCAAATGTGCTTTCCTCGCCCAAAAGGTGCGTTTAGCAGTGAAAACGGCGTATTTAGAGCAAATGAAAATTCTCAGCAAATTTCAAATTTTCTCAGCAAAAAGCACCTTTTTTGACCAAAAAGCA
Organism: Anthopleura xanthogrammica; assembly: GCA_964019055.1. Classification (NCBI taxonomy): domain Eukaryota; kingdom Metazoa; phylum Cnidaria; class Anthozoa; order Actiniaria; family Actiniidae; genus Anthopleura; species Anthopleura xanthogrammica. The sequence continues at coordinate 8,516,285 of OZ025210.1, forward strand.
CCATTTGTCAGCCAAAACCCCATTTTTTTTCGCCAAAAAGTCGTCTTTTTATCTCATGGGGTGTTATCAGGAGCAAAAAAGTGGTTTTCTCAGCAACAAAGTCATCCCGTCGGCGAAAAACGTCGTTTTGAGAGCCAGAATGGCCTTTTTCAGTTTTTGGGGCAAAAAGTTTTTTCCCCCCAGAAAACACTGTTTTTGTCACCCCAAATGTGCTTTCCTCGCCCAAAAGGTGCGTTTAGCAGTGAAAACGGCGTGTTTAGAGCAAAAGAAAATTCTCAGCAAATTTCAAATTTTCTCAGCAAAAAGCACCTTTTTTGACCAAAAAGCACCATTTGTCAGCCAAAACCCCATTTTTTTTCGCCAAAAAGTCGTCTTTTTATCTCATGGGGTGTTATCAGGAGCAAAAAAGTGGTTTTCTCAGCAACAAAGTCATCCCGTCGGCGAAAAACGTCGTTTTGAGAGCCAGAATGGCCTTTTTCAGTTTTTGGGGCAAAAAGTTTTCCCCCCCCCAGAAAACACTGTTTTTGTCACCCCAAATGTGCTTTCCTCGCCCAAAAGGTGCGTTTAGCAGTGAAAACGGCGTGTTTAGAGCAAAAGAAAATTCTCAGCAAATTTCAAATTTTCTCAGCAAAAAGCACCTTTTTTGACCAAAAAGCACCATTTGTCAGCCAAAACCCCATTTTTTTTCGCCAAAAAGTCGTCTTTTTATCTCATGGGGTGTTATCAGGAGCAAAAAAGTGGTTTTCTCAGCAACAAAGTCATCCCGTCGGCGAAAAACGTCGTTTTGAGAGCCAGAATGGCCTTTTTCAGTTTTTGGGGCAAAAAGTTTTTTCCCCCCCAGAAAACACTGTTTTGTCACCCCAAATGTGCTTTCCTCGCCCAAAAGGTGCGTTTAGCAGTGAAAACGGCGTATTTAGAGCAAATGAAAATTCTCAGCAAATTTCAAATTTTCTCAGCAAAAAGCACCTTTTTTGACCAAAAAGCACCATTTGTCAGCCAAAACCCCATTTTTTTTCGCCAAAAAGTCGTCTTTTTATCTCATGGGGTGTTATCAGGAGCAAAAAAGTGGTTTTCTCAGCAACAAAGTCATCCCGTCGGCGAAAAACGTCGTTTTGAGAGCCAGAATGGCCTTTTTCAGTTTTTGGGGCAAAAAGTTTTTTCCCTCCCAGAAAACACTGTTTTTGTCACCCCAAATGTGCTTTCCTCGCCCAAAAGGTGCGTTTAGCAGTGAAAACGGCGTGTTTAGAGCAAAAGAAAATTCTCAGCAAATTTCAAATTTTCTCAGCAAAAAGCACCTTTTTTGACCAAAAAGCACCATTTGTCAGCCAAAACCCCATTTTTTTTCGCCAAAAAGTCGTCTTTTTATCTCATGGGGTGTTATCAGGAGCAAAAAAGTGGTTTTCTCAGCAACAAAGTCATCCCGTCGGCGAAAAACGTCGTTTTGAGAGCCAGAATGGCCTTTTTCAGTTTTTGGGGCAAAAAGTTTTTTCCCCCCCAGAAAACACTGTTTTGTCACCCCAAATGTGCTTTCCTCGCCCAAAAGGTGCGTTTAGCAGTGAAAACGGCGTATTTAGAGCAAATGAAAATTCTCAGCAAATTTCAAATTTTCTCAGGAAAAAGCACCTTTTTTGACCAAAAAGCACCATTTGTCAGCCAAAACCCCATTTTTTTTCGCCAAAAAGTCGTCTTTTTATCTCATGGGGTGTTATCAGGAGCAAAAAAGTGGTTTTCTCAGCAACAAAGTCATCCCGTCGGCGAAAAACGTCGTTTTGAGAGCCAGAATGGCCTTTTTCAGTTTTTGGGGCAAAAAGTTTTTTCCCTCCCAGAAAACACTGTTTTTGTCACCCCAAATGTGCTTTCCTCGCCCAAAAGGTGCGTTTAGCAGTGAAAACGGCGTGTTTAGAGCAAAAGAAAATTCTCAGCAAATTTCAAATTTTCTCAGCAAAAAGCACCTTTTTTGACCAAAAAGCACCATTTGTCAGCCAAAACCCCATTTTTTTTCGCCAAAAAGTCGTCTTTTTATCTCATGGGGTGTTATCAGGAGCAAAAAAGTGGTTTTCTCAGCAACAAAGTCATCCCGTCGGCGAAAAACGTCGTTTTGAGAGCCAGAATGGCCTTTTTCAGTTTTTGGGGCAAAAAGTTTTTTCCCCCCCAGAAAACACTGTTTTGTCACCCCAAATGTGCTTTCCTCGCCCAAAAGGTGCGTTTAGCAGTGAAAACGGCGTATTTAGAGCAAATGAAAATTCTCAGCAAATTTCAAATTTTCTCAGCAAAAAGCACCTTTTTTGACCAAAAAGCACCATTTGTCAGCCAAAACCCCATTTTTTTTCGCCAAAAAGTCGTCTTTTTATCTCATGGGGTGTTATCAGGAGCAAAAAAGTGGTTTTCTCAGCAACAAAGTCATCCCGTCGGCGAAAAACGTCGTTTTGAGAGCCAGAATGGCCTTTTTCAGTTTTTGGGGCAAAAAGTTTTTTCCCCCCAGAAAACACTGTTTTTGTCACCCCAAATGTGCTTTCCTCGCCCAAAAGGTGCGTTTAGCAGTGAAAACGGCGTGTTTAGAGCAAAAGAAAATTCTCAGCAAATTTCAAATTTTCTCAGCAAAAAGCACCTTTTTTGACCAAAAAGCACCATTTGTCAGCCAAAACCCCATTTTTTTTCGCCAAAAAGTCGTCCTTTTATCTCATGGGGTGTTATCAGGAGCAAAAAAGTGGTTTTCTCAGCAACAAAGTCATCCCGTCGGCGAAAAACGTCGTTTTGAGAGCCAGAATGGCCTTTTTCAGTTTTTGGGGCAAAAAGTTTTTTTCCCCCAGAAAACACTGTTTTTGTCACCCCAAATGTGCTTTCCTCGCCCAAAAGGTGCGTTTAGCAGTGAAAACGGCGTGTTTAGAGCAAAAGAAAATTCTCAGCAAATTTCAAATTTTCTCAGCAAAAAGCACCTTTTTTGACCAAAAAGCACCATTTGTCAGCCAAAACCCCATTTTTTTTCGCCAAAAAGTCGTCTTGTTATCTCATGGGGTGTTATCAGGAGCAAAAAAGTGGTTTTCTCAGCAACAAAGTCATCCCGTCGGCGAAAAACGTCGTTTTGAGAGCCAGAATGGCCTTTTTCAGTTTTTGGGGCAAAAAGTTTTTTTTCCCCAGAAAACACTGTTTTTGTCACCCCAAATGTGCTTTCCTCGCCCAAAAGGTGCGTTTAGCAGTGAAAACGGCGTGTTTAGAGCAAAAGAAAATTCTCAGCAAATTTCAAATTTTCTCAGCAAAAAGCACCTTTTTTGACCAAAAAGCACCATTTGTCAGCCAAAACCCCATTTTTTTTCGCCGAAAAGTCGTCTTTTTATCTCATGGGGTGTTATCAGGAGCAAAAAAGTGGTTTTCTCAGCAACAAAGTCATCCCGTCGGCGAAAAACGTCGTTTTGAGAGCCAGAATGGCCTTTTTCAGTTTTTGGGGCAAAAAGTTTTTTCCCTCCCAGAAAACACTGTTTTTGTCACCCCAAATGTGCTTTCCTCGCCCAAAAGGTGCGTTTAGCAGTGAAAACGGCGTGTTTAGAGCAAAAGAAAATTCTCAGCAAATTTCAAATTTTCTCAGCAAAAAGCACCTTTTTTGACCAAAAAGCACCATTTGTCAGCCAAAACCCCATTTTTTTTCGCCAAAAAGTCGTCTTTTTATCTCATGGGGTGTTATCAGGAGCAAAAAAGTGGTTTTCTCAGCAACAAAGTCATCCCGTCGGCGAAAAACGTCGTTTTGAGAGCCAGAATGGCCTTTTTCAGTTTTTGGGGCAAAAAGTTTTTCCCCCCCAGAAAACACTGTTTTTGTCACCCCAAATGTGCTTTCCTCGCCCAAAAGGTGCGTTTAGCAGTGAAAACGGCGTGTTTAGAGCAAAAGAAAATTCTCAGCAAATTTCAAATTTTCTCAGCAAAAAGCACCTTTTTTGACCAAAAAGCACCATTTGTCAGCCAAAACCCCATTTTTTTTCGCCAAAAAGTCGTCCTTTTATCTCATGGGGTGTTATCAGGAGCAAAAAAGTGGTTTTCTCAGCAACAAAGTCATCCCGTCGGCGAAAAACGTCGTTTTGAGAGCCAGAATGGCCTTTTTCAGTTTTTGGGGCAAAAAGTTTTTTCCCCCCAGAAAACACTGTTTTTGTCACCCCAAATGTGCTTTCCTCGCCCAAAAGGTGCGTTTAGCAGTGAAAACGGCGTGTTTAGAGCAAAAGAAAATTCTCAGCAAATTTCAAATTTTCTCAGCAAAAAGCACCTTTTTTGACCAAAAAGCACCATTTGTCAGCCAAAACCCCATTTTTTTTCGCCAAAAAGTCGTCTTGTTATCTCATGGGGTGTTATCAGGAGCAAAAAAGTGGTTTTCTCAGCAACAAAGTCATCCCGTCGGCGAAAAACGTCGTTTTGAGAGCCAGAATGGCCTTTTTCAGTTTTTGGGGCAAAAAGTTTTTTTCCCCAAGAAAACACTGTTTTTGTCACCCCAAATGTGCTTTCCTCGCCCAAAAGGTGCGTTTAGCAGTGAAAACGGCGTGTTTACAGCAAAAGAAAATTCTCAGCAAATTTCAAATTTTCTCAGCAAAAAGCACCTTTTTTGACCAAAAAGCACCATTTGTCAGCCAAAACCCCATTTTTTTCGCCAAAAAGTCGTCTTTTTATCTCATGGGGTGTTATCAGGAGCAAAAAAGTGGTTTTCTCAGCAACAAAGTCATCCCGTCGGCGAAAAACGTCGTTTTGAGAGCCAGAATGGCCTTTTTCAGTTTTTGGGGCAAAAAGTTTTTTCCCCCCCAGAAAACACTGTTTTTGTCACCCCAAATGTGCTTTCCTCGCCCAAAAGGTGCGTTTAGCAGTGAAAACGGCGTGTTTAGAGCAAAAGAAAATTCTCAGCAAATTTCAAATTTTCTCAGCAAAAAGCACCTTTTTTGACCAAAAAGCACCATTTGTCAGCCAAAACCCCATTTTTTTTCGCCAAAAAGTCGTCTTTTTATCTCATGGGGTGTTATCAGGAGCATAAAAGTGGTTTTCTCAGCAACAAAGTCATCCCGTCGGCGAAAAACGTCGTTTTGAGAGCCAGAATGGCCTTTTTCAGTTTTTGGGGCAAAAAGTTTTTCCCCCCCAGAAAACACTGTTTTTGTCACCCCAAATGTGCTTTCCTCGCCCAAAAGGTGCGTTTAGCAGTGAAAACGGCGTGTTTAGAGCAAAAGAAAATTCTCAGCAAATTTCAAATTTTCTCAGCAAAAAGCACCTTTTTTGACCAAAAAGCACCATTTGTCAGCCAAAACCCCATTTTTTTTCGCCAAAAAGTCGTCTTTTTATCTCATGGGGTGTTATCAGGAGCAAAAAAGTGGTTTTCTCAGCAACAAAGTCATCCCGTCGGCGAAAAACGTCGTTTTGAGAGCCAGAATGGCCTTTTTCAGTTTTTGGGGCAAAAAGTTTTTTTCCCCAAGAAAACACTGTTTTTGTCACCCCAAATGTGCTTTCCTCGCCCAAAAGGTGCGTTTAGCAATGAAAACGGCGTGTTTACAGCAAAAGAAAATTCTCAGCAAATTTCAAATTTTCTCAGCAAAAAGCACCTTTTTTGACCAAAAAGCACCATTTGTCAGCCAAAACCCCATTTTTTTCGCCAAAAAGTCGTCTTTTTATCTCATGGGGTGTTATCAGGAGCAAAAAAGTGGTTTTCTCAGCAACAAAGTCATCCCGTCGGCGAAAAACGTCGTTTTGAGAGCCAGAATGGCCTTTTTCAGTTTTTGGGGCAAAAAGTTTTTTCCCCCCCAGAAAACACTGTTTTTGTCACCCCAAATGTGCTTTCCTCGCCCAAAAGGTGCGTTTAGCAGTGAAAACGGCGTGTTTAGAGCAAAAGAAAATTCTCAGCAAATTTCAAATTTTCTCAGCAAAAAGCACCTTTTTTGACCAAAAAGCACCATTTGTCAGCCAAAACCCCATTTTTTTTCGCCAAAAAGTCGTCTTTTTATCTCATGGGGTGTTATCAGGAGCATAAAAGTGGTTTTCTCAGCAACAAAGTCATCCCGTCGGCGAAAAACGTCGTTTTGAGAGCCAGAATGGCCTTTTTCAGTTTTTGGGGCAAAAAGTTTTTCCCCCCCAGAAAACACTGTTTTTGTCACCCCAAATGTGCTTTCCTCGCCCAAAAGGTGCGTTTAGCAGTGAAAACGGCGTGTTTAGAGCAAAAGAAAATTCTCAGCAAATTTCAAATTTTCTCAGCAAAAAGCACCTTTTTTGACCAAAAAGCACCATTTGTCAGCCAAAACCCCATTTTTTTTCGCCAAAAAGTCGTCTTTTTATCTCATGGGGTGTTATCAGGAGCAAAAAAGTGGTTTTCTCAGCAACAAAGTCATCCCGTCGGCGAAAAACGTCGTTTTGAGAGCCAGAATGGCCTTTTTCAGTTTTTGGGGCAAAAAGTTTTTTTCCCCAAGAAAACACTGTTTTTGTCACCCCAAATGTGCTTTCCTCGCCCAAAAGGTGCGTTTAGCAATGAAAACGGCGTGTTTACAGCAAAAGAAAATTCTCAGCAAATTTCAAATTTTCTCAGCAAAAAGCACCTTTTTTGACCAAAAAGCACCATTTGTCAGCCAAAACCCCATTTTTTTTCGCCAAAAAGTCGTCTTTTTATCTCATGGGGTGTTATCAGGAGCATAGAAGTGGTTTTCTCAGCAACAAAGTCATCCCGTCGGCGAAAAACGTCGTTTTGAGAGCCAGAATGGCCTTTTTCAGTTTTTGGGGCAAAAAGTTTTTCCCCCCCAGAAAACACTGTTTTTGTCACCCCAAATGTGCTTTCCTCGCCCAAAAGGTGCGTTTAGCAGTGAAAACGGCGTGTTTAGAGCAAAAGAAAATTCTCAGCAAATTTCAAATTTTCTCAGCAAAAAGCACCTTTTTTGACCAAAAAGCACCATTTGTCAGCCAAAACCCCATTTTTTTTCGCCAAAAAGTCGTCTTTTTATCTCATGGGGTGTTATCAGGAGCAAAAAAGTGGTTTTCTCAGCAACAAAGTCATCCCGTCGGCGAAAAACTTCGTTTTGAGAGCCAGAATGGCCTTTTTCAGTTTTTGGGGCAAAAAGTTTTTTTCCCCAAGAAAACACTGTTTTTGTCACCCCAAATGTGCTTTCCTCGCCCAAAAGGTGCGTTTAGCAATGAAAACGGCGTGTTTACAGCAAAAGAAAATTCTCAGCAAATTTCAAATTTTCTCAGCAAAAAGCACCTTTTTTGACCAAAAAGCACCATTTGTCAGCCAAAACCCCATTTTTTTCGCCAAAAAGTCGTCTTTTTATCTCATGGGGTGTTATCAGGAGCAAAAAAGTGGTTTTCTCAGCAACAAAGTCATCCCGTCGGCGAAAAACGTCGTTTTGAGAGCCAGAATGGCCTTTTTCAGTTTTTGGGGCAAAAAGTTTTTTTCCCCAAGAAAACACTGTTTTTGTCACCCCAAATGTGCTTTCCTCGCCCAAAAGGTGCGTTTAGCAGTGAAAACGGCGTGTTTAGAGCAAAAGAAAATTCTCAGCAAATTTCAAATTTTCTCAGCAAAAAGCACCTTTTTTGACCAAAAAGCACCATTTGTCAGCCAAAACCCCATTTTTTTTCGCCAAAAAGTCGTCTTTTTATCTCATGGGGTGTTATCAGGAGCAAAAAAGTGGTTTTCTCAGCAACAAAGTCATCCCGTCGGCGAAAAACGTCGTTTTGAGAGCCAGAATGGCCTTTTTCAGTTTTTGGGGCAAAAAGTTTTTTTCCCCAAGAAAACACTGTTTTTGTCACCCCAAATGTGCTTTCCTCGCCCAAAAGGTGCGTTTAGCAATGAAAACGGCGTGTTTACAGCAAAAGAAAATTCTCAGCAAATTTCAAATTTTCTCAGCAAAAAGCACCTTTTTTGACCAAAAAGCACCATTTGTCAGCCAAAACCCAATTTTTTTTCGCCAAAAAGTCGTCTTTTTATCTCATGGGGTGTTATCAGGAGCAAAAAAGTGGTTTTCTCAGCAACAAAGTCATCCCGTCGGCGAAAAACGTCGTTTTGAGAGCCAGAATGGCCTTTTTCAGTTTTTGGGGCAAAAAGTTTTTTTCCCCAAGAAAACACTGTTTTTGTCACCCCAAATGTGCTTTCCTCGCCCAAAAGGTGCGTTTAGCAATGAAAACGGCGTGTTTACAGCAAAAGAAAATTCTCAGCAAATTTCAAATTTTCTCAGCAAAAAGCACCTTTTTTGACCAAAAAGCACCATTTGTCAGCCAAAACCCCATTTTTTTCGCCAAAAAGTCGTCTTTTTATCTCATGGGGTGTTATCAGGAGCAAAAAAGTGGTTTTCTCAGCAACAAAGTCATCCCGTCGGCGAAAAACGTCGTTTTGAGAGCCAGAATGGCCTTTTTCAGTTTTTGGGGCAAAAAGTTTTTTTTCCCCAGAAAACACTGTTTTTGTCACCCCAAATGTGCTTTCCTCGCCCAAAAGGTGCGTTTAGCAGTTTAGCAAAGGTGCGTTTAGCAAAAAGTTTTTTTCCCCCAGAAAACACTGTTTTTGTCACCCCAAATGTGCTTTCCTCGCCCAAAAGGTGCGTTTAGCAGTGAAAACGGCGTGTTTAGAGCAAAAGAAAATTCTCAGCAAATTTCAAATTTTCTCAGCAAAAAGCACCTTTTTTGACCAAAAAGCACCATTTGTCAGCCAAAACCCCATTTTTTTTCGCCAAAAAGTCGTCTTTTTATCTCATGGGGTGTTGTCAGGAGCAAAAAAGTGGTTTTCTCAGCAACAAAGTCATCCCGTCGGCGAAAAACGTCGTTTTGAGAGCCAGAATGGCCTTTTTCAGTTTTTGGGGCAAAAAGTTTTTTCCCCCCAGAAAACACTGTTTTTGTCACCCCAAATGTGCTTTCCTCGCCCAAAAGGTGCGTTTAGCAGTGAAAACGGCGTGTTTAGAGCAAATGAAAATTCTCAGCAAATTTCAAATTTTCTCAGCAAAAAGCACCTTTTTTGACCAAAAAGCACCATTTGTCAGCCAAAACCCCATTTTTTTTCGCCAAAAAGTCGTCTTTTTATCTCATGGGGTGTTATCAGGAGCAAAAAAGTGGTTTTCTCAGCAACAAAGTCATCCCGTCGGCGAAAAACGTCGTTTTTAGAGCCAGAATGGCCTTTTTCAGTTTTTGGGGCAAAAAGTTTTTTCCCCCCAGAAAACACTGTTTTTGTCACCCCAAATGTGCTTTCCTCGCCCAAAAGGTGCGTTTAGCAGTGAAAACGGCGTGTTTAGAGCAAAAGAAAATTCTCAGCAAATTTCAAATTTTCTCAGCCAAAAGCACCTTTTTTGACCAAAAAGCACCATTTGTCAGCCAAAACCCCATTTTTTTTCGCCAAAAAGTCGTCTTTTTATCTCATGGGGTGTTATCAGGAGCAAAAAAGTGGTGTTCTCAGCAACAAAGTCATCCCGTCGGCGAAAAACTTCGTTTTGAGAGCCAGAATGGCCTTTTTCAGTTTTTGGGGCAAAAAGTTTTTTCCCCCCAGAAAACACTGTTTTTGTCACCCCAAATGTGCTTTCCTCGCCCAAAAGGTGCGTTTAGCAGTGAAAACGGCGTGTTTAGAGCAAAAGAAAATTCTCAGCAAATTTCAAATTTTCTCAGCAAAAAGCACCTTTTTTGACCAAAAAGCACCATTTGTCAGCCAAAACCCCATTTTTTTCGCCAAAAAGTCGTCTTTTTATCTCATGGGGTGTTATCAGGAGCAAAAAAGTGGTTTTCTCAGCAACAAAGTCATCCCGTCGGCGAAAAACGTCGTTTTGAGAGCCAGAATGGCCTTTTTCAGTTTTTGGGGCAAAAAGTTTTTTCCCCCAAGAAAACACTGTTTTTGTCACCCCAAATGTGCTTTCCTCGCCCAAAAGGTGCGTTTAGCAGTGGAAACGGCGTGTTTAGAGCAAAAGAAAATTCTCAGCAAATTTCAAATTTTTTCAGCAAAAAGCACCTTTTTTGACCAAAAAGCACCATTTGTCAGCCAAAACCCCATTTTTTTTCGCCAAAAAGTCGTCTTTTTATCTCATGGGGTGTTATCAGGAGCAAAAAAGTGGTTTTCTCAGCAACAAAGTCATCCCGTCGGCGAAAAACGTCGTTTTGAGAGCCAGAATGGCCTTTTTCAGTTTTTGGGGCAAAAAGTTTTTTCCCCCCAGAAAACACTGTTTTTTGTCACCCCAAATGTGCTTTCCTCGCCCAAAAGGTGCGTTTAGCAGTGAAAACGGCGTGTTTAGAGTAAAAGAAAATTCTCAGCAAATTTCAAATTTTCTCAGCAAAAAGCACCTTTTTTGACCAAAAAGCACCATTTGTCAGCCAAAACCCCATTTTTTTTCGCCAAAAAGTCGTGTTTTTATCTCATGGGGTGTTATCAGGAGCAAAAAAGTGGTTTTCTCAGCAACAAAGTCATCCCGTCGGCGAAAAACGTCGTTTTGAGAGCCAGAATGGCCTTTTTCAGTTTTTGGGGCAAAAAGTTTTTTTTCCCCAGAAAACACTGTTTTTGTCACCCCATATGTGCTTTCCTCGCCCAAAAGGTGCGTTTAGCAGTGAAAACGGCGTGTTCAGAGCAAAAGAAAATTCTCAGCAAATTTCAAATTTTCTCAGCAAAAAGCACCTTTTTTGACCAAAAAGCACCATTTGTCAGCCAAAACCCCATTTTTTTTCGCCAAAAAGTCGTCTTTTTATCTCATGGGGTGTTATCAGGAGCAAAAAAGTGGTTTTCTCAGCAACAAAGTCATCCCGTCGGCGAAAAACGTCGTTTTGAGAGCCAGAATGGCCTTTTTCAGTTTTTGGGGCAAAAAGTTCCCCCCCCCCCAGAAAACACTGTTTTTGTCACCCCAAATGTGCTTTCCTCGCCCAAAAGGTGCGTTTAGCAGTGAAAACGGCGTGTTTAGAGCGAAAGAAAATTCTCAGCAAATTTCAAATTTTCTCAGCAAAAAGCACCATTTGTCAGCCAAAACCCCATTTTTTTTCGCCAAAAAGTCGTCTTTTTATCTCATGGGGTGTTATCAGGAGCAAAAAAGTGGTTTTCTCAGCAACAAAGTCATCCCGTCGGCGAAAAACGTCGTTTTGAGAGCCAGAATGGCCTTTTTCAGTTTTTGGGGCAAAAAGTTTTTTTTCCCCAGAAAACACTGTTTTTGTCACCCCAAATGTGCTTTCCTCGCCCAAAAGGTGCGTTTAGCAGTGAAAACGGCGTGTTAAGAGCAAAAGAAAATTCTCAGCAAATTTCAAATTTTCTCAGCAAAAAGCACCTTTTTTGACCAAAAAGCACCATTTGTCAGCCAAAACCCCATTTTTTTTCGCCAAAAAGTCGTCTTTTTATCTCATGGGGTGTTATCAGGAGCAAAAAAGTGGTTTTCTCAGCAACAAAGTCATCCCGTCGGCGAAAAACGTCGTTTTGAGAGCCAGAATGGCCTTTTTCAGTTTTTGGGGCAAAAAGTTTTTTCCCCCCAGAAAACACTGTTTTTGTCACCCCAAATGTGCTTTCCTCGCCCAAAAGGTGCGTTTAGCAGTGAAAACGGCGTGTTTAGAGCAAAAGAAAATTCTCAGCAAATTTCAAATTTTCTCAGCAAAAAGCACCTTTTTTGACCAAAAAGCACCATTTGTCAGCCAAAACCCCATTTTTTTTCGCCAAAAAGTCGTCTTTTTATCTCATGGGGTGTTATCAGGAGCAAAAAAGTGGTTTTCTCAGCAACAAAGTCATCCCGTCGGCGAAAAACGTCGTTTTGAGAGCCAGAATGGCCTTTTTCAGTTTTTGGGGCAAAAAGTTTTTCCCCCCCCAGAAAACACTGTTTTTGTCACCCCAAATGTGCTTTCCTCGCCCAAAAGGTGCGTTTAGCAGTGAAAACGGCGTGTTTAGAGCGAAAGAAAATTATCAGCAAATTTCAAATTTTCTCAGCAAAAAGCACCATTTGTCAGCCAAAACCCCATTTTTTTTCGCCAAAAAGTCGTCTTTTTATCTCATGGGGTGTTATCAGGAGCAAAAAAGTGGTTTTCTCAGCAACAAAGTCATCCCGTCGGCGAAAAACGTCGTTTTGAGAGCCAGAATGGCCTTTTTCAGTTTTTGGGGCAAAAAGTTTTCCCCCCCCCAGAAAACACTGTTTTTGTCACCCCAAATGTGCTTTCCTCGCCCAAAAGGTGCGTTTAGCAGTGAAAACGGCGTGTTTAGAGCGAAAGAAAATTCTCAGCAAATTTCAAATTTTCTCAGCAAAAAGCACCATTTGTCAGCCAAAACCCCATTTTTTTTCGCCAAAAAGTCGTCTTTTTATCTCATGGGGTGATATCAGGAGCAAAAAAGTGGTTTTCTCAGCAACAAAGTCATCCCGTCGGCGAAAAACGTCGTTTTGAGAGCCAGAATGGCCTTTTTCAGTTTTTGGGGCAAAAAGTTTTTTTTCCCCAGAAAACACTGTTTTTGTCACCCCAAATGTGCTTTCCTCGCCCAAAAGGTGCGTTTAGCAGTGAAAACGGCGTGTTAAGAGCAAAAGAAAATTCTCAGCAAATTTCAAATTTTCTCAGCAAAAAGCACCTTTTTTGACCAAAAAGCACCATTTGTCAGCCAAAACCCCATTTTTTTTCGCCAAAAAGTCGTCTTTTTATCTCATGGGGTGTTATCAGGAGCAAAAAAGTGGTTTTCTCAGCAACAAAGTCATCCCGTCGGCGAAAAACGTCGTTTTGAGAGCCAGAATGGCCTTTTTCAGTTTTTGGGGCAAAAAGTTTTTTTTCCCCAGAAAACACTGTTTTTGTTACCCCAAATGTGCTTTCCTCGCCCAAAAGGTGCGTTTAGCAGTGAAAACGGCGTGTTTAGAGCAAAAGAAAATTCTCAGCAAATTTCAAATTTTCTCAGCAAAAAGCACCTTTTTTGACCAAAAAGCACCATTTGTCAGCCAAAACCCCATTTTTTTTCGCCAAAAAGTCGTCTTTTTATCTCATGGGGTGTTATCAGGAGCAAAAAAGTGGTTTTCTCAGCAACAAAGTCATCCCGTCGGCGAAAAACGTCGTTTTGAGAGCCAGAATGGCCTTTTTCAGTTTTTGGGGCAAAAAGTTTTTTCCCCCCAGAAAACACTGTTTTTGTCACCCCAAATGTGCTTTCCTCGCCCAAAAGGTGCGTTTAGCAGTGAAAACGGCGTGTTTAGAGCAAAAGAAAATTCTCAGCAAATTTCAAATTTTCTCAGCAAAAAGCACCTTTTTTGACCAAAAAGCACCATTTGTCAGCCAAAACCCCATTTTTTTCGCCAAAAAGTCGTCTTTTTATCTCATGGGGTGTTATCAGGAGCAAAAAAGTGGTTTTCTCAGCAACAAAGTCATCCCGTCGGCGAAAAACGTCGTTTTGAGAGCCAGAATGGCCTTTTTCAGTTTTTGGGGCAAAAAGTTTTTCCCCCCCCAGAAAACACTGTTTTTGTCACCCCAAATGTGCTTTCCTCGCCCAAAAGGTGCGTTTAGCAGTGAAAACGGCGTGTTTAGAGCGAAAGAAAATTATCAGCAAATTTCAAATTTTCTCAGCAAAAAGCACCATTTGTGAGCCAAAACCCCATTTTTTTTCGCCAAAAAGTCGTCTTTTTATCTCATGGGGTGTTATCAGGAGCAAAAAAGTGGTTTTCTCAGCAACAAAGTCATCCCGTCGGCGAAAAACGTCGTTTTGAGAGCCAGAATGGCCTTTTTCAGTTTTTGGGGCAAAAAGTTTTCCCCCCCCCAGAAAACACTGTTTTTGTCACCCCAAATGTGCTTTCCTCGCCCAAAAGGTGCGTTTAGCAGTAAAAACGGCGTGTTTAGAGCGAAAGAAAATTTTCAGCAAATTTCAAATTTTCTCAGCAAAAAGCACCATTTGTCAGCCAAAACCCCATTTTTTTTCGCCAAAAAGTCGTCTTTTTATCTCATGGGGTGTTATCAGGAGCAAAAAAGTGGTTTTCTCAGCAACAAAGTCATCCCGTCGGCGAAAAACGTCGTTTTGAGAGCCAGAATGGCCTTTTTCAGTTTTTGGGGCAAAAAGTTTTCCCCCCCCCAGAAAACACTGTTTTTGTCACCCCAAATGTGCTTTCCTCGCCCAAAAGGTGCGTTTAGCAGTGAAAACGGCGTGTTTAGAGCGAAAGAAAATTCTCAGCAAATTTCAAATTTTCTCAGCAAAAAGCACCATTTGTCAGCCAAAACCCCATTTTTTTTCGCCAAAAAGTCGTCTTTTTATCTCATGGGGTGTTATCAGGAGCAAAAAAGTGGTTTTCTCAGCAACAAAGTCATCCCGTCGGCGAAAAACGTCGTTTTGAGAGCCAGAATGGCCTTTTTCAGTTTTTGGGGCAAAAAGTTTTTTCCCCCCTAGAAAACACTGTTGTTGTTACCCCAAATGTGCTTTCCTCGCCCAAAAGGTGCGTTTAGCAGTGAAAACGGCGTGTTTAGAGCAAAAGAAAATTCTCAGCAAATTTCAAATTTTCTCAGCAAAAAGCACCTTTTTTGACCAAAAAGCACCATTTGTCAGCCAAAACCCCATTTTTTTTCGCCAAAAAGTCGTCTTTTTATCTCATGGGGTGTTATCAGGAGCAAAAAAGTGGTTTTCTCAGCAACAAAGTCATCCCGTCGGCGAAAAACGTCGTTTTGAGAGCCAGAATGGCCTTTTTCAGTTTTTGGGGCAAAAAGTTTCCCCCCCCCCAGAAAACACTGTTTTTGTCACCCCAAATGTGCTTTCCTCGCCCAAAAGGTGCGTTTAGCAGTGAAAACGGCGTGTTTAGAGCGAAAGAAAATTCTCAGCAAATTTCAAATTTTCTCAGCAAAAAGCACCATTTGTCAGCCAAAACCCCATTTTTTTTCGCCAAAAAGTCGTCTTTTTATCTCATGGGGTGTTATCAGGAGCAAAAAAGTGGTTTTCTCAGCAACAAAGTCATCCCGTCGGCGAAAAACGTCGTTTTGAGAGCCAGAATGGCCTTTTTCAGTTTTTGGGGCAAAACGTTTTTTCCCCCCAGAAAACACTGTTTTTGTCACCCCAAATGTGCTTTCCTCGCCCAAAAGGTGCGTTTAGCAGTGAAAACGGCGTGTTTAGAGCGAAAGAAAATTCTCAGCAAATTTCAAATTTTCTCAGCAAAAAGCACCATTTGTCAGCCAAAACCCCATTTTTTTTCGCCAAAAAGTCGTCTTTTTATCTCATGGGGTGTTATCAGGAGCAAAAAAGTGGTTTTCTCAGCAACAAAGTCATCCCGTCGGCGAAAAACGTCGTTTTGAGAGCCAGAATGGCCTTTTTCAGTTTTTGGGGCAAAAAGTTTTTTTTCCCCAGAAAACACTGTTTTTGTTACCCCAAATGTGCTTTCCTCGCCCAAAAGGTGCGTTTAGCAGTGAAAACGGCGTGTTTAGAGCAAAAGAAAATTCTCAGCAAATTTCAAATTTTCTCAGCAAAAAGCACCTTTTTTGACCAAAAAGCACCATTTGTCAGCCAAAACCCCATTTTTTTTCGCCAAAAAGTCGTCTTTTTATCTCATGGGGTGTTATCAGGAGCAAAAAAGTGGTTTTCTCAGCAACAAAGTCATCCCGTCGGCGAAAAACGTCGTTTTGAGAGCCAGAATGGCCTTTTTCAGTTTTTGGGGCAAAAAGTTTCCCCCCCCCCAGAAAACACTGTTTTTGTCACCCCAAATGTGCTTTCCTCGCCCAAAAGGTGCGTTTAGCAGTGAAAACGGCGTGTTTAGAGCAAAAGAAAATTCTCAGCAAATTTCAAATTTTCTCAGCAAAAAGCACCTTTTTTGACCAAAAAGCACCATTTGTCAGCCAAAACCCCATTTTTTTTCGCCAAAAAGTCGTCTTTTTATCTCATGGGGTGTTATCAGGAGCAAAAAAGTGGTTTTCTCAGCAACAAAGTCATCCCGTCGGCGAAAAACGTCGTTTTGAGAGCCAGAATGGCCTTTTTCAGTTTTTGGGGCAAAAAGTTTTTTCCCCCCAGAAAACACTGTTTTTGTCACCCCAAATGTGCTTTCCTCGCCCAAGAGGTGCGTTTAGCAGTGAAAACGGCGTGTTTAGAGCAAAAGAAAATTCTCAGCAAATTTCAAATTTTCTCAGCAAAAAGCACCTTTTTTGACCAAAAAGCACCATTTGTCAGCCAAAACCCCATTTTTTTTCGCCAAAAAGTCGTCTTTTTATCTCATGGGGTGTTATCAGGAGCAAAAAAGTGGTTTTCTCAGCAACAAAGTCATCCCGTCGGCGAAAAACGTCGTTTTGAGAGCCAGAATGCCCTTTTTCAGTTTTTGGGGCAAAAAGTTTTTTTCCCCCAGAAAACACTGTTTTTGTCACCCCAAATGTGCTTTCCTCGCCCAAAAGGTGCGTTTACCAGTGAAAACGGCGTGTTTAGAGCAAAAGAAAATTCTCAGCAAATTTCAAATTTTCTCAGCAAAAAGCACCTTTTTTGACCAAAAAGCACCATTTGTCAGCCAAAACCCCATTTTTTTTCGCCAAAAAGTCGTCTTTTTATCTCATGGGGTGTTATCAGGAGCAAAAAAGTGGTTTTCTCAGCAACAAAGTCATCCCGTCGGCGAAAAACGTCGTTTTGAGAGCCAGAATGGCCTTTTTCAGTTTTTGGGGCAAAAAGTTTTTTTCCCCCAGAAAACACTGTTTTTGTCACCCCAAATGTGCTTTCCTCGCCCAAAAGGTGCGTTTAGCAGTGAAAACGGCGTGTTTAGAGCAAACGAAAATTCTCAGCAAATTTCAAATTTTCTCAGCAAAAAGCACCTTTTTTGACCAAAAAGCACCATTTGTCAGCCAAAACCCCATTTTTTTTCGCCAAAAAGTCGTCTTTTTATCTCATGGGGTGTTATCAGGAGCAAAAAAGTGGTTTTCTCAGCAACAAAGTCATCCCGTCGGCGAAAAACGTCGTTTTGAGAGCCAGAATGGCCTTTTTCAGTTTTTGGGGCAAAAAGTTTTTTTTCCCCAGAAAACACTGTTTTTGTCACCCCAAATGTGCTTTCCTCGCCCAAAAGGTGCGTTTAGCAGTGAAAACGGCGTGTTTAGAGCAAAAGAAAATTCTCAGCAAATTTCAAATTTTCTCAGCAAAAAGCACCTTTTTTGACCAAAAAGCACCATTTGTCAGCCAAAACCCCATTTGTTTTCGCCAAAAAGTCGTCTTTTTATCTCATGGGGTGTTATCAGGAGCAAAAAAAGTGGTTTTCTCAGCAACAAAGTCATCCCGTCGGCGAAAAACGTCGTTTTGAGAGCCAGAATGGCCTTTTTCAGTTTTTGGGGCAAAAAGTTTTTTCCCCCCAGAAAACACTGTTTTTGTCACCCCAAATGTGCTTTCCTCGCCCAAAAGGTGCGTTTAGCAGTGAAAACGGCGTGTTTAGAGCAAAAGAAAATTCTCAGCAAATTTCAAATTTTCTCAGCAAAAAGCACCTTTTTTGACCAAAAAGCACCATTTGTCAGCCAAAACCCCATTTTTTTTCGCCAAAAAGTCGTCTTTTTATCTCATGGGGTGTTATCAGGAGCAAAAAAGTGGTTTTCTCAGCAACAAAGTCATCCCGTCGGCGAAAAACGTCGTTTTGAGAGCCAGAATGGCCTTTTTCAGTTTTTGGGGCAAAAAGTTTTTTCCCCCCAGAAAACACTGTTTTTGTCACCCCAAATGTGCTTTCCTCGCCCAAAAGGTGCGTTTAGCAGTGAAAACGGCGTGTTTAGAGCAAAAGAAAATTCTCAGCAAATTTCAAATTTTCTCAGCAAAAAGCACCTTTTTTGACCAAAAAGCACCATTTGTCAGCCAAAACCCCATTTTTTTTCGCCAAAAAGTCGTCTTTTTATCTCATGGGGTGTTATCAGGAGCAAAAAAGTGGTTTTCTCAGCAACAAAGTCATCCCGTCGGCGAAAAACGTCGTTTTGAGAGCCAGAATGGCCTTTTTCAGTTTTTGGGGCAAAAAGTTTTTTTCCCCCAGAAAACACTGTTTTTGTCACCCCAAATGTGCTTTCCTCGCCCAAAAGGTGCGTTTAGCAGTGAAAACGGCGTGTTTAGAGCAAAAGAAAATTCTCAGCAAATTTCAAATTTTCTCAGCAAAAAGCACCTTTTTTGACCAAAAAGCACCATTTGTCAGCCAAAACCCCATTTTTTTTCGCCAAAAAGTCGTCTTTTTATCTCATGGGGTGTTATCAGGAGCAAAAAAGTGGTTTTCTCAGCAACAAAGTCATCCCGTCGGCGAAAAACGTCGTTTTGAGAGCCAGAATGGCCTTTTTCAGTTTTTGGGGCAAAAAGTTTTTTCCCCCCAGAAAACACTGTTTTTGTCACCCCAAATGTGCTTTCCTCGCCCAAAAGGTGCGTTTAGCAGTGAAAACGGCGTGTTTAGAGCAAAACAAAATTCTCAGCAAATTTCAAATTTTCTCAGCAAAAAGCACCTTTTTTGACCAAAAAGCACCATTTGTCAGCCAAAACCCCATTTGTTTTCGCCAAAAAGTCGTCTTTTTATCTCATGGGGTGTTATCAGGAGCAAAGAAGTGGTTTTCTCAGCAACAAAGTCATCCCGTCGGCGAAAAACGTCGTTTTGAGAGCCAGAATGGCCTTTTTCAGTTTTTGGGGCAAAAAGTTTTTTCCCCCCAGAAAACACTGTTTTTGTCACCCCAAATGTGCTTTCCTCGCCCAAAAGGTGCGTTTAGCAGTGAAAACGGCGTGTTTAGAGCAAAAGAAAATTCTCAGCAAATTTCAAATTTTCTCAGCAAAAAGCACCTTTTTTGACCAAAAAGCACCATTTGTCAGCCAAAACCCCATTTTTTTTCGCCAAAAAGTCGTCTTTTTATCTCATGGGGTGTTATCAGGAGCAAAAAAGTGGTTTTCTCAGCAACAAAGTCATCCCGTCGGCGAAAAACGTCGTTTTGAGAGCCAGAATGGCCTTTTTCAGTTTTTGGGGCAAAAAGTTTTTTCCCCCCAGAAAACACTGTTTTTGTCACCCCAAATGTGCTTTCCTCGCCCAAAAGGTGCGTTTAGCAGTGAAAACGGCGTGTTTAGAGCAAAAGAAAATTCTCAGCAAATTTCAAATTTTCTCAGCAAAAAGCACCTTTTTTGACCAAAAAGCACCATTTGTCAGCCAAAACCCCATTTTTTTTCGCCAAAAAGTCGTCTTTTTATCTCATGGGGTGTTATCAGGAGCAAAAAAGTGGTTTTCTCAGCAACAAAGTCATCCCGTCGGCGAAAAACGTCGTTTTGAGAGCCAGAATGGCCTTTTTCAGTTTTTGGGGCAAAAAGTTTTTTCCCCCCAGAAAACACTGTTTTTGTCACCCCAAATGTGCTTTCCTCGCCCAAAAGGTGCGTTTAGCAGTGAAAACGGCGTGTTTAGAGCAAAACAAAATTCTCAGCAAATTTCAAATTTTCTCAGCAAAAAGCACCTTTTTTGACCAAAAAGCACCATTTGTCAGCCAAAACCCCATTTTTTTTCGCCAAAAAGTCGTCTTTTTATCTCATGGGGTGTTATCAGGAGCAAAAAAGTGGTTTTCTCAGCAACAAAGTCATCCCGTCGGCGAAAAACGTCGTTTTGAGAGCCAGAATGGCCTTTTTCAGTTTTTGGGGCAAAAAGTTTTTTCCCCCCAGAAAACACTGTTTTTGTCACCCCAAATGTGCTTTCCTCGCCCAAAAGGTGCGTTTAGCAGTGAAAACGGCGTGTTTAGAGCAAAAGAAAATTCTCAGCAAATTTCAAATTTTCTCAGCAAAAAGCACCTTTTTTGACCAAAAAGCACCATTTGTCAGCCAAAACCCCATTTTTTTTCGCCAAAAAGTCGTCTTTTTATCTCATGGGGTGTTATCAGGAGCAAAAAAGTGGTTTTCTCAGCAACAAAGTCATCCCGTCGGCGAAAAACGTCGTTTTGAGAGCCAGAATGGCCTTTTTCAGTTTTTGGGGCAAAAAGTTTTTTTCCCCCAGAAAACACTGTTTTTGTCACCCCAAATGTGCTTTCCTCGCCCAAAAGGTGCGTTTAGCAGTGAAAACGGCGTGTTTAGAGCAAAAGAAAATTCTCAGCAAATTTCAAATTTTCTCAGCAAAAAGCACCTTTTTTGACCAAAAAGCACCATTTGTCAGCCAAAACCCCATTTTTTTTCGCCAAAAAGTCGTCTTTTTATCTCATGGGGTGTTATCAGGAGCAAAAAAGTGGTTTTCTCAGCAACAAAGTCATCCCGTCGGCGAAAAACGTCGTTTTGAGAGCCAGAATGGCCTTTTTCAGTTTTTGGGGCAAAAAGTTTTTTCCCCCCAGAAAACACTGTTTTTGTCACCCCAAATGTGCTTTCCTCGCCCAAAAGGTGCGTTTAGCAGTGAAAACGGCGTGTTTAGAGCAAAAGAAAATTCTCAGCAAATTTCAAATTTTCTCAGCAAAAAGCACCTTTTTTGACCAAAAAGCACCATTTGTCAGCCAAAACCCCATTTTTTTTCGCCAAAAAGTCGTCTTTTTATCTCATGGGGTGTTATCAGGAGCAAAAAAGTGGTTTTCTCAGCAACAAAGTCATCCCGTCGGCGAAAAACGTCGTTTTGAGAGCCAGAATGGCCTTTTTCAGTTTTTGGGGCAAAAAGTTTTTTCCCCCCAGAAAACACGGTTTTTGTCACCCCAAATGTGCTTTCCTCGCCCAAAAGGTGCGTTTAGCAGTGAAAACGGCGTGTTTAGAGCAAAAGAAAATTCTCAGCAAATTTCAAATTTTCTCAGCAAAAAGCACCTTTTTTGACCAAAAAGCACCATTTGTCAGCCAAAACCCCATTTTTTTTCGCCAAAAAGTCGTCTTTTTATCTCATGGGGTGTTATCAGGAGCAAAAAAGTGGTTTTCTCAGCAACAAAGTCATCCCGTCGGCGAAAAACGTCGTTTTGAGAGCCAGAATGGCCTTTTTCAGTTTTTGGGGCAAAACGTTTTTTCCCCCCAGAAAACACTGTTTTTGTCACCCCAAATGTGCTTTCCTCGCCCAAAAGGTGCGTTTAGCAGTGAAAACGGCGTGTTTAGAGCAAAAGAAAATTCTCAGCAAATTTCAAATTTTCTCAGCAAAAAGCACCTTTTTTGACCAAAAAGCACCATTTGTCAGCCAAAACCCCATTTTTTTTCGCCAAAAAGTCGTCTTTTTATCTCATGGGGTGTTATCAGGAGCAAAAAAGTGGTTTTCTCAGCAACAAAGTCATCCCGTCGGCGAAAAACGTCGTTTTGAGAGCCAGAATGGCCTTTTTCAGTTTTTGGGGCAAAAAGTTTTTTCCCCCCAGAAAACACTGTTTTTGTCACCCCAAATGTGCTTTCCTCGCCCAAAAGGTGCGTTTAGCAGTGAAAACGGCGTGTTTAGAGCAAAAGAAAATTCTCAGCAAATTTCAAATTTTCTCAGCAAAAAGCACCTTTTTTGACCAAAAAGCACCATTTGCCGGCCAAAACCCCATTTTTTTTCGCCAAAAAGTCGTCTTTTTATCTCATGGGGTGTTATCAGGAGCAAAAAAGTGGTTTTCTCAGCAACAAAGTCATCCCGTCGGCGAAAAACGTCGTTTTGAGAGCCAGAATGGCCTTTTTCAGTTTTTGGGGCAAAAAGTTTTTCCCCCCCAGAAAACACTGTTTTTGTCACCCCAAATGTGCTTTCCTCGCCCAAAAGGTGCGTT